>CM062816.1:1042836424-1043156424 GCA_031772625.1 Pinus tabuliformis | reverse complement strand
ATCAACAAATTTGAAGGGGAGCACCTATTGGGGAATGTAGAATGAGGAAAGTGACATGTAAATATATCATGGATATTTATAAAGAAATTGACTTTTTATTTTTATGGACATTTTATTTATTTAATTTTTAGTCTTCTTGCATAACCCATTATTATGAAGGTATACAATGGCAACTAGTTATACATGATTTTTTTTTTTATTTTAAAACAATTAGACGAGAGAGGGATGAAATACTTATACATTGAAAATAATATTGATTGGATGAAGGTATGGATTGAACGATATAAACAATCAAATTATGGTAAATTATCATGGTATGGTGTCGCTACATTGGTTAAATATGTTGAATGTGAAAGAGAGACCAATCTTACAGAGAGGGAAATTGATTTAGAAAATGGTTTAGAAGGTAAACAAATAAGCATATCCACACATACTATTTTATTTTTTTGAATATTATAGTTATGTATATTAATTTTCATAATTTCCAAGTATAAATATTTGTATCAATTGACAAGCATTATTTATGTGCCCAACATATTGTAGTTGAAATACTACAAGCCTATTTGGTGCAATGGCCGCAAATTTTGCATCAAAAAGTTGGATGAAAAGATGAAAACTTATGATAGTTGGATGACTACAGTATTTCAAGTTAGTAATGCTTCCTCCGTAAGTGAAATACATCCAAAAGTATTTGAAAATTTATACTATGATTATTTGGAAGATATAGTTGAGTGTGACTTTAAATCCTTCAAAATAGTTTTGTTGGACATAAAATGGTACAGGCTACGAATGAATGAATGTGATCCTGATAGAATTGTTATTGAGCATGCTAATGGATTTACCATGGTTAATACAAGGAATATTGAGCCAGGATTAGAGCCCTATGTTCTTCCAATCCAATGTGAACAAGTATTTTACTCATAGGTTCCAAGTAGAGGGGGTTGGTCATATGTTGTTAGATATGATCCAAGAGGAAGGTTGGTAAAGTATAATGTAGTAGAAGAAGATGATATTGAGGAAGAAGATAATGTAGAGGAGAAGTTACTTCATGTTTTATATGAATACATTGAATAATTTCATGAAGTGGATGTTCGAGGAAATGTTCTAAATGAAGTTGATATCGACGATGTACTATCAGATGAATAAATTGAAGAAATAAAACAAAATGTAGGAGACAATGTTCCTCATGATGATATAGATGATGATATGATTGGAAATGATGACATTGATGATGATGTTGATATGGCCAATCCTTTCAACATCAATTATGAACTATATGATACATATGTTGACTTAGATGAAGAATAATATTAATGATATCGAAATGTTGAAATATATGAGGTATGTGCTTATATGTTTTCAATTGATTTGTTCTCTTTCATTGACCTTAAATTTTTGTTTTCTTAGTTTTTATGTTTGATTCTTACTATGTTGATTTCACATATTTTATAGTAGATAAATTAGGTGTTTGGAATTGAGAGTGATGTGGGGGGTGCATATGAGCTTCCACTTTCACGTGGTTGGACTTGTTTAGTAGAGTATATTATTCTTGAAACCAAGAGAAGCTCATTCAAGTTTATGCCATCATCTTCAATTTTAACTTTGGTTCGTCTAACAATTTTCAAGGTCATCTATTTACCAATTAGTGGAAATTATGCTTTAATTGATTGTCTCTGCACAAAGTGACCTTTGAATGGGGCCAATGTTGATCTCTCTCTCTCTCTCTCTCTCTCTCTCTCTATCTATATATATATATATATATATATATATATATATATGCTTATATGCACTAAAATTTGACATGGTTATAGTATATGGATGTGTTGATGGTATGTGAGGGTTTTGAGACTCAGATGCAACTCACACAAATAAATTGACAATAAAATGACATAATTTTAGCATAAATGTCAAGGAGATGTAATTATTTATTATTATTTGGCGTCCCTATCATGGTATGTATTTTTCTTATGTGATGGATATTGTTGTTCTTAGTTAATATGTCTAGAAAAGTGCTTAGTTATTGTTCTTATTAGATAAGCTTAGTGAGTTAACCTAAGGAAGAAGGATAGATAGATTTGGTTTTGAAAAGTTGCATTTGAAATTCTCCTTTCTATTTATATGAAAAGGAATGATGCAACATCAATGAATCACACACAATTTATTATATGTCTATTATACTCCCACTTTCGAGCTCTAAGGATATGAGTCCCCATGAATGCAGAAAATATGGCTAGAACCAATTATCTGCAATGATATCAAGCTTATTGTTTCCACTTACGAGCCTACCTCTAATTAGGACCAATCCACTACTTAACATTTAACAATTAGTGGAAATTATACTTTAATTAATTGACACTGCACATAATGACCTGTGAATGGGGCCAACGTTGAAATTTTTTCATTTTGTGCTTGTACGCACTGGAATTTGACATGGTTATAGTAGATGGACGTTTTGAAAGTATGAGAGGGCTTTAAGACTCAAATAGGACTCACAGAAAGAATTCAACAATAAAACACAAAAATTATAACACAAATGGTGAGGAGATGAAATTATTTATTAATATTTATTTTCCTACTTATCATGGTATGCATTTTTCTTATGTGATGCTCATTATTATTTTTTAGTTAGTACTAGAAACGTTCTTACTAAATGTTTTCATTAAAAAACCTTAGTGAGTTAATTACCTAAAGAATTAGAAGGCTGATAAATAGATTTAGTTTTTCAAAGTTGCATTTGAAATTTCTCTTTTCCATATATATGAAAAGCAATATTGAATATGCCTCAATGAATTATAAGTACATGACATAATTTATTATATCTCCCTTGTTCTCCCGCTTCCAATATCTAAGGATATGAGTGACCATGAATGAAAAAATGATGGCTATGAACCAATTATGTGCACCAATCTCAAGATTATTGTTTTTAGTTGTGGGCCTACCCATAAGAACCAATCCACCACTTAACATTTACCAATTAGTGGAAATTATGCTTTAATTAATTGACTCTGCACATAGTGACCTGTAAATGGGGTCAACCTTGACATTTTTTTAGTTTGTGCTTATACACGGTAAAATTTTACATGGTCATAGTAGATGCATGCATTGATGGTAAGGGAAGGTTTTGAGACTCAAATATGATTCACACAAAGAGTTTGACAATCGAATGACAAAATTATAACATAAATTTTGAGGAGATGAAATTGTTTATTAGTGTTTATTGTCATACTTATCATGGCATGTATTTTTCTTATGTGATGCCTATGGTTTTTTTAGTTAGTACTAGAAAAGTGCTTACATATTGTTCTTATTAAATAGGCTTAGTGAGTTAATTACCCTTTCATCCACCTAACTCTCCTCTTTGCAATAGTTTCATAGATCTCTTACTCCCTTTTCCATTTATATCATGAATAATATTATTGTCCTTTTTCATGTTTTTGTTTTGTGTGACATGAGTTAACCAATACACATTATTTAAATCTAAAATGTTATCTTATTTTGATGAACCTCCCTCACACTTATGGCTATAAGTTCTTTTCCTTGGTATTCAATCAATATAAATGTTGCATAATCAGACACACAAACTTTGAAATATATTTTATAAAGTACATAATTTTTTGTTACAACTAGCTTCAAGCTCGTCAATTTATATGGAAATTTGCATTGGTTCATTTTTACTATTATGTACACATATTTAAAAACCAAAAATGTTTTTTAAAACCTACATATTTGAGAGGCATGTTATATAGAAATCACTACATTAATGCATTATTACTATAAATTGTGAACTAGTAATGGTTGAAGATAAAAGTATATATATGGAAGCACCAATTATTGTAGTATTATATCAAATTAAGCACAAATATGTGTTTATTATACATAGCACCATAGAACCTCAAAGAATTATTTATTTCTAATCTCAAAGTTCTAGGTTTTGGGAGCCATTGAAATGAGATATCCCATTCTAACAAATACACAAAGCCCTAAATATAAATACCCAACAAATAACTTGGTAAAACTATCCAAAACAAGTCTCCCCTCTAACATTTGCCAAAAAAAAAGTATAGCAATTAGGATTCTATTTCATATAAACTCATTTCTAGAAGACTTATTCACCTCTCGCACTCACATTACCTCCCTATTGACATATTCCACCTAATGAGCTAATGCTCTCTAGATTATCATATGTCACATGATTCTCATAATATGTCATTTACTAGCATATGGTTCCTCTATAACCATGCTAATATTGGATTATTTTATGTCACCTCATGTTCTTGCACTAGATCAAGATTACCATACATCACCTTCATTCTCATGATATCCCTAGATTAGTAGGTCACCACTTTTAGTAGTATTGGCTCTTATTTAGCATATGTCACCTCATGATGTTTGAAAAAATATTTCTACTATCACCTCATGCTTTTTTCCAATGTCATTCTCGTGTTTCCTTCTTATTTCTCTTTCCTTTATTAGAATCACACTACTATCATCACTTCCCATATTTCATTTTTTATCTATCCTTCATCCCTTATCTATGAGTTGGTGTTGTTATCCATACTCCACCTTGAGGCAAGTCAATAACCACTATGATTTATACATGTATCTCATCCCAACATGTTCCTAAAATTTCATGCCTCACCTATAGCTAAGTATAGGTATGGTCTTCTTCTCTCTTGTTGATGATTTTATAATCAAGATTTTATTATTATTGTTATACTTGATCATGCTTTACTTGCATGTTCAAGTCATTGTATCACTTACATATTAATCATAAGATGCTAATACTAATATCATAGTTTATTTATTGCATCACCTACATGGTAATTAGACTTATTTATCGTAATTTCATCATTTAGATTTTGTAATTTATTTTTTATCATTATTATGTAGTAATAAAACTCACTCGTCGCTTATCTTAATATTCTTGCTTGCTTAATTTTTTTTTCTCATTTGTCTTATGATTTCCTCACATCATACCCCTCTTCAACCTTTGACTTGGGTCGATGCTCAATGTATGTGGGCCTCCACATGTCCCACAACATATGTAAGCTTCACCATTGGAGGATTCCCTTATGATATTGATGCATATGCTTACATGGTGAGAAACCCTAACTGATTTTTCTTATAGACTAACCCCCTGCAAAACCTACAAAATTATCATTTTTGTTCACCAATCGACGAAGCTTTCCATTCACCATACCAATGAAATAGGAGGAGAAGTTATAGGAACATCAACAACGTAGGAGGAGAATCCATGGTAAAAAAACCTAATTTTTTCTACCCTCTATGTGCATGGTAAAAACCCTAGTTTATAGAAAAAAATCTTTGTTTCCATCTTAATTTATTGGTTAGAATGTAGCCATGAGTAAATATATACTGTAAATAATAACATTCCTTAGGGATAAGGAAATAATAGCATTCCTTGGGGCTAAGGACATTCAACTTTTTATCACCCTTTGCACACCCTTCTCATTCTCCCTCTTGAAATTATAATCGTTCAACACTGTGAATTAATTCATAATCATTAAAGAATGATAGTTTGTGTTCATAAACATTGTGTACTTGTTTTGTAACCCCAAATTCTGCGATTGAATCTCTCTTTTTCATAGGTTAATATATAGATTAAGAGCCTACACACTCATACCAGAAGGCAGTTGTTAAGTCCTCGCCCGGTTGGTGGTAAAGTGACTTCGTACCTCATATTTATGTTATCTACATGATACAAGCTCGTGGCCCTTATACTAGTTGAGTTACTTACAATCAAGTGCCTGAAACAACCTTAATTAAAACATATGATCACAAGGTCCACTGTAAACATCACATTCTACTTTGATTTCCCTTTGTTCACCTCTCCTCATTCTCTCACTTTCCCAATAGGGAAATATTTTTCAAAAGTTGTTAAGAAAATACTTTTTTATTAAACAAGGACATGTTGCGACTCAAGTGTTCATGAACTATAAACTTGTGTCATTTTTTGTCAAAAAAATAACAAGGGAACCTTGTGTGTTTTGACAATGTTGAACATCCTCTTCTATTATTGCATAAATATGTTATACGCCATCTCCCTTATTTTTGAAACACTGCTAAGTAACCACACATCAAGAGAACGCTTACCGAATTGTTGAATTGGATTTCATATCTTCATTATCCATTTGAAATTTTTTTTCCAAAGCATTATTGTAATCCACAATCAGGACATACCCTACAAACATTGCATTCCATGAGATTTTTTCAGAAACCTTATGTGCATTCTACATACATGTGTTTTTTCCATACTTATTTAAAAGTGAATTCCCTACACTAACAACCAACTAAAATCCTATTCTTATTATATAGCCATTGATTATTTTACCAAGTTTCATGGACACTAAGGAACCCTAAGTAGGAAGAACACTAGTAAAGAATATTGACTTGAATTTTTTTGACCTAGTCATTTTTGTGTTACAACAATAAAAGCATTGTCCCAAGTGCTCTCTTTCACTGCAGGAACATTCTTCTTCAGCAAAATGGAATGGAATTTCCATATCCATCACCTATCCTTTCTATATGGCTATGGAAAAATGAAAAATTATTGATGAGAACATGTTATTTGTGATCACACATTGAGTATTTGATGATAGTATTATGTTGCAAGGTGATAACAAAAAATAAATGTGTTTGTTATTTCCTTTAGTGAATTGGTTGTATTCTTTGATTTGGTTATTTTCTTGTAACATGGAGAATGCATACACCTCATTGTTTAAGAGTATAGAACTAAGCTAAGAAGCCTTAGCTTTGATCTCTTAAGTATAATCATTAATGGTTGGTTAAAAATCCATAAAGTTATGTAAGCAAAGCTAGCATGTATGCATTGGATGTGATCTCAAGAATATAAAACTAAGAAAGGAGAGTTAGAATCATGATAATGTTGCCTTGGATCTCAACAACATAAAAGCATATCCTTTTTCACATAGATTGATGAAAATCAAATGTTGACTAACCTTGTATCATTTAATTAAAATTTGAATTTGTTCCTACTTGTAGCCTCAAATATAATCATTTTTAAGCGTGATAGCAGAAACATAGGGTTTTTGTGATGAAGCAATGCATATTCCTTGCCAAGAAACAAAACCATCTCTCATTCAAAATATAAATTTCCACTTTGTTGTAGGCATGGCCACATTGCTAGTTTATTATGATCATGAGGATTAAAATTGTTGGTTGAAACTTTAGGGAGGCTTCTCTAAATTTTATGCAAGACCAATAAACAAGTCCTCAAGGTCAAGCAAATTATGGATTCTTGATAAATACATAATGAAACCTAAGTAAGGAGAGTTATAGTAATGACTCAAACTAATCCAAAATCAAAGGGGACCACTATGTCAACGAGGATGAAGGGAAGCTATGAATTATTATTCTTGGATGAAATCACAAAGAATCCTACTCAAATCACTCTCTTCAAACCCTAAAAGGAAAGAGACTTGCTAAAAGACCTAGGGCTGAAACTAGGGTTTCATACCTAGGGCTAGCCAAATCTCCCAAACTAGCCAATAAATATCAACCCTTTTCAAGGGAAAATTTTGGCTAGGGAAGGTTGAATTTAGGTCTAATTTGCTTGGGAAAAATGAGACCTCTATGCTAATATATGAGGCTTCATATACATGTTGTTCCATCCCTATTTTTCATTTTGATGATTTTCTTTTTAGTTTGGGGCAGCAATGGCTTTTGACATTTCTTTCTTTCTTGCATCAACCTCTTTAGGGGCTCCTTGCCCAAATGGCTCAAGGGTCAATCAAGACTTCAAGGGCTAACCAATCCAAGGTGACACCAATCGTAAATCTTGGAATGTGGGGAGATTTATAATGAGAATAAAATTGTAAGTATGGTCCGGAGATGGGCATGCTTTCATCACTCCAAATATTCCCACTCAAGATCATCCTAAGAGAAATATAAGCTTGACACAAGTCACTCTTGCTAGAGTTAAGGGATAACCACCAAGGTGAGGAATAGGGAACCAAACTCCAAAACTCTATAATGGCCATGTTCAAGTCGATTAGTGAGGGATTTAGAAACCATATTTTCTTATTGGGAAGCATCCTATCCATGAAGTATAGTAGCCCAAGGAATCATTCTTCAAAGCCACTTTTAAGCATGTTTATTGAGAAAACAACTCAATTGATGATTCAAATAAAACACCTATAGAATCACATGAAGTCTTTATATCCTACTAAGGAATGAAGGGATGGGTATTTCTCCTCCCATATAGTAATATACAAATATCAAAATACAGATTCTGCTAGCATAATTTAAAATAGATGGAGAGACTTGTATAAAAATCATCTACTTGCAGCTAAAGAAGGATGATTTATTTTCCACCTAACCATAGGCTCAAATATGCCTAACTATTTCTATAAAAAATTCCCATTTCTATAACCAACTATTATATTTAAACATTACTTGATTTTTATTCAATTATTTAACTTTTCTTAATTTATTGTGTTCAAATCTCTTTAGTCTCCAAATTTATCATTTTTCATAACCAATTAATAGCTCCAAATTTTACCTTATTTCACAACTATTTTTTTTACTTGATAGGTATTTGGATTCCTAAGACCAACCTTCTCATTTTCCTAAGACTAACAATTGCACATTCACATAGTGTGAACTAAATCCCCAAGCAATGAAATATCAAGTACTAAAATCTAGTTAAAAAGGGGGGATCATATGTGCACATTGGCATGTTACAATCCATCTACCCACTGTCTGCTTCTCTCATTCGATGTAATGTAGGTACAACCAAGCAAGTACATGTTAGATCTATCTTCATCGAGTGAGGGAATTTTAGGTAGAGTGGAGGAAAGTTAGATATTTAGTATATCTAACAAATAGAGATCATCAACTAGAGGTGAGAATATCAAAAGAAAATTTTGTAGATGTATGGATTTTTTTTTTTTTGTTGAAAGGGGGTCATGTTCTTGTCTAGTCAATTTAACGTCTTAAATTGCTCTACATAAATTATCAATCCGGGTATCGTAAACTGATGAAATGTGGTGCACTATATGTGCTTAGTTAACCTTTCTCTTACTTCGTTGTTTTATAGTTTATGTTGTTTTTGGGGTTTTGTTCTTGTTGGTTTTCTAAAGTGTTTAATGCAACTAGTTCAATCGAAATAAAATGCAATAATCAAATAATGAGAGAATGACTATGAGACCCAGTATCCTTGCTGCTTCAGCAAAAGGACAAGATGATTCTATCACGTCATTAGTTCATTAAAAGGCTATGTGCATCACTAATCTACAATCAACTTGAAAGCAATTTATGTACAATAATATACATGTTAAAAAGAAAATAAAATGCAGTAATTCAAACTGTACATTAATATACATGAAAATCAGAAAAGGAAATACAAGAAATTAAAGTGACAACTATACAAGGCAGGGGCCCCCTACCACCTATGAAATCAAATGCTTAAAGGAAAATAAAGACATCAAATAAAGGACTAATGACATCGGCCCAGTATCTCTGTTGCTGATTTAAAATGAAAATGAAATGTGAAATCTAAGTGACACTACATAAAGGAGACAAATCACACTACTTTAACCTTTTCTTAACCTTTTTGCCTTTCAGCTAGATTTATCATGTGATAACAATTATGAACAAGTCAGCAATGTGAGTCTTAAAGCAAACTAAACCAAGCTGTACTAAGTGATATTTTGGCTCCAATAAAGTTATTTGATTATGGAAAAAGAACCATCAATAGATGAACAACTTGATATCTAAGAGCAAAGAGTGAAGTGCAAGTTAAAGAAATGATACTAATGAAAATCAAACTAGAAAAATAAAGGTCAGCAACATAGACAAGATGATCACATATGCCATTAGTCATGAAATCAAAGCAAAATTAAACACACTTGCATGAATTAAAATTGCATGAATGAAAAATCTAATCTACCTTACATTCTACAAAGCAATATTTACAAAATGAAATCTACTCTACTTACATCCTAATATTCTCCATGACATCTACTTCACATCTCCTTCCATGTTGAGAACATCAAAGCTTTATTCAACTTCTTCAAAAGTACAAAGTACAACAAAGTTCTCCAAAGCTTTCAAAAGCCATGGGACTAACAAGCTAAAAGGACTAAGAAAAGACTAAAAGGGAAGACTAGCAAATGAAGGAGAGAGATCTCCTATTTATACAAAAAGATGAGAGCCATCTCATTAATGATAGTCCATGAATCTCTCCCTCTACCTCTAGAGTCCTAATCAAAATAGGAACTGATAAGACACATGTCTTCTTAGAGTTACAATACAATTAGGAGATGTGACACATATCCTCATGATCCCATGATTCTTTCCAACCAAATTCGAATTTGGCCTTAGAGTGCCACATAAGGGTCTTCTAGAAGTCTCCTTTCAACCTACACATGTCAACAAACTCAACCCATTTGTTAGATATAAGCATATGCACATTATTTTCTAATGTTTAACCACAAATTCACTTAAAAGGCTTAGAAATAATAATGATTGGAAAAACATAAAGGTGGCCCAATGATAATGAAAGTGGGATGAATGTGGTGACATAGTAGTGAAATGGAGGTGAAATGGAAGTGATATAATGGACATAACAGTGAAAGTGTAATGCAAATGAATGACATTTTCAGGACTCAACAGTTCTTATGGTGCTGAGAACATAACCTACATTGATATTCCCTTGAGGTACAAAAATATAGTGAAACAATGTGTATCTAAGGACCTTCTCAAGAAAACACTAAATTTTGTCTCAATGAGAGGATATATCACATTGCTCCATCATTGCTACATTGTTTGGGTCTATTTTCCATGTACAACATAAAGGTTTTTTTATGATGGATTCACTGAATTGATGGAGTATGTCAAACCCCTTTACAATTACAGAGATTGAATGCATATAGTTTGATATACATGAGGTGTGCAGAGATACACACTGGCTGCAAATTATATCCAACTAAGAGACAATGATAAAAATAAAGGAGTATCTATACATATTAACGGAAGACCAAAAGCACTGAGGAATATTGCTTGATTTATAAATAATACACAACTCGTGACAACAAATAAGCAACCCAATTTCATATTTGAGGGACATGAAGGAAACCATGTATTCATATGTGTAATAAAATCAATAGTTGCAATCTTACAACTTGAATAAAATAGATAAATACATTGCTATTATGGGGGCGGGGGCAGTATGTGAACTCTCATTAATTATTCATATATTTTATGTCTATAGATGCTCCAATGTGTCCTCATTATTATGTCTCTAGCTATATTTGTAACTTGCTATAATGCATTCATATAAAAAATATTCTTATGAACTTGTTATAATGTATTCATGTAAAAAAATCTTATGAATAGTAATATGGCATTGCATTATTGGAAACATCATTGTCCTAGGATGACAAGGGGAAGGAACCAACATTAGAGCAGTCCACAGATAATCCTGAGGAATATATTATGGATGAAGAAAACTGTTCCTCCATAGACCTAGTGAAAACAATAAAGAAGCTTTTGAGAAGATCAATCAAGAAGCTCACTTCTTTGATTCAAATTCGGCTGAAGACACAATTGACAAATAAAAAAAAAACACCTTATTGCAAAAGATTCATCACTATGGCATAAGCATGAAGATATTTAATTATCACATTTATTTATTTATGATTTTAATTTTTGTACTCTTACAAGTTCGTTATAAAACATTATTTATTTTTTACAAGAGTTTTTGGATGAGTTTGATACTCTATGTATGCCTATGGAGGTCAAGTTAGTATCAACGTCATTGCTACATTGGTGCAACATGATAATGGTACCTATTTTCAATATCCACCTATGAATGACATGCCATTCACTCATACCAGTACACCCCCCAAGGTCAATGCCAATACAACACTCCCTAGGCAACACAAGCTAGAATGAGCACGAGATGCTGACAATGACATTACACATTTTCAAGCATGCTTTCCTAAATCTACCCATGTCACTATCACAAGGTCACTACCAATTACTTTTTTGGTAGATGATGAGCACATACCTATGAAAATGCAAAATGTTCCAGGTATTTAAGAAATGTTTAATTGTTATGTACAATCCAATTGAAATTTATATATAATGTGAGATTATTTTAAACTAATGTTAGTATTATTTTGTAGGGAATGATACATTTTATAAACACGTGAATGACCTCACTCTAGATATATTTGCTCCCACCAAAAACTTAAGGTGGAATTCCTAAAGTTCTAAGTTAAAAGATGAGCTCATTAGCAAGTTGGGTGGCGTGTTCGATGATAGTTACTTCAACAAATCCAGAGCCACTTTTAAATCAAGAAAATATTTAAACATTTGTGGGACCAATATTTTGATGATTCTTTATCTACCATTAACTTAATTTATGTGAATGGCAGGTATTTTTGTTCTCAATTTATTTGTTTTCATCCCAAGTTTGACATCAAATTAGTTAATATGGAGCTTTACTGGTGCATTTTAGGTAGGTTATAGAAATAAAGTCATAAGTTTGTTGTTTTTTAGTATAACTTGTCTAGTATTGATCTACATATATCAATTATGATCTTCAAATAAAATTAATTAGTATATTGTTTTTTAATTACCGCTTACTATTTTTTGACATTCAAAAACTTGTGGGTAAATGCAATAAAATTTTCCTCATATTTGTGGATGCCATCCCTAGTAAACCTGTAAGCATATGCTAGTGTATTGAACCCAAGGACATTCAAATAAGGCACATGTTGGCATGGAACTAACCAAACGCCCAATAACATTGGTAACAATTGGTTATCCTAACCCCTTGTGCTTAAATCACCACTTAATGTTGTGGACTTCGTCTAGATACATTGGTCTAGGATGATTTTGACCTTGTCTCCTTTGCGAACTATCCAAATGAACACAAAGGCTTTCAAAATTTTGATACAAATGCTTTCAAAACCATCTATGGATACTTTAATTCTCTCAGAGAATTATATTGTTTCCTTTGTAGTTAATGCTATATCTAAGATATCTTCTTCCATGGTAGTATCTACCTTTGAAAAAAGTCTTATCTCCATCCTGCACTAGATAATATAGAACACTTAGAATTAACACTTAGTTACACTAAGGATTTGATACAAATTCAAGTAATGGAGATACTTCTCACATATGTTTATAAAAGTCCAATATGTTAACATGCCATTCATAGTGTTAGTTTGTTACAATTTCCTAGGCTGAAAGGAGAACGAGAAGGGTAACCTCAAACCACTTCATCTCAGTAGCTAGCCCTACTGAGCATGAGAGGGATCTCTCAAAGTCTCTTATGAGTGAAATGACTTTAAAGAAAATAAGTTTTAGGCTAGATATATATAATTTTTTGTGTGTTGGTGAAATTTAGATTTTAGGGTTTGTTGGACTAGGGTTTGCTGGACAAATATGTCTAGGTTGTAGGAGTGCAGAAGCAAATATGGAAAGGAGCTAGATGTAAGAATACCATGGTGTATTTAGAATATTGTCAATGTAGTATAGAAGAGAGAGTGTATAAGAAACTAATGAGCATAAGTAAACATGATTTCATTAGCTTAGGAAGACATAAACACAAATATGAAAACCAGATAAACAGATCTTGTGAACAAGAATTCTATGTATTTCACTGCAAGGAATCCATAGAAATAAGAGATATCATGTAGATAAAGATGTTTTAACCATTAGAAAACAAATAAAATGAAGAAAAAACACCATGAACTCACTGGGCTAGAGTTCCTTAAAAATAGTTGCAACTATCTCTGTATTAGCTGAGAAGATCATTACATGCAAGCCTCCTCCATAAAAAGTATAACCCTTCTCTCTGAAAGAGAAATGATACACATAGACTCTCCTAGACCACTTGCCCACATTCAGGAGTCGAATTCCTTGGTGGAGGAACTGACTCCAAGATTCTCTCAACCAACAAGTGAGAGTGAGAAGGTGAAACTCAAACACTTCTTGGAGAGTTTGTTTAGGAGTCTGCTTCCTTTATGAGGCCTAATAAACATTAAAAACAACCTATCATATACATTTATTCATGCCTACATTACCAGGCCTCGAAACAAGTGCCATTACATAAATAGGTTTGACTTTGACTAAGTGAAACTGGAAACTAGAAATTTTACACAATGAAATTTACAAATTAAAACACAGAAAAATGCAGAAGCGCAACACCGACTTTGAGATGATTTTCAGGTGCCTTCCTGAGGTGAAAATGTGAATTCGAGAGAACGATCAACTAGCCCTTCAAGTATAGTTTCTAGAACAGTTTGAATTTTTGAAAATTACCCATGGGAAGGCCTTCAAAAGTCCATTATGCCAAGGTCGCTCCAAGAGCGCAATGCCTGTCAAAAAAGGGTCCAGAATGCTAGTTTTTTGCCACTTTTTTCCACTTTTCTCAGAATATGAGCTACCTTTGGAAACTTTGAGAAATGGGTATTTAGAGGATGGCAAGATATTTCCGAAAATGTAGACTTTTCCTGAAATAGATGCGTAAGGAAGAAGCATAGTGCCAAGGAACTGTGCTCCTAGAACTGCTAAATTTTTGAATTTGGCTTCAAAATTCACAAAAAACCAAAAATGCTCAGAATTTGCTCAAAATTGGCCAGGAGGTGTAAAATTATGTATGTTAAACCTTCATAGATGCTTCAAAAAGAATCTCTAAGTTTCCTTCATCCTTTTCTTCCTTTTTGGCTTCTTTGAGCTTGTTTTCAAGCTGCTTTACCTTGACATTGGCAATTATGTTTTGAGCTTGGTAGTAATGCACCATATGCCTAAGCAGCCAATTGTCTCTATTTTCCTTCTCTAGAAGCTTCTCCAAGTGTTCATTCACCCTGTTTAGCCAATACTCCTTGTCTTGATTGACCTCAAGAGCAATTCTGTCCTCTAGGTCTAGGTCTTCATTCAACATAATGTGTTCTTGTTCTTCTTGTAGTGCCTTCTTTAGGCCATTTGTTCTTGGCCTTTTCCTCGTACCTTTCCCTTTTTTTCCTTCAGGCTTAATTGACTCAATGACTGCTTTTCCTTTGCCAACATACTGCAATAACTTGGTTTTCTCTTTTTCCATGATTAATTGCTTCGATTTGAGCTGACTATTCTCCTGTTCTAGAAATGAAATTATGTATCTTGCTCTCTCCATGTTTATTGTGAGTTCCTTGATCTGATAGTATTTATCTCTGATCATCTGCTACATGCTTGAAGTTTGATCCTTTGCCTCTAAATAAACTAGCTCAAATTCATGTTAAACCATGCCCTTATCTTTCATTGCCGATCCCTGTTTTGTTGATGTAGAAGCCTTGGCCCCTTTCTCACCATGAGAAGAAAACACAAGCCTCTTTCCTCTCTTGTACATCCTGGTCACCTCAAGCTTAGGCGCTTTGGTTTTCTCAACTAACTGGCTAGAGGACCCCACTTCCATTTTCTATTTTGGCATGCTAGATGGTTGATCTTCCACATTAGTTTCATGCCAATTGAGAGATGTTTCCAAAAAGGTTTCCCAAGTCATACCTTTCTCTGCAAGCTGGTGAAGGACTATAGTCTTGATCAGACTATGATGAAACATGCTAGGCTAATGCTCATTTTTCTTCATCTCAATCCTCTTTGACATTTTGGAAATGCTCCTACATATGTAGTTGCACATATTTAGTGGCTTCTGAGAGGTAAAATGCATTAGGAGGCGAATATGATAAGCATACAACCTGGAGAATCTTCCTTCACATGTAAAGAACTTCATGACAATCTTCATCAAAGGGGCATACTTCTCCAATAAGTATCTGAAAGGCATAACATGAGCATGTTTTTCCCTATATGGTGTTTTTAAGAAGGGCCTATAATACTCAAGATCTAGGCTCATTCCCTTGAACCAATATTCACCATTGTCCAGTAGCCCTGTAGCAAGTGAAATGGAGGCTACTGAAAAAGTGAATTCAACACCAGCAATAACAACACTTTCACCCTTCAACTGAGTTGCCACCCAATCTGTCAACTGCTCATGAAAACCCACCTCACTCACCCTTTGGCAGAAATCCAAGCAATGTACATCTTCAAAACACTGTTTGATAAAGGGATATGAGTTAATTTCACTAAAATTTGATGACTCATATATAAGGATCTTCCCTCCCTTGTGATGTATTTTACTCTCTGGTGAAGATTCTGCCTCCATAATAACAAAACCCTAGCAGCAGAAAATGAGAAAAACTGTGAGGTATGAGTGGAAAATGGAGTGATGGGAAGGTGGACTTTGAAAAAATGGTAAGGGAGGTTTGAAAGAGGTGGAAATGAAATATGGAGGGATGATGGAAATGAGTTGAATAACAATGGAGGAATGATATGCTTGTGAGGAGGAAAAAAATAGAGTTTTTTTTAGTAAAAGTGCCAAAAAACCCTTAGGAATGAACTAGGGTTTCTTTTTTGTAGAGGTAAAATTCTGTTTGGAGGTTGATTGAATGGTTTAAATAGTTTATAAAACATGTATATAGGTGTAGGGAAACATTTTACATGTTTGAAAACCAAGAAATAAAAATGGCCATCATCAACCTATCATTCTCCATGAAAATTTCACTACAAAAACCTAATTGGAAAAATCATTGGCATGAGATGACTTTGAATAACAAAGAAGGAAGTGCAATGATGTACTTGTTGTTTGGCTTAGGAAGCAATGAAATCAAGTTAACATGCTTAAAAATTGAATTTGGGAGAAATTTAGGCGTTTTCTGGACACTTTGCCCCAAGCACAGCGCAGTTAGGCTGAGTGCATCGCTTGAGCGCAATGCAATGTCTCTGAGCGCGGGACCAGGCCTCCAAGCGCAACGCAGTGTCTCTGTGCATAGCGCCTTGAGATTTTTACCTCTTTTGCTTGAAAAAACGACTTTTTCTCTCTTTTGGGGTGGAGAGCTCGATACTCAAGGGTGAATACGAGGTAAATGAAACAAGTTTGGGGCTTCTGAGTTTATATAGGAAAATTTATTTCTCCTTTTAAAAAGAAATGGGACCCACAAACCTTTGAAAAACTGATTTTTTCACTTTTGAAAACAAAGTCACCTTTACAACTGAAACTTGAGTTGTCTTTTCACTTTCCTGAGTACTAGAAATTCTTCTTCTGGAAATTTTTAAACATGAGAACATGATGAATGTGTGATAACTCACAAATCAATGCCAAAGAGCTTCTTGTCATGCTCTATTCACTGCTGGATTTATTCATGAAAATGATGGACCTTGGAAACCATTCGACCTGAAACTAAATGGAATGATGATGATGATTGACTTGCTTTTATTATGATACCTTCATAGAAATGTGATAGGTGACCAGCATGAGTGAATTTTCAAAATACTGACCTCATTTCTTGACTGACCAAATAGTGACAAAATTTTACTGTGTAAACCTAGTGACATGAAAATTTTGATTTTGATAGTCGTGACAAGCATTGTAAAATCACATTTGATCTAGGTGACAGGCTAACAAGACTGGCACTAACATTGGCTCTAGTTGGGGATGGCAGCTCCTTGGAGGTGTCAAGAACACCGTAGACCAAGTAGCCTTATCCATTGGGCAATGGAGTCAACATGCAGAAAAAAAACTTTTGACTTTAAACTGACTAATTTTTTGACATGACAATGACTGAAAAGTAAAATAAAAACCAAAACAGTAGCTGACCAAAGAAGCCTTAGGGCCTTCTCTTCAGGCTTCAAACTCCTATGACAACCACTTAGATTGCTGGAAACAAAATACACACCGGTATATACAATGATGATGAATTTTCAGAACTCTTTCAGACATAGTAGTGCTTGAGAAGCCTACCATTGATCGCTCCTCCTGAATAATCTCCTCCATCCATTTCTTCCAATAAGAAAGCATTCTTTCCTCTGAAAGTAGAAATTCTATAAGGTCCCTTCCATAAATTTTCAAATTTTCCATGTTTTCCCTTTTCTTCATTTCTAGCATCCCACCGAAGAACCACATCTCCTAGATTGAAATTGTCTTCCTTGGTCTTGCGATCATAAATCTTTTTAATCTTCTCCTAAAGTTTAGATGTGTTTTGAAGAACCTCTTCCCTTGTCTGTTGTAAATGAATCATTTGATTTATCCTTCTTTGCATATCATTAGTCTCACTATCCAATTCCTGCAGAATTTTCATGACCGGGACAACAAGAGATGAAGGAAAAACTATATCAATCCCATACACCAACTGAAAAGGGGACATACCTATTGATTTTTTAGTGCTGACCC
Organism: Pinus tabuliformis; assembly: GCA_031772625.1. Lineage (NCBI taxonomy): Eukaryota > Viridiplantae > Streptophyta > Pinopsida > Pinales > Pinaceae > Pinus > Pinus tabuliformis. The sequence goes on along the minus strand of CM062816.1, from coordinate 1,043,138,171 downwards.
TGTCCGCCCATAAGGCATTGATGAGATTTTTATGCCAGTTCTTCTTGTTTACCTCTAGAACCTTCTTGATGATGTTGACCAAAGATTTATTGGAGGATTCGACAAGACCATTCCCTTGTGGATGATAAGCAGTAGAATGTCCTAACAAAATATGGTATTTGGCACAGAAGTCCACCATTCTCTTTGACTTGAAGGCAGCAACATTATTAGTAATTATTTTTTGTGGGCAGCCAAATCTAGACAAGATATTAGATTCAATGAATTGAATGATAACAGAATCAATAGCTTGCCTGGTTGGGATTGCTTCAATCCATTTTGTGAAGTAATCGGTGGTTGTCAATATCCATTTATGTTGTGCCGAAGATGAAGGATGGATTTTGCCAATGAAATCAAGACCCCACTGCTGAAAAGGAGCTGAAATTGAGATAGGCTGCAAGGGAAATGACAAAAGCTTTCTCTTTCCTTGAAAAATCTGACATTCATGGCAGCTCATCATTGTTTTGTATACATCAGAAAAGAGGGTGGGCCAATAGAAGCCAGCTCTTAAGATCTTATTTGCTGTAGTTTTCCAAAAGTGATGACCGCCACAATCTCCTTTATGGAAATCTCTCATGACATCCTTGGCTTCATTTTCCACCAAACAATTCAGCAGCACACCACCAGGATCTTTCCAATATAAAACACCATCTAGAATATAATATTTTGAAGCCTTCAATTTTAGAGATCTAGCTTTACCTTTGGGGACTTCTGGTGGAGGATTCAAGTGCTGCAAGACATAGACAATGTCAGAATACCAAGGAGAGGAAATAAACATATCTGACACCTGTAGGAAAGGATCATCTTCTTCTTGTTCTTCAGAAAGTGCAGCAATCAAATTGATGTCTAGTGCATGTAGATTTGATTCAGCCATGAGTTTAGCTAAACCTTGTCCTTTGATGAGCTTTGTAGGTTTTATCTCCAAGTCATACTCTAGCATAGCTACAATCCACTTTCCCCTTCTGCCTTCAGGATCTGTCTGCACAAGAATTTCTTTCACTGCTGCAGTAGGAACATAAGAAATGGTGTGAGAATGCAAAATATAAACTCGAAAATCCTTGAGAGCCTTCACCAAAGCCAAGGCCTGCTTCTCAATGATATTGTATCTTAGTGCTGCATCTCTTATAGTGTGACTGAAAAATGCTATGGGCTGCTCATTTTTCTGATCTTTCTTTTGCATTAGGACTGCTGCTAATGTATGCTCAGAGGCAAAAGAAAAGATGATGAAATCTGAAGTGTAATCTGGACTAATCAAAATAGGAGCAGTAGATAATGAAAAATTCACTGCATGAAATGATTTCTTAGCCTCTAAAGACCACTTTACCTCACTATCCTTCTTCAACATGTTTGTCATTTCCTTCAAATGCTCAGCTAGATTAGGAATGAATCTTCTCAGAAAATTGATTTTCCCATTGAAAGATTGAATCTCTTTCTTGTTCCTTGGGAAATCTAATTTCTGAATGGCCTCTACTCTTGCAGGATCAATGTGAATGCCATCTTTAGAGATGATGTGTCCCAATAGCTTACCTTCTTCCATGGTGAATAAGCTCTTCTTTGGGTTGAGTGAGATGCCAAATTTTCTACATTTCTGAAAAACAATTCTTAAATGATGTAAATGATCTTCATCAGATTTTGAAAACATTGTAAGATCATCTAAATAGATAACCAAAAATACATCTTTTTCATTTGCAAAATCTATGTCCATAGCCCGCTGAAAAGTAGCTCCTGCATTCTTCAATCCAAAAGGCATCTTGGCATACATGAATGTACCCCATGGCATTGTAAAGGCTGTCTTGAGCTGATCATCCTTATGTACCAGAATTTGATTGTACCCGGAGTATCCATCTAGCAATGACATCCTAGAGGACCCAACCACCCTCTAAAGTATATGATCCATCTTGGGAAAGGGATAATTGTCTTTAAGGGATACCTTGTTCAGATTTCTGAAATCAATACATAGACGAATCTCCCCGGTCTTCTTTCTTACAGGCACTAGATTAGACATCCATTCAGAAAATCTAATAGGGACTATGATACCAGACTTATAAAGCCTATTTACCTCTTTCTCAATTGATGGCAGCAGCTTGGGATTAATCCTCCTTAGTTTCTGGCAAAATGGCTTTTGATCAGGCTTGATAGGAATGGTATGCTGAATGATACTCTTGTCATAAACCTTCAAATCTGAATAGTCCCAAGCAAATACATCAAAAAATTCTTTCATTAAGGATATGTACTTACTTTTTGTTTCAGGAGATAAGGATTTTGATAGCTTAACCATCTTAGGATTATCAGTTGCGCTAATGTTTACATCTTCAATGTTATGAAACTAGCTCACAAAAAGATAGAAAAGAGAGATCAAGGCCTTCAAAATAAGCCTCTTTGAGGGGGCAACCTCCTTTACATTACACAAACGAATAATTCTTGGATGATTCAAATAACAAAACCTCCTTTCTATATATAGGAGTCTAAGGGATCACAATATAACCAAAGCCGACCTAATAATAATAATATAAGGGAACAAAAATAACAATAGTGGGCTTCTATGGGGCACAATAATAACAATATGGGGACAATAGGGGCACAACAATAACAATAAGGAATACTATGACAATAGTAATGGGGAAATCACTAGTATTATAGGGACTTAACACGCCCCTCTCCTTCAAAAAGGTGTTGTCCTCAACGCTTGAGTAGTTCTGGATGCTTCTGTATAAAATTCTCATCCTCCCATGTGGAATCTTCAATGGGTAAGTTCTTCCACTTGATGAGATACTCTGAAATTGATCGATTTCGTAGCTCTCGAGTTCTTGTTTCTTTGACTTCTTTAGGTTCCAATATGATTTTTCCTTCCTCATCAAGTTCTGGAAATATTGTTTGAAATGGGAGCTTGTTACCTATAACGTTATTTAAGCATGAAACATGGAAAACTAGGAGCACTCGGGAAGCTGCAGGAAGCTCCAATTTATATGTCATAGTACCTATCTTTTGCAACACCTTGTACGGACCATAATACTTTGGTGATAATTTATAATTCTTCTTAGCTTTCTTGAGGGACATTTTTTTATATGGTTGTAACCGTAGGAATACCCAATCACCTACATCAAAACTTCTTTCGATGTGATGTTGATCTGCCTTCTGTTTCATTCTATTATGTGCCAAGGTGAGGTTATCCACTGCTTGAACCTTAGAATTTTCTCTTGAATATGATGTGATGGATGGTGGATGATATCCATAAAGTGCCATAAATGGGGTCATTTTTGTTGCAGTATGGAACGAAGTGTTATACCACCATTCAACCAGAGGAAACCATTTGACCCATTGCGTCTGTTTATCAGATACAAAGCAATGAAGATATCCTTCCAAACATTTGTTTACTATCTCAGTTTGCCCATCTGATTGAGGATGATAAGCTAAGCTATGAGCTAACTGAGTACCAAGACAAGAAAATAATTTTTTCCAAAAATTTCCGGTGAAAATGGGATCTCTGTCGCTTACAATAATCTTTGGGTTTCCATGAATCTTTTGAATTGTTTCCATAATTGTAGTAGAAACTGTACTCACTTTAAATGGATGAGATAGTGCACAAAAGTGTGCATACTTGGTAAGTCTGTCAACTACCACCATGATAACACTTTTTCTTCGGACTTGGGTAAACTTGTGATAAAATCCATTGAAACCTCCCAAAGTTGGCTTGGAATGGATAAAGGTTGTAATAGACCTGGGGTCTTAATTGTTCCAACTTTATTTTGTTGGCAAACCAAACATTTCGCCACAAACTTTTGAATATATGATTTAAGGACATCCCAAAAAAATTCCTTCTTAACCCTGTGGTAAGTTTTTAGAAATCCTGAGTGCCCTCCTAAGGGAGAGGTGTACAATTCCCTAATAATCTTTTGTTTGAGTTGGGAATTCTTACATAGGTATAACTGATCTTTGTACCATAACGAATCATTTTTCCAGCTAAATGTATAAGATGTACTAGGATCTTGTTGTATCTTTTGAATGAGTGCCCACACTTCTTCGTCATTCTTCCATTCATCCCATTCTTCGTTTATCCAATTTGGTTGGATAATAGAAATGGCGCAAAGAAACGCTTCCACATCCTCATCCTTTCTTGAGAGTGCATCTGCCACAACATTTTTCATCTCGTTTTTGTAGATGATTTCAAAGTCATAACCCAACATCTTTGTGACCCATTTTTGCTACTCTTTTGAAGATAATCTTTGTTCTAAAAAGTATTTAAGACTATCATGATCTGTTTTTACCTTGAAGTGTCTTCCCATTAGGTAGGGTCACCATTTCTTAAGTGCATGTAGTATTGCCAACATTTCCTTCTCATAAATAGCTTTGTGTAAATACTTTCCTTTGATTGGAAAACTTTTGGAAGCAATGGGTCTTTCTTCTTGCATTAAAACAACACCAATTCCATTTCCTAAAGCATCACATTCCACAATAAAGGTTTTTGTGAAGTCCGGTGTAGCTAAGACCGGTGCTTGGCACATTGCCTCTTTAAGATGTTCAAAGGCCTTCGTTGCTTCTGGAGTCCATGGAAATGCATCTTTATTCAATAATGTTGTTAGAGGTGTTCCTATTCTCCCATAATTCTTAACAAACTTGCGATAATACCCTGTCAACTTGAGAAATCCTTGTAGATGCTTTATGGATGTGGGGATTTTCCATTCCTTAATGGTTTTAATTTTTCTAGGTGTTGAGTCCCAAACTTGCATCTTCCCTATACACCTTTCTAGCCTTTTTCCATTTACCTGGACCTCCTAAGCTGTCAAATCATTGCATATTAGTTTAAAAAGAGCATATAAAATGGTTTCCTAACTATTGCTTGTGTCTGTTGTTTGATCTAGATTTTTTCTCATTCAACTGCGGAATCTTGTCACTTTCCGCAGCCAGCTCAACTTTCCGCAGCCTTTTTGTTGAAGTCTATGTTACAGGTGTCTTTAGGCGAATCCGGCCACATGGGAAAGTTTCAAATGATGTGGACATGGACCATGTCCTATTGGTTTAGCCGAATCCCTCACAAAAGGCCGTGGTCAAAGATAGTTAAGCGATGGTCAACTTAAGAGTCTTATGGTGGTAGAACTCTGTTTTTCACCACGTGAAGACTTGCATGGCCGTTCCTAAATCTCAGGAGACATGTTAACACCTGTGGACTACTCCATAAACCGAATCTAACAGCCACCCTCCTTGGATTTAATCTTCACGGCTACCATAATGCTAGATTTCTGGACGTGGTTATTCACGTGTCTTTTTATCAACGCAGATTTTAGGAAAGTAGTTGTGTCATCCTCGGTTATAAATAAAGCGTTCTCATACGCATATTAGCTAGCTTTTTGAATGTAATTTTGACTGTTTACGAGCCCACTGTGCCGTAACTTTATTTTTGTGTTATGACTCCATTTTAAAACATGAGAAGACACTACTTATAAGCTCAATTCATGGTTGATTTTTGATTGGCCAAGGTTGTGCAGAGGGCCCCTGTACACACCAAGGTTTTGTTAATTGCTGTATAGTTTCATGCTTTATTTCTTTACGTTCCTGATGCCATAATTGTTTACTTGTATATATTGCACTGCTTATGGTATTCATGTTGATTGCTGTCCATAGTTTTTACGCTTTCTAATGTTGTTAACTGATCAGTATCTTTGTTTCAGATTCTAATAAGCAGCCTGGGCATTTGCACATAGCTTTGTAATGACTAATGACATGGAATTATTCTTGTCCTTCTGCTGATTCATTTTCTTAGTTCCAATTCCAACACTATTTTATTTCTTTCAGTATTGTTCATTTACTTTTTTGCAAGATAGATATTAGATTACTCATGTCATTTTCAGTTACCTCCTAAAGCGACAGTGAGTCAAATGGTGAGGGATTGAAGTATGAATGCGTAGTTTGATATTAGTTTATTTTTTTGAAAGTTATTTATTGAATTGCTCATGTCATTTTCAGTTACCTCCTAAAGCCAGAGCGAGACAAATGGTGAGGGATTGGAGTATGAGTGTGTAGTTTAATATTAGTTTCATTTTATGCAAATTAGATATCAGATTGCTCAATTTGTTTATGATTACCTCCTAAAACCAGAGCGAGACAAATGGTGAGGGGTCAGAATATGAGTTGATGTAGTTTGATCTTAGCTTTGCTTTACTTGCAACTTTTTAATTTCTTTGAGTTCAGTTTCTTCTTTTATATAGCAGCAAGGATACTGGGTTTCATGGTCATTAGCTCACTGTTTGTTTAATTAGAATATTGGTACATTTTCATTTTCTCTTAGGAATTGATTTCATCATTGCAAGTTTTAAAACCTTTTTGAAAATTTTGAAGTTTGGAAATCATTTTAAAGGTCACCATTACCTTGAACGCTTATATCCATACTTGACTTTTAGAATTGCCATCTCACATTAGGGAATCAACAAAGATAATCCAAAAAACAAACTAAAAATCAAAAACGACAAAAAGTAAGGGATCGATTATCTTGCATATATAGTGCACCTCACTTCAACAATTTACGACTCCCGGATTGAAAATTAATATAACAATTTAGGACACTCTAAATTGACTGAACATTTTGGCGCCATTGCCGGGGAAGTGAAACTAGGTAGCCAATTTCTTAAAAAAAAAACAAGAAAATTTCAAAGAAGGTAAAAATTGATAACTTCTCAAAGTATGCTCTCCTCTTGCACCTAGTGTGATCTGGAGGATCAGAAAAGAGAGTTATTGGTTCAATAATTTCTTGAGTATGCTCTCTTCTTACACCTAGAGTGATCTAGAAGATCAGAAAGAGAATTATTAGCCCGACTTGAAGAAAAATAAAAAAAATGACATGCATAGAGCAAGAGATTCTAGGGGAAGGTTTATAGCTAGGGCCAAAAGTTCGATTTTTACAACTCCATCTACTTCAAGGCATAGACAAGATACACCTCCATAATCTCCAACTCACACTCCTAGCCTTAGGATTCCTGGAATTCAAGGGGAAGTAGCTGAATTAGGAGACTCTCCCACACTATCCACCAAATCTGAGTTAGGAAAAGACCCTTTGTTTACTTCTACAGGAAAACAAATTGTAATCGAGGAAGCAGAGTCACCTGAAGAAGAAGAGGGAGAAATTCCTCCTTGTTTGCCATTAGTAGAAGAACCGAAGGACTCTGAAATCTCTGAAGAAACTATCATGACAGAGGAAGTAGTAAATGGATTTGGAGGAGGAGGTAGAGGTAGAGGTAGAGGAGGAGGAAACAATGGAGGAGGTGGAGGTAACAACGGGGGAAATAGGGATGGAGATAACTCATTTGGATTTCCTATAGTTGATGAGGAATCTCGTACAACAATGAAAACATTTCACTATCTGTCCTCCCAAACTTTTATGGGTTGCGAAGTGAGGATCCTAAAATATTTCTATTTGAGTTTGAAGTCATGTGCCGAACTTATGATTATATGGAAGACTCTCAAAAACTCAAATTGTTTCCTTCAACATTGAAGGGAGCTGCTCTAAAATGGTTCATGGGATTAGTCACTCAATCTATTAGGACTTGGAATGATATGAAACAAAAATTTTTGGATAGATACTTGGACTTTTGTATTCCCACCAATCATAAGGATGAGGTATTCAAAATGGTGCCAAAAGAAGATGAAAACTTGGAGGATTTACTTGAAAGATTTCAATACAACCTGAAAAGAGCAAAAATGAATAACCTAGATGAGGAAACCTTGAAAGCCCTTCTATTAAAATCCAATAGAGATGAATGGATAGATATTTTAAACATGATGGGAAAAGGAGATATTTCTCAACTTCCACTTCATGATATAGCAGAACTATGTGTCCATCTCTCAAGCTAAAAATATAAAACTGGAAAAGGGCCTAGAGATCCTTCTCTCACTAGAGAAAACAAATCTGCAACTGGATCAGTAAGTAGGGCTGAGATTGGCAACATGCTTGATGAGTTCAAAACAGATATTTTAGGGAGCCTTAGTGAGCAACTAGACACCCTTAAAATACAAAACAAGCAGAAAGCAGAAGCTGAAGCTTTGGCCATCTTTTGTCCAAAATGTATGAAGAAACATGCTCTAAGGGAATGCCCCTTGGATGCATAAGTTGTAGAAACATGTATGATTTGTTCAGAAAGCCATGAGACCAAGGATTGTCCTTCAATTCCTAGGCTCAAAGCTGTCTTTCAAGAAGACCCAAACTCAATTGAGTCTCTCTGTTTTGTTTTAAGGAGACCTTGGCAGGGGCAACAAAATCAAGGGTTTAACAACCCCACGAACTTTCAACCCCCACCAAATTGGAATCCTTGGCAACAACCTTGGTCCCAACCTCAAAATCCATTTCAATCATGGATACAAGGTATGCAAAATCCTTATGGGAGATTTGCTCAATTTTACCAATATCCTCCATCTTTTCAAAATCAACAAGTTCCACAACTTCCAAATCAAAATCCACAACTTTCATTGCCATTTCCACAATAACAACAACCTTCTCAACAAAATCCAAATTCCCAACTCTTGCTTCCATTCCAAAAAAAGACAAATCAACTACCTTCCCAGCCATTGCCAAATCCCAATAATAAAAATCCTCAAAATGCTTACATGGTAGAAGGACAACAATTTCCTACCTATATGATTGTTCCTCTCAATGATGTAAAACTCAAATCTGGTAGAGTTTTAGAAAATCCTTCTATAGATGCTCAAAAGCAAAGCATTTATGAAGAAGATTCTCTTGAAGCTGTTAGAGTCGATCTAGTAGCCCTCCATCAGCGATCAAAGGTCTTTGCATTTGCATAAGTAGGTGTCTCATCAGTGTCATCTTATTGCATTCCATTAGGCATGCCATAACCCTGATGGAGGAGCTGGTGTCTTTATTCCCCTCTTGGCACTACTGGATCAAGTTGTTTCAGCCATTAAACTTTTTCAAGGTTACTTGTCTTGTCTTGAGGTCAAAATTTCTAGGTCTAGGGTTTAGGTCAAATTTGTCTTCAAGGTCATGTCTCTGAAGGTCAATAAGTGCCCAGCAAGCCAGAGGGATGATTTTCAAAGTGTTTCTTCGAAAGATTCTATCTTGTGCAGCTAATTTTCACCTTGGATTTAAAAAACCTGTTTTTAAAACCAAGGCAATTTCTCAAAATTTTGTAAAAATTGTAAAAATTCAAAATGATTCAAAGGACAGCATACAACCCTGGCTCCCTTGCCAGGACCCCTCAGAAGCTATCCCTGCAAAAAATTATCAAGGAAAACATCAATTCAACCAATTTCAGGATAAAAGGAAACCAAAAAGTCAGCAGCATTCAAAGTTTAAAAAGTGTCATGAAAAACATTAGAATGTGGGTTGTGACATGAAATTTATTCAAAGCAAGGCTATAAAGGCTCTATTTCCCTCCATCAAGCTTCATTGTGCATCCAAGTGATAGAGAAATCAGTTGCAAGAGCGTTTGAGTGAATTCGGTGAGTTTGGGAGACGCGCGACCCGTCGAGACTGGCGCGCGACCCGTCAGACGAGCGCGACCCATCAGGGCACCTCCGCCAGTGTAAATTTTATACGGGTGCGACCTGTCAGGCGCACGCGACCTGTTGGGTGAGGCGCGCGACCCATCAACGTTCCCTCTACACAAAACCGCCAGCAAGCTGTCAAGGAACCACAAGTTGCTAAATTTTGCAAGGTAGGCCCTCAAATCATGAAAAATTATTGCTTGCTACAGTTCAAGAAGGTCATGATTGTATTTTCAAAGGTCTTCATTTTGCAAGTAAAAGTCTCCATTGTGCTTTTGGGCTTGAAATTGTCAAAATTTCTAGGGTTTATTATGCTGTTTTGAGGTATCCCTTTTCTTTCCTATTGTCCACCTCCCATTACATATTCCTTATCATTTTATTTAAATTTCCCTTCCAAATTTGCTAAGAGCCTTAAACCCTACCCCTCTCCCTAAGAAATCAAAAAATTAAAACCCTAACCCTACCTCCCATAACATCCTTGTAAGTAAAAGTGTATAATGAGTATATGCAATGATTTTTCCCCTAAACTCCATGTTTCATTATTATTCCCGATTTCCCTTTAAAGTATCCCTTCCCTAACATTTCCCTTGTGCTACTTGTCCCCTTAAAACAACATTTTAATCAGCAGTTTTCAAAGCAGAAACAACAGTATATTTCAGCCACTTTGCTCCTAAAACAATGTCAGAAACCGAAACCAATTATGAGCAAAGTGATGACCATGAGTCAGCTTCAGAGTTTGAGGTACAGAGGAGACCTCACAAGGGTGGAAAGAGCGGTCATCATAGGAGAGAGGAGCCCACCTCTTTGACCGATTTGTAGGCTTGTCCAATTGCAGTCTCATATTTCCGTTATATGTCTTGTTATGAGTTTTGCGAGAGGATCTCTCAGATTCAGCATCACAGGGAGTTGGCTCGCTTGTTTGTTTTGCATTTGCATGATGGGCATGTGAACCTTGCAGGGGTGGATTTTACATTGACACCTGAGATGATTGCTCAAGCAACAGGGATACCAAATGTAGGAGAAGTGTGGAGCAAGCGCAAAATATTGGATAGTGTTCAATTTGAGCCTTACATCAAACCTGCATTTATGAGACAAGTGACGGGTGTATTTCCTTTCAGATTTTTGAGGAATGAGTATGCTCCTTTGATGAGGCTTATCATGCGCTATTTCACCTGTGAGGGCAGATTTTCACTTGTGTATTCATACCATATTCGCTTATTGATGCATTTCACACGGGTACGGATGATGAACATCCCGGTTTTCTTGTGCCAGAATATCGAGAGGATGGTGCCTTTGATGCAGAGGAAGAGCCCAGCACAACAATATAGGAGCCTCTATCATTATGGTTTGATTCAGCTTGTGGTCATACATCAGTTGGCTCAGCATGGCATCCCATGGGAGGAGTTTATCTCTCGTGAGTTCTTCACAGCACCACCACCACATCCTGAGATTGTTCATGAGGAGGGAGGACCATCACAGCAGCATGATATCCCTGAGGCTAGACATGTCAGTTCTCCTCCATTGGTCACTTATCAGAGAGGCCACAGGGCCCTATTTGCGGCAGCTAGGCGAGTATTTTCTCCACACCAGGTGGAAGGGGTCTCGCCTTCTTCATCAGCACCACGAGTGTTATCTCCACACCAGGTGGAAGGGGCCTCGTCTTTGACAGCAGCACAGGTATCAGAGAGGGGCAAACAGCCCAGGATTGATGAGGGGCCCTCAGGTGTTCCAGATATAGAGCTTGTTGATCTTGATATCAGTTCTCCTAGCCTAGAGTCAAAGGAGATCATTCAGCACCTTAGAGCTTAAAATGATGCATTGCAGAAGAGATTAGAAGGGGCACAATGGACCATCACCTACTTGGAGCAGCGCAACAAGCAGCTTGAGGAGGAGCACACTCTAGATGAGTTGCGGAGGATCCATGAGGACCGCAACTTGGCTCGAAAGAGACCCGGCGATTTGGTACCCGTTGAGCGAGAGGCTATGCTTCTTCAGGTCAATGCTCATTTGGAGAGGTTACTGGCCAAGGCCAACCAGGATAAGGACTTGCTCAGGAACATGAAAAATCATTATTGGGCGCGGATGCATGTATGCAAGGCGAAAATGAAAGTGCTCCAAAGGAAGTTGGCCAAAGCACAAAAACGAAGGAAAAGGCCCGACCCCCTCCACATCTTGGCTGAGGCTTCTTTGAAGGAGCATGATACTAGATAACTCAAACTCCAGCACAAATTCCAAAAAATTTTGAGTATTTTGGGTCATTTTTTATTTTTCTGGCAAAAAACAGGTTTTCCTCCCTGACGGGCGCGCGACCCTTTCGTTTGGCAACTCCATTTTGGAAAAACTCAGCATTTATGGATTTGTCATGGAAAGTTACACTTGCTCAGCCATTACTAGGAAATTTCACCAAGTTTTGGGTCTCCAGAAAGTCAAAAAACAAGCAAAAAATGACTTTCTGCCACATTTTTGACACACAGAAAGCAGCCTTGGGAGATTACAATTTTGGAGGGGCAAATGACAACCAAATTCAGAAATTCCACTTGGGTTGAAAGTAGACATCCAGACCTTTCCAACAAGCCCACTCTTGCCTCATTTGGACACTTGGAAGTGCCTCAAACGTGCCTCCAAAGGCGCGCGACCCGTCCAGGAATTGCGCGCGACCCATCAGGCAGTTTGTACAGGAAATCAACCTACAGCTCAGCAAAACGCAGTTTGACTGGATTTGAATTTTTGGGAGTTGATTTTCATCCTCCTTGCTGTAAATGATGTAATTTTATGATGTTTAGGCACTTATTTATCTCTTCTAGAAGATTCATTCATCAGATAGGTAAAATGTAATGAATGAATTGGTTTCCTAGCTTATAGAGGCAAGTTGTTTTGATTGCCTAGTTTTCAGTGCTTAGTTTAGAATTGGTTGAAACAACTCCTAGGATAGTGAGCTCGACCCCTAGAGGCAGGGAAAGATGTTAGATGGCCTATATTATGTACTTTCTTGCTCATTTTCATGGTTGGACTCTTGAGGGAGAAGCTCTTATTGTATTACTCACTGTATCTCTGCAATTTTTGGCAAAGGAAGACCAGGGTTTTGCAGTCCTTTTTGGGATTCTTGTGGTCACATGTATTGATGGTGTGTTTCTCTTTGTACTTGTAAGTGTGTTATGTGAATCATTTCCTTACTTTTCCTTCTGCAAATTAGGCAAATGAAGTGTTAAAGTAGAATTCATGACTGTCATGCTCTGCTTTTAAGTTTTCTTAATATTAATGTTTTCAACTGTTTAAGGGGAATTCAAGGTTATTGCTTGCTCTCCTTAACTCCGCACCGGTCATTCTCATCCATACACCTCTATCAAAGGCATCAATACTGTCTCCTACCTCGCCCCAAAGAACCCCCTGCGGAAACTGTGTCCAATCCCCGCACCCGAAATTGCCATTCCCCAATTTTCCACCAAAAACCCTAAAAATCTCAAATCAAACCTCTTGATCAGTTTACTAGCCTAAAATCAGTGTTTCCCTATTGGTTATCTCGCCCATTGAAGATCTTTACCGAGATAAACCGGAGAGAGCCCTCTCCTGCCCCGTAGGGCTAGCTACAAGGCTAAGTGGTTTGATGTTGCCTTGGAGTTTACCTTTTTCAGCCTGAGGTGAAATTCTAAGCGCTAACATATTGGCGACCATACTGGGGAGAACAAACTTGTCTGTTGATTGATGTGTTTGCTTCATAAGTCTTAGACGGAGCCTGAAGTTACGCCAGGTAGCCTTCGCAACGCTTTTGCTTTGCATTAGCGGAAGTAGATAAACGCTGCTTCAGTCAATCTTCGTGAGCTTGTGAATACAACACTTCAATTGCATTTTACCCCAGTATATTTGTAAACTCTGAACTTTTGGATGATTAGTTAAGAGTTTTCACAGGCTGATTGGTTATTTGTTCCTTGATTTCCAAACTGGCTTCCAATTCTGGTCGTATATTCAAATCTCATTCATGTCCAGCTATTTTTGAGTATCTTGAAGACCTTGATTTTGACGAGAGTTTTGAGTTGTCTTTGTTCAAAACCAAATCTGAAAGTACACTTGATTCTCTAGTTCCTAACCCTGATTTCGCAGCTGCTCTTGAAATTGAAAGACACAATAAATTGGTTGACAATTTCATCCTAAGATCTCTTCAGTCAGATATTCACGCTACAAATCTTGCTGAGTTCGTTGAAACTATATCTGGTCATATTGGATCTACTATCACGGCGCATGAGCAGTCTAATCCTCCTTTTATTTCTGTTTCTCCCATAATCACTTATCCCGCATCTACAGTTGGTTCACCTTCTACATCCCATACCACTTCTCCTCCCCATACTCCTCATACTCCTCATACTACAGCTACACCTACTCCACCCGCTACTCCTAGACCCAATCTACCTAAAGCAATGGCTGCCCGGTTTGCCCCACTTGCTCTTCCCCAAAATCTGCATGATATGCCAGCCGATTATCAAAGTAAAATTCCCATGTTTGATGGTACTCCACAGAGTATTCCTGCTCAGCAACATATAGATAAAATGACGACTTTCTTTGATCTATATGAGATAGATGAAGAGGATGTAACTATGCGTTTGTTTGTACAAACGTTTGATGGCGAAGTAAGAAAGTGGTTCAGAGGTTTGACAGCCCGGAGCATTGCTACATTAGAGGCACTTCAGAACCAGTTTCTAGATCGATGGGAAATCAGAAAGGATCCGCTTCAGATCAATGCTGAGTACAACAACCTCAAGCGTAATCATGGTGAGTCAGTCCAAGACTACATTATTAGATTTAATACAGTTTACAATGCTATTCCAGATGATTTGAGGCCATCTAGAAAATCAGCACTTCTCAAGTTCCCGGATGGTTTTGATCCGGAGATGGCTTATTCATTGCGAGATAGAGATCCGCCTACCTTGGAGGATATGCAGAAAATTGCTGTTAGTGTTGAAGCGAATCTGAATGATAAAAGAGCAAGGATGAAGGCAGAAAAGCGAGTCACAATCAAAGAGGAAGCATCCACATCAGATCAGCTTCTTCGTGAAGTTGAAAAAATTAAAAGGGCACTTGAAAATGTTCGTATTGATAAGCCGGAGCCTCAGATTCGTAATCCTAATTTCCGAGGTGCACAACAGCCACAATATAGAATCAAGCAGTGTGAAGCAAAGGCACAAGAGGCAGCAGTTCAGCAGCAAATTAAACCTCCCTTTCAACAGAATTTTGTTAGCCAAGAATCAGAGGATGAAGGTGATACGGTGGGAGAGGAAAATCACTTCTTCACTCCTGATGATCTGCCCACTTATGTTACAGAAGAAGAAGAATTGGTAAGTCACTCCATCATCCCTCAGGATGAACATTATATCTTGTCAAATGATGCAGCACTTGAAGAAGAATCGGAAGAGTATCAAAGAGGGTACCTAAATGCTTTATCCGCTCAGTAGAGACAATTAAGAAACCGAGCTGTTCCCATAAATCCCATTCAGAAAAGGAAAGATACTTCAGCAAAGAATGATTCGGCTTCCCCACACACAAAAGGAAAAGACATAATTGATCCTTCAACAAGTCAATCATCATCAGCAAGCAAAACAGATCAGCCATCAAACACACCAAGAGATAAAGTTGAAAAAAGAGACAATCCGGCTAAAGAAGGTGAGAAGGTTTCAGTTTTCAGTTTGGAGAATGAAATTTCAAAGTTGAAAGTGTCCATTCCTTTGATGGAAATCATGAAGAACAGCACTTACCGAGGCCAAATTTCCAAGATGCTGAATTTTGATCCAATGCTCGACACGGTGAATGTAGAAGATGATCAGCCGGAGCTGATTTTTGGCCCTGCTTTAAATGGTGAGTCTCCCGAAAGTGATGTTCCTCCATTCTATATCAGTTTGCGATTGCATGAGTATGTGTTGCACAATGCCATGTTTGACTCGGGAGCTTCACATAATTTGATGCCGAAAACAATTATGGAGAAGCTGGGACTTGACATCACAAGGAAATATCATGATTTGTATTCGTTTGATTCCAGCCGGGTGAAATGTATTGGTTTGATCAAGGACTTGGTGGTGAGCCTAGATCAAATTCCAGCGAAGAATGTTTTGATGGATGTGGTGGTGGCAGATATTCCTCTGCGGTTCGGCATGTTGCTTTCGAGATCTTGGGGAGCCAAGCTCAAAGGTACACTTCAGCTCGATTTTTCCTATGCTACAATCCCGGTCTTTGGTCAGATGAGAAAGTTATATCGGGAACAAAAGATGAAATACATGATCACTAGTAAAGAAAAGCCAGTTAATCATCCTGTAAATTATGTACATACAGATTTAGAGTCATTTGTTTTGTTTGCGAAGGATTTTAATGAGATAGATAGTCAGTTAGTTCAAGCAGAAGATATACCAGACATTTCAGAAAATTTCAGAGAAATTTTGAGAAAGGAAAGTGAAGAAAGGTCTGCTGTCATGGAGCCAATAGCTGAGATCAATGGGCAGCAAACAGAAAATGCAGAGACATCACATTTTCAGCATTTAGAAGATGATGAGGATGGTCTTTGGACCATGGATTTGATGGTGCTGTGGGCAGCGATGGTGTTGGTATAGGTGTGTGGATTCGAAGTCCATTTTCTGTCCGAAACAAAGTCCCAAGCAAGGTACGGGTATGTTCATACAAATTGGCATTTGATTGTTCAAATAATGAGGCGGAATATGAGGCTCTCATTGCCGGTCTGAAAATCCTTCGGAAGTTGAAGGCAAAGAAGATAGCAGTATATGGCGACTCCGAGTTGGTTATAAAGCAAGTGAAAGGTGAATTTCAGGCTAAACATCCTCGTATGCGAGCATATCGCAATGTTGTCCTAGATATTTTAAAATTGTTTTCTGAACATACTTTGACATGTGTACCCCGTATCCAAAATGGTGTTGCGGATGCATTGGCTAAGGCAGCAAGTAATCTGAAAATACCCATGAATTCCAGCAATAAGTTTGAGATTTATGTGAAGCACCGTCCTACAGCTCCAGATAATCAAAGATGTTGGCAAGTTTTCCAAGATGACGAGGAAATCAAGGATTTTCTGCAAGTTGAAGGTGATTTCAAAGACATCTCCATAGACATGGAAGCTGAAGGAGTAAATCAGATGGATGTGTTGCAGCTTAAGAACAATTTCATTCCTAAAGGCTTAATTCCTTTGGAAGAATTGTTCGATCAAGATGATGTGGCCCGCAAACCCACCTTAAGGCCCACAGAAGGAGGTGTCGAAGAAGTAAATCTCGGGACAGCTGAGAATCCAAAGATGGTGAAGCTATCGAAAGCATTGTCGCCTAAGGTAAAGAAAGAATATATCAGATTGTTGTCTTCGTTTTCTAACATTTTTGCATGGGACTATTCAGATTTGAAAACCTATGACACAAGTATCATTCAGCATACCATTCCCATAAAGCCAAATCAAAAGCCTTTCCGACAAAAGTTGAGAAGAATTAATCCTAAGCTGCTGCCATTGATTGAGAAGGAAGTCAACAGGTTGTATAAGTCTGGAATTATAGTGCCAATCAGATTTTCCGATTGGATTTCCAACTTGGTGCCCGTGAGAAAGAAGACCGGTGAGATCCGCTTGTGTATAGACTTTAGAAATCTGAACAAGGTGTCGCTAAAGGACAATTATCCGCTGCCCAAGATGGATCATATATTGCAGCGGGTAGTTGGCGCATCAAGGATGTCTCTACTTGATGGATATTCCGGGTACAATCAGATTTTGGTGCATGAGGATGACCGCGACAAGACTGCATTCACTACTCCATGGGGAACATTTCATTATGCCAAGATGCCATTTGGATTGAAAAATGCAGGTGCAACCTTTCAGCGGGCGATGGACATGGCCTTTGCTAATGAGAAGGATGTTTTCTTGGTCGTTTATCTTGATGATTTAACTGTGTTTTCTAAATCTGATGAAGAGCATTTGTATCATTTAACAATGGTGTTTCAAAAGTGCAGAAAATATGGTATCTCATTGAACCCGAAGAAGAGCCTTTTTGCCATGAGTGAAGGCAAGCTGTTGGGCCATATCATTTCTAAAGATGGCATTCGTATAGATCCTGCACGTGTGGAAGCAATTCAGCAGGTAGAGCAGCCCCGAAACAAGAAGGAGATTCAGTCCTTTAATGGCAAGTTGAATTTTCTGCGCCGCTTCATTCCGAATCTTGCTGAACATCTCAGAGAAATAACCAACATGCTCAAAAAGGACAGCCAGCTCAAATGGACCGAAGAGGCGGTAAAGTCTTTCAATTTGGTAAAGTTAATTTTATCTTCAGCCCCAACTCTAATCAGCCCGGACTATACACAAGATTTTATTTTATTTTCATTTGCTTCTAAGCATACATTGGCAGTTGTGCTGATGCAAAAGAGAGATGGAGTTGAGAAGCCCATAGCTTTTTTCAGTCGTATCATAAGGGATGGAGCGCTGAAGTATAATATCATTGAAAAACAAGCATTGGCGTTGGTAAAAGCTTTGAAAGATTTCCGTGTATACATATTAAATTCTCATATTTTGGCATATGTTCCTAATGCGGCTGTTAAAGATGTATTGGTACAAGCAGAACCGGAAGGAAGGAGGGGTAAGTGGATCGCTGCACTATTAGAGTATGATGTGGAAATTAAGCCTACCAAGTTGATCAAGGGTCAAGGTCTTGCTAAGATGATGGCTGAAACAAATCTCCATGTCCTAGACATCAATTTGATTGCTGCCTTATCCGATGAAGATGAAGAAAATTCAGCTCTACAGGTATCCGATATCTTTGTTTCTTCTCCTTGGTATGCTGATATTGTATATGTGCTTCAAAATTTGTCTGCACCCCCTGAGATGCCTCGAAACAAAGCTAGGACATTGAAATTAAAAGCTGCCAAATTTTGCATCATCAAATCTGCACTTTATTGGAAAGACCCCGGTGGTATATTGCTGAATTGTTTAGTCGAGGAAGAAGCTAAGAGAGCTGTTGAGGATTTTCACAAAGGTGACTGCGGGGGCCACTTGTTTTGGAAGACCACGGCTAATAAAATCCTAAGGGCAGGTTTCTATTGGCCTTCATTGTTTTCTGATGTCTATAAAGCAATTAAGAGTTGTCATGAATGTCAAATTTTTCAAGGAAAGCAGAAATTATAGCCGTTACCTCTCAAGTCCATTGAAATCAGTGCACCATTTCAGCAGTGGGGATTGGATTTTATTGGCGAAATCCACCCAGCATCTTCCGGGCAACATTGATGGATATTGACCTCCACTGATTACTTCACGAAGTGGATTGAAGCCATTCCCACACGGCAGGCCACGGACTCGGTAATTATTTCTTTCCTTGAGAATAACATATTGTCACGTTTCGGCTGTCCACATAAGTTGATTACAGATAATGCAGCAGCGTTTAAATCAAAGAAGATGGTTGATTTTTGTTACAAATATAACATCAGCTTGGGGCATTCGACCGCCTACCATCCACAAGGAAATGGTCTGGCCGAATCTTCGAATAAATCTCTAGTCAACATTATAAAGAAATTGCTGGAAATCAATAAGAAGAGCTGGCACAAAAATTTAGTAAATGCATTATGGGCTGATCAGGTAAGTCAAAAGAAGTCAATTGGTATGTCACCCTTTGAACTGGTTTACGGAACAGATGCAGTGTTTCCTACTTCACTT
Source organism: Pinus tabuliformis (assembly GCA_031772625.1). NCBI lineage: Eukaryota > Viridiplantae > Streptophyta > Pinopsida > Pinales > Pinaceae > Pinus > Pinus tabuliformis. The sequence continues at coordinate 1,043,118,979 of CM062816.1, read as the reverse complement.
AGTATTCCGGTTGCAAAGTTGCTCCAAGAAGCTGATGGTGAGGAGGATCCTATGCAACGGCGGATTAGTCAAATGATTCATTTACAGCAGACACGAGAGGAAGTTCTTCAAAATTCCCTTAAGTTGCAAGAGCGCATAAAGAAAATCTATGACAAAAAAGCTAAACCGGATGATTTTCAGATAGATGATGTTGTTTTGAGATGGGATGCCCGAAATGAAGATAAAGGGAAACATGGAAAATTCGACAACTTGTGGAAAGGTCCTTACAAAATTGCAGCATACCGTGGTCCAAATGCCTTTCTTCTCAAAGAAATGAACGGTGATGATTGTCTCGGTGGGTCGGTAAATGGCCGGCTGCTCAAAAGGTATCATGTTTGAGCATTTTCTGCTCTAGTCACTATCATTGTAATTACCATTTTACTTTCATTCTGCAGCAAGTGTGAACTGATCTTTCATCTTTAGTCTGGGGCCCGCGGTGAAGGCTATAATTCTAAAGATGGAGATTAGTTGGTGTGAGTTTTTCAGGTTGTTTTAATCAGTCCATTTTCTGCACAAAATTGAGTTAGTTTGTGACAGAGTTAGTTCGATTTTCAGTCAATTGTCAAAGTCAATAAAGTTGTCCAAATTTGGGTCACATGTGTAAATAATGACTCCATTGCCCAATGATTATAAAGCACTGGTCTGCTCTCCCAGAGGTCTAAGGTTCTTGGTACCTCCAAGGAGCTACCATCCCCATTGGAGCGAATGTTAGAGTCGGTCTAGTAGCCCTCCATCAGTGATCAAAGCTCTTTGCATTTGCATAAGTAGGTGTCTCATCAGTGTCATCTTATTGCATTCCATTAGGCATGCCATAACCCTGATGGAGGAACTGGTGTCTTTATTCCCCTCTTGGCACTGCTGGATCAAGTTGTTTCAGCCATTAAACTTTTTCAAGGTTACTTGTCTTGTCTTGAGGTCAAAATTTCTAGGTCTAGGGTTTAGGTCAAATTTGTCTTCAAGGTCATGTCTCTGAAGGTCAATAAGTGCCCAACAAGCCAGAGGGATGATTTTCAAAGTGTTTCTTTGAAAGATTCTATCTTGTGCAGCTAATTTTCACCTTGGATTTAAAAACCCTGTTTTTAAAGCCAAGGTCATTTCTCAAAATTTTGTAAAAATTGTAAAAATTCAAAATGATTCAAAGGACAGCATACAATCCTGGCTCCCTTGCCAGGACCCCTCAGAAGCTATCCCTGCAAAAAATTATCAAGGAGAACATCAATTCAACCAATTTCAGGATAAAAGGAAACCAAAAAGTCAGCAGCATTCAAAGTTTAAAAAGTGTCATGAAAAACATTAGAATGTGGGTTGTGACATGAAATTTATTCAAAGCAAGGCTATAAAGGCTCTATTTCCCTCCATCAAGCTTCATTGTGCATCCAAGTGATAGAGAAATCAGTTGCAAGAGCGTTTGAGTGAATTCGGTGAGTTTGGGAGACGCGCGACCCGTCGAGACTGGCGCGCGACCCGTCAGGGCACCTCCGCCAGTGCAAATTTTATACGGGCGCGACCCGTCAGGCGCACGCGACCTGTTGGGTGAGGCGCGCGACCCATCAACGTTCCCTCTACACAAAACCGCCAGCAAGCTGTCAAGGAACCACAAGTTGCTAAATTTTGCAAGGTAGGCCCTCAAATCATGAAAAATTATTGCTTGCTACAGTTCAAGAAGGTCATGATTGTATTTTCAAAGGTCTTCATTTTGCAATTAAAAGTCTCCATTGTGCTTTTGGGCTTGAAATTGTCAAAATTGCTAGGGTTTATTATGCTGTTTTGAGGTATCCCTTTTCTTTCCTATTGTCCACCTCCCATTACATATTCCTTATCATTTTATTTAAATTTCCCTTCCAAATTTGCTAAGAGCCTTAAACCCTACCCCTCTCCCTAAGAAATCAAAAAATTAAAACCCTAACCCTACCTCCCATAACATCCTTGTAAGTAAAAGTGTATAATGAGTATATGCAATGATTTTTCCCCTAAACTCCCTGTTTCATTATTATTCCCGATTTCCCTTTAAAGTATCCCTTCCCTAACGTTTCCCTTGTGCTACTTGTCCCCTTAAAACAACATTTTAATCAGCAGTTTTCAAAGCAGAAACATCAGTACATTTCAGCCACTTTGCTCCTAAGACAATGTCAGAAACCGAAACCAATTATGAGCAAAGTGATGACCATGAGTTAGCTTCAGAGTTTGAGGTACAAAGGAGACCTCACAAGGGTGGAAAGAGCGGTCATCATAGGAGAGAAGAGCCCACCTCTTTGACCGATTTGCAGGCTTGTCCAATTGCAGTCTCATGTTTCCGTTATATGTCTTGTTATGAGTTTTTCGAGAGGATCTCTCAAATTCAGCATCACAGGGAGTTGGCTCGCTTGTTTGTTTTGCATTTGCATGATGGGCATGTGAACCTTGCAGGGGTGGATTTTACATTGACACCTGAGATGATTGCTCAAGCAACAGGGATACCAAATGTAGGAGAAGTGTGGAACAAGCGCAAAATATTGGACAGTGTTCAGTTTGAGCCTTACATCAAACCTGCATTTATGAGACAAGTGACGGGTGTATTTCCTTTCAGATTTTTGAGGAATGAGTATGCTCCTTTGATGAGGCTTATCATGTGCTATTTCACCTGTGAGGGCAGATTTTCACTTGTGTATTCATACCATATTCGCTTATTGATGCATTTCACACGGGTACGGATGATGAACATCCTGGTTTTCTTGTGCCAGAATATCGAGAGGATGGTGCCTTTGATGCAGAGGAGCCTCTATCATTATGGTTTGATTCAGCTTGTGGTCATACATCAGTTGGCTCAGCATGGCATCCCATGGGAGGAGTTTATCTCTCGTGAGTTCTTCACAGCACCACCACCACATCTTGAGATTGTTCATGAGGAGGGAGGACCATCACAGAAGCATGATATCCCTGAGGCTAGACATGTCAGTTCTCCTCCATTGGTCACTTATCAGAGAGGCCGCAGGGCCCTATTTGCAGCAGCTAGGCGAGTATTTTCTCCACACCAGGTGGAAGGGGTCTTGCCTTCTTCATCAGTGCCACGAGTGTTATCTCCACACCAGGTGGAAGGGGCCTCGTCTTCAACAGCAGCACAGGTATCAGAGAGGGTCAAACAGCCCAGGATTAATGAGGGGCCATCAGGTGTTCCAGATATAGAGCTTGTTGATCTTGATATCAGTTCTCCTAGCCTAGAGTCAAAGGAGATCATTCAGCACCTTAGAGCTTAAAATGATGCATTGCAGAAGAGATTAGAAGGGGCACAATGGACCATCACCTACTTGGAGCAGCGCAACAAGCAGCTTGAGGAGGAGCACACTCTAGATGAGTTGCAGAGGATCCATGAGGACCGCAACTTGGCTCGAAAGAGACCCAACGATTTGGTACCCATTGAGCGAGAGGTTATGCTTCTTCAGGTAAATTCTCATTTGGAGAGGTTACTGGCCAAGGCCAACCAGGATAAGGACTTGCTCAGGAACATGAAAAATCATTATTGGGCATGGATGCATGTATGCAAGGCGAAAATGAAAGTGCTCCAAAGGAAGTTGGCCAAAGCACAAAAACGAAGGAAAAGGCCCGACCCCCTCCACATCTTGGCTGAGGCTTCTTTGAAGGAGCATGATACTAGATAACTCAAACTCCAGCACAAATTCCAAAAAATTTCGAGTATTTTGGGTCATTTTTTATTTTTCTGGCAAAAAACAGGTTTTCCTCCCTGACGGCGCGCGACCCTTTCGTTTGGCAACTCCGTTTTGGAAAAAATTCAGCATTTCTGGATTTTTCATGGAAAGTTACACTTTCTCAGCCATTACTAGGAAATTTCACCAAGTTTTGGGTCTCCAGAAAGTCAAAAAACAAGCAAAAAATGACTTTCTGCGACATTTTTGACACACAGAAAGCAGTCTTGGGAGATTGCAATTTTGGAGGGGAAAATGACAACCAAATTCAGAAATTCTACTTGGGTTGGAAAGTAGACATCCAGACCTTTCCAACAAGCCCACTCTTGCCTCATTTAGACACCTGGAAGTGCCTCAAACATGCCTCCAAAGGCGCGCGACCCGTCCAGGAATTGCGCGCGACCCATTAGGCAATTTGTACAGGAAATCAACCTACAACTCAGCAAAGCGCAGTTTGACTGGATTTGACTTTTTGGGAGTTGATTTTCATCCTCCTTGCTGTAAATGATGTAATTTTATGATGTTTAGGCACTTATTTATCTCTTCTAGAAGATTCATTCATCAGATAGGTAAAAGGTAATGAATGAATTGGTTTCCTAGCTTATAGAGGCAAGTTGTTTTGATTGCCTAGTTTTCAGTGCTTAGTTTAGAATTGGTTGAAACAGCTCCTAGGATAGTGAGCTCGACCCCTAGAGGCAGGGAAAGATGTTAGATGGCCTATATTATGTACTTTCTTGCTCATTTTCATGGTTGGACTCTTAAGGGAGAAGCTCTTATTGTATTACTCACTGTATCTCTGCAATTTTTGGCAAAGGAAGACCAGGGTTTTTCAGTCCTTTTTGGGATTCTTGTGGTCACATGTATTGATGGTGTGTTTCTCTTTGTACTTGTAAGTGTGTTATGTGAATCATTTCCTTACTTTTCCTTCTGCAAATTAGGCAAATGAAGTGTTAAAGTAGAATTCATGACTGTCATGCTCTGCTTTTAAGTTTGCTTAATATCAATGTTTTCAATTGTTTAAGGGGAATTCAAGGTTATTGCTTGCTCTCCTTAACTCTGCACCGGTCATTCTCATCCATCCACCTCTATCAAAGGCATCAATACTGTCTCCTACCTCGCCCCAAAGAACCCCCTGTGGAAACTGTGTCCAATCCCCGCACCCGAAATTGCCATTCCCCAATTTTCCACCAAAAACCCTAAAAATCTCAAATCAAACCTCTTGATCAGTTTACTAGCCTAAAATCAGTGTTTCCCTATTGGTTATCTCTCCCATTGAAGATCTTTACTGAGATAAACTGGAGAGATCCCTCTCCTGCCCCGTAGGGCTAGCTACGAGGCTAAGTGGTTTGATGTTGCCTTGGAGTTTACCTTTTTCAGCCTGAGGTGAAATTCTAAGCGCTAACAGAAGCCAATAAAGGTTCTGAAGCATCTCTTCAAAACCCAAGCACTCAAAAAGAAAAAGAAAAAGAGTCAACCCCCACAACTCCTATAGTTGAGCAACCTACATCTTCATCCACACCTCCTTTTCCTGAAAGATTACAAATTGACAAAGGAGTGGAAAAACAAATCTTATTGCCTGACTATGATTTTCTAGATGAATTAAAGAGTGTTTGTATCAAGATTCCCTTGCTACAAGCCATTAGAGAGATTCCTATTCTAGCAAAAACAATAAAGGAGTTGAGTCTCAAAAGACCAGGAAGGAAACCAAGAGATACAAGAAGAATCCACCTGGTAGGAAAAATTGCAGATATCATGATGGGAAAAATTACCATGCAGAAGTATGTAGATCCTAGTAGTCCAATTGTCAAAACACATATCAATGGGGTAGAAATTCCAAATACTTTGATTGATTTACAGGCTTCTGTTCCTAATCTTCTTTTTACACCTACTCTACTGCAACTTGCAGATCGATCAATTATCAAACCAAATGGTGTATTAGAAGATATTTCGGTCTCCTTAGATTCTTGGGAATATCCAGTAGATTTCATGATTTTAAATCCCAAGAGTAATCTAGGAGGGCACCCACTCATCTTAGGAAGACCTTGGCTAGCCACAGCAGATGCTTACATTAGTTGTAGATATGGGGATATGTACATTTCTGATGGTAATTCGACAAATAAATTCAATTTGTATCCTCCAACAAAAGAAATTACAGAAGTAGGAGATAATGAATGGATCGATGATGAGGACACTATACAACCTGCCTTTACCATTTCTGAAATCAGTGAAGATAGTCAAATCCTGAGCACATTAGAAAATTTTGAAACATCTTCGGAATATGACCACACACAATTTCAGTTAGATTCTGAAATTGAGTATCTATCATCTAGACAAATTCCTCTTTACTCTATGGAAGAGTTTGGAAGTTCCACCATTGAGATGTTTCCGGGTAAAACATTGAATATCAATAAAAACTTGGAAAAATCACAACAGGGAGAGATAACCAAAATCTTGCAAAAACATTCTAATGCATTTGCATGGGAGTATACTAATATGAAAGGTATTGACCCTAAGACTTGCATTCATCACATTTACATCGAGGAAAATAGTAGACCAATCAGACAACCTCAGAGAAGGATGAATCCAAACCTTAGGGAGATAGTGAAAGAGGAGCTCCAAAAACTACTCAATCTAAACTTCATTTATCCAATTTCAGATAGCCGACGGGTTTCTCCTTTGGTTATAGTACCTAAAAAGAATGGTAAATGGAGAGTATGCATTGATTACAGGGAATTGAATAAAGCAACTTTGAAGGATCACTTTCCTTTGCCCTTTATCGATCAGGTATTAGATACTCTAGCAGGCAAAAAGTACTTTTCATTTTTGGATGGTTTTAGTGGCTATAATCAAATTCAGGTAGCACCTGAAGATCAAGATAAGACCACATTTACCTGTCCATGGGGAACTTTTGCTTACCGAGTGCTTCCTTTTGGATTATGTAATGCACCCGCAACATTTCAAAGAGCAGTACTAGGAATTTTTTCTGATCTAATCCATGATTGTGTAGAGGTTTATATGGATGATTTTACAGTTTATGGTAATTCATTTGAAGAGGCATTAGAGAATTTGGAAAAAGTCCTTATAAGATGTAAAGAAACAAACCTTTCATTGAGTCATGAAAAATGCTTTATGATGTTTACTGAAGGTATTGTTTTGGGACATCACATTTCAAGGGATGGGATTAAAGTTGATAGATCAAAAGTTGAAGTCATCTCCAAGTTGCCTATTCCAAACTGTCAAAAGATGTTAGAAGTTTTCTGGGATTTACTAGGTACTATAGAAGATTTATAGGAAACTTCACCAAAATAGCATCTCCACTCTTCAAATTTCTTACAAAATACTGTGAATTCAAATGGGATCCTAATTGTCAATCAGCATTTGAAACTTTGAAAACAAGAATATCTGAAGCACCCATCTTGAGAGGGCCAAATTGGAAACTTCCTTTCCATATTTCTACAGATGCTTCAGATACAGCTCTAGGAGTTGTGTTGGGTCAAAAGGATTTAGTTCCTTATGCCATTTACTATACCAGTAAAAATTTGACTCCCACTGAGTTGAACTATACTGTGACTGAAAAAGAATTCTTAGCTGTTGTTCATGCAATCAATAAGTTTAGACATTATATGACAGGCTATGAAACTTTTGTCCATACTGATCATTCTGCGATTAGATATCTAATGAACAAACCTGTTACTAATGGCAGCGTTACAAGATGGCTCTTACTTTACAGGAATTCAATATTACTGTGTTGGATAGACCAGGGAAACAAAATACAGTAGTTGATTTCTTGTCTAGGATCCAAAATACTAAAGAAGATTCTCCTGTAGAGGATAAGTTTCCAGATGAATATTTATTTGCAGTAACTACTAAGACTCCTTGGTATGCAGATATTGCTAGCTATTTGGTTACAGGGAAACTACCTCCACATCTATTTCCTAGTGAAAGAAGAAAGATTATTCAGGAGAGTTCAAAATATTCATGGATTTCTAACGAATTATTTAAAACAGGGCCAGATTTTGTGATTAGAAGATGTGTTAGGGAAGATGAAATGCCTGACATCCTCAAGGCATGTCATGATGAACCATGCAGTGGACACTTTGCTGACAAAAGAACGGCCTATAAAATCCTTTCTTTAGGATATCATTGGCCTTCCCTCTTCAAAGATACAAAAGAATATGTCAAAAGGTGTGACAGCTGCCAAAGAGTAGGGAAACCGACTCTTTCAAATGAAATGCCATTACAACCACAGGTACTCATCGAACCCTTTGAAAAATGGGCTTTAGATTTCAATGGACCCATTAATCCACCATCTAAACAAAAGAAGTATATATTGGTATGTACTGATTATGTCACTAAATGGGTAGAAGCCAAATCATTACTTTCTGCTACTGAAAATTCAGTTGTTAGTTTTCTTTATGAGGATATTTTTACTTGCTTTGGTGTCCCAAGAGAAATTGTGACAGATCAGGGAAGTCAATTTACATCCAACATGATGGAGAAGCTGATGGAAGTTTACAAAATCAAGCACAAAAAATCTACTCCTTACCATCCGCAAGCAAATGGCCAAGTGGAGTCTACAAACAAAGTTATTGAAAGCATCATCACCAAAACTATTCATCTACACAGAAGAGATTGGGCAGAAAGGCTTCCTGAAGCCTTATGGGCCTACAGAACTACATGGAGGAATACAACAGGACATTCTCCCTATGAACTTGTTTATGGGAAAGAAGTCCTGCTTCCATTGAGTTTCAAGTCAAAACTTTCAAGATGGTAGTTCAGTTGGGGATGGATCTATCAGAAGCCCAAAAGCACATAATGGAGCAGTTGAATGAGCTGGATGAGATCAGACAAGAAGCAATCCTAAGAACTGATCTAGTTCAACATCAAAGAGCTAAGTTGCATGACAAGTACACCAGAGAGAAAAAGTTTCAAGAGGGAGATTGGGCATTACTATTTGATTCCAAGTTTAAAGACTTCAAAGGTAAATTTCAGACTCATTGGCTTGGGCCGTATGAGATTGACAAAGTCTTTAGCAATGGAGCAGTAAGAATCAAGACTATTGATGAATTTCAAACTCCTCTTATTGTGAATGGCCACAGATTAAAGATTTATCATAAGCCACTCTCAAAAGAGGAATTTGTCAAAATGTTTCAAGAGAATTCTGCAATAAGGCTGGTGAAGAAGAATACTTCTTCTCCACCAGCCTAGCCTTTGTTCCTTTCTGTTAAAAATAATAATAGTAATTATTTTGTATAAGCCTGAAAACCAATCACTGATTGGCAGTCTTATACAGAAAATATAGAGTGAAAATCAGGAACACCTGACACCCTATATTTTCCCAAAAAAAAAAATCTCTCTTTCTTTCCCATTTTCACTTCACTTCATTTTCATTCCATTCCATTTCATTTTCATTCCACTCCACTCCATTTCATCCCACTCCATTTCATCCATTTCATCAATAAAAGTCTCTTTCATGACCATTTTCATTCAGTTGTTATTATCTAACCATCTTCATTCAACCAAGTGGTTACTGTGTCAGTTTCCGCAGCTGGAATCAGTTTCCACAGCCAGAAGCAATTTCCGTAGCCACCACTATGTTTTTCAAATTGACAGTCAAGATGTTAGTTCAATAATCATAAAATGCAGGTATGACTGAGGATATATTATGAAGACATGGATCATCTAAAGGCATCAATAAGGAGCAATTGATTAAGGGCTAATGGACAACAAATGGCAAAGATTCCAAGGTATGAGTGAAAATTTCTTTCAAATAGCAATCAAAAGCACAATTTTGCATAGTTATTAAACCATAAGCTCCACTATATGCAACGATTACCACGATAGCTCCATTACCATTCCACGAAATTCCTCCACGAACCATGCATTTATTCCCTAAATGGTCTCATGATTAATTCTCGGGTTTAACTCGTAGTTGACTTCACTTTCACACTCCACTTGTAATCATGAGATGTGACCTATTTAATTACGGCTCCTCTCCACCGCATAATTTCTGCAGCCATTTCATAAACGTGTTAACATCTCCTACGCAGCTGTTCAGTTTAAAAATTCTGGGTTCACTTCACTCCCCTGCCATTTTATTGAAGCCACGGCTACATTACCACCTCATTCACATACGTCTCCACTCTATTTCATGAACTCACCTCGGCTACCTGTCCTCTATTTCCGCTTATAGTCCCTGAACACTTCCACTACCTGTTCTCCAGCTTCCATTTTCAGCCACTATTTTCTTCTCCATAAACCCCGTAACCTAGCCGTCTTACCTCTGCTAAACCCTTCACACGCAGTCAAATTTCAAACAAAAGGAAGGATGGGTCGGCTATTAAGGGCAGAACCGGAAGGGCCTAAGTTCTTAAAAGGATACCCTCAAGTAAAAGAATTGATGAAGAAGGAAAAATGGCTACGTTTCATTCAAAAATTTAAGGGCCACAATAAGGAGATAACAAAAGCTTTTGCAAGGTCTTTTAACGGCCAGGTGGTGGAAATTGGAGACCTTAAGTTCACAGTCACCGAAGCATCCATAGCAGCTGCTACAGACCTGCCCCAGGAAGGTGAACGCTGGTTTAAAAACAAGAGTTTGGATGAGCAGGCTTGGAGAGTCATATTACGTAACCCAGGTATGGACGTAACTGTATTCACAAGAGGAATTCCTATTCATGCATTAAAAGAAGAGTGGGCCAGCTTACTGTTAATCATTCAAAAGTTCATTACTTGTGAAGGCCATTTTGGAGCAATGTACATGTATTATACTTGGTTATTGATGAACTTTTTAGAGAACCAAACCCTCAATCTGCCCTACTTCTTATTGCTGAGCTTGAAAAAGATGTGCACAACAGTCCAAAAGAACATAGAAGACATAGAACCTCATTTATATCATCATGGGCTTGTGAGGATTCTAATTGAAGACCAATTTAAGAAAAACAGAGATACCTGGAACAATTTTTAGTAAGAAACTACTTTCAAGAGCCATCCGAGGCACTTGAAAGAAGTACACCAAAAACACCAAGAAGGAGTAGGAGAAAAGAGAAAAGTGCAATAATTCAAGACTCTCCTATTAGCAAAACTAAAGAAGTTGATCAAAAAGAGAAGGAGGAAAGAACCAAGGATAGAAAACAGAGAAAATTGAAAGGAAAAGGAAGCATAGAGGATGTCTACCAATCACCAGAACCATCTGTAGAGGAAGACTATCAAGTGTTGTCTGAAAGACTAGTGCATCTTCGAAAACAAGCGGCTATAGCCAAGAAGAAAGAAAAATGAAAACAGAGTATGGAAGAAGAGAGTACTAGCCCATAGCATTTAAGAAGAAGCAGCAGGCTTAGAGGAAAGTGGAGGAAAACACAAGTAAAAGGACCCCACTTTATTGACTTGGGTGGGGAAACACCTGAGAAACCTTCAGCTGGTTGTAGTCCACCTCATCCTCAGCCAAATATTGAAACCAGTCCTCCAGATGTTGATATAAGTCCTTCTCGGCCAGAGTTAGAAATCAGTGATCCTCCTCAACAAGACTTTGAGGTCAGCCCAAGGAAAACACCCGAAATAGATCCAAATCAGCAAGAGGTGTATGATTATCTAGAATCCTTAGAGAAGACAGTTGCAGGCCTGAGCACGTCATCCACTCTGCCTCACATAGCACAAGAAGCACAAGTCAAATCATTGAAACAAGAAGTGTTTGAATTGGAGGTCTTAAACAGGCACATTAAACAAGAAAATGAAGCATTAAAGGAGCAAAGCAAAGTGGACAAAATCATTCATGACAACACTATGTTACATCTGGGACTGTGGCAGAAAAAGAACAAGAAATTAAAGAAAAAGTGCAGGAAGTTGAGTAGGGAATTAATCAATCTCAAATTTAGATGTTTGATAAAGAAGCCCAGGATGGTAGTAGCACCAAGGAAGAAGAGAAGAGGACTGGATGTACTGGCAGAAGCTTCAGTACACATGGACTAAAGGGGGCATGATAAAAATTTTGGTTGCATGAGGACATGCAACACCTTCACAGTGGGGGTATGTTGAGTCCCAAACTTGCATCTTCCCTATACACCTTTCTAGCCTTTTTCCATTTACATGGACCTCCTAAGCTGTCAAATCATTGCATATTAGTTTAAAAAGAGCATATAAAATCGTTTCCTAACTATGTCTTGTGTTTGCTGTTTGATCTAGATTTTTGCTCATTCAGCTGTAGAATCTTGTCACTTTCCGCAGCCAGCTCAACTTTTTGCAGCCTTTTTGTTGAAGTCTATGTTACAGGTGTCTTCAGGTGAATTCAGCCACATGGGAAAGTTGCAAATGATGTGGACATGGACCGTGTCCTATTGGTTCAGCCGAATCCCTCACAGAAAGTCGTGGTCAAAGATAGTCAAGCGGTGGTCAACTTAAGAGTCTTACGGTGGTAGAACTCTGTTTTTCACCACGTGAAGACTTGTGTGGCTGTTCCTAAATCTTAGGAGATGTGTTAACACCTGTGGACTGCTCCATAAACTGAATCTAACAGCCACCCTCCTTGGATTTAATCTTCACGGCTACCATAATGCTAGATTTTTGGACGTGGTTATTCATGTGTCTTTTTATCAGCGCAGATTTTAGGAAAGTAGTTGTGTCATCCTCTGTTATAAATAAAGCGTTCTCATACGCATATTAGCTAGCTTTTTGAATGTAATTTTGACTGTTTACGAGCCCACTGTGCTGTAATTTTATTTCTGTGTTATGACTGCATTTTAATACATGAGAAGACACTGCTTATAAGCTCAATTCGTGGTTGATTGCTAATTGGCCAAGGTTGTGCAGAGGGCCCCTGTACACACCAAGGTTTTGTTAATTGCTGTATAGTTTCATGCTTTATTTCTTTACGTTCCTGATGCCATAATTGTTTACTTGTATATATTGCACTGCTTATGGTATTCATGTTGATTGTTGTCCATAGTTTTTATGCTTTCTAATGCTGTTAACTGATCAGTATCTTTGTTTCAGATTCTAATAAGCAGCCCAGTCATTTGCACATAGCTTTGTAATGACTAATGACATGGAATTATTCTTGTCCTTCTGCTGATTCATTTTCTTAGTTCCAATTCCAGCACTGTTTTATTTCTTTCAGTCTTGTTCATTTACTTTTCTGCAAGATAGATATTAGATTACTCATGTCATTTTCAGTTACCTCCTAAAGCCAAAGCGAGTCAAATGGTGAGGGATTGAAGTATGAATGCGTAGTTTGATATTAGTTTATTTTTCTACAAGTTAGTTATTGAATTGCTCATGTAATTTTCAGTTACCTCCTAAAGCCAGAGTGAGACAAATGGTGAGGGATTGGAGTATGAGTGTGTAGTTTAATATTAGTTTCATTTTATGCAAATTAGATATCAGATTGCTCAATTTGTTTATGATTACCTCCTAAAACCAGAGCGAGACAAATGGTGAGGGGTCAGAATATGAGTTGATGTAGTTTGATCTTAGCTTTGCTTTACTTGCAACTTTTGAATTTCTTTGAGTTCAGTTTCTTCTTTTATACAACAACAAGGATACTGGGTTTCATGGTCACTAGCTCATTGTTTGTTTAATTAGAATATTAGTACATTTTCATTTTCTCTTAGGAATTGATTTCATCATTGCAAGTTTTAAAACCTTTTTAAAAATTTTGAAGTTTGGAAATCATTTTAAAGGTCACCATTACCTTGAACACTTATATCCATACTTGACTTTTAGAATTACCATCTCACATTAGGGAATCAAGGAAGATAATCCCAAAAACAAAATAAAAATCAAAAACGATAAAAAGTAAGAGATCGGTTATCTTGCATATATAGTGCACCTCACTTCAACAATTTACGACTCCCATATTGACAATTAATATAGCAGTTTAGGACACTCTAAATTGACTAAACACAAGGGTCTACCTTAACACCTTCATGAGATACAATATGACCCATATATTCCACCTCTTGTACTCCAAAGAAACATTTGGAGCTTTTGCATATAATTGTTTCTCCTCTAATAGTTTGAGCACCCTGTCAACATGTTGAACATGATCCTTCCAAGACTTGCTATAGATTATTATATCATCAAAAAAGACTAACAGGCATTTTCTAAGGAAGGGTTTGAAAATGGAATTCATCAAACCTTGAAATGTAGAAGGTGCATTGGTAAGGCCAAAATGAATGACCAAAAATTCATAATGACCCTCATGAGTTCTAAATGCTATTTTTGGAATGTCTTCAGTCTTCATTCTGATGTGATGATATCCTGAACGAAGATCCAACTTGGTGAAGTAAATTGATCCATGCAATTCATCTAGTAATTCATCAATGATAGGAATGGGAAATTTATCTTTAATAGTGAGCTTGTTGAGCTCCCTATAATCTGGACACATGCACCATGATGCATCCTTCTTGTGAACCAATACTACTGGAGCAGAGAAAGAAATTTGACTAGGTTGAATTATACCAGCCTCTAGCATTTCTGCAACCATACGTTCAATTTCACTCTTTTGGGCATAGGAATACCTATAAGGCCTGATGTTTGGAGGAACACTTCCTAGAATCAAATGAATAGCATGATCATGATCACGAATAGGTGGGAGGTGTTTGGGAGTCTCAAATATCTTGGAATGATTGTCCAATTTTTTTTGGAGATATGGAGAAATAGATGATTTCGATGTGGGAACCTCTAGTGAACATAATTGTGCAATTATGCCTCGTTTTTCTTTCTTTAGAAGCTTTGTCATTCCGTTAGAGCTGATTATCTTCCCTGGTTTCCCTGCGATACCCCTTAATTCAACTTCTTTTCCTTTTGAAGAAAATTTCATGAAAGTTTCTTGAAAATTTAAAGCTATTGTACCCAAGCATTGTAGCCATTGGACTCCTAGTACAACATCAGCACCACCCATTGGAATGGAAAGCATTAGGCTATTAAATACATATTATCCCATGCATAACTTGATATTATGGCACTTCCCTAAGAAATTTATGGTTCCTCCACTTGAAACCATCACTTGACACTCTGGTGTTGGATATAGGAAGCAATTCAATTCCTTGGCTATCTTATAATGAATAAAATTGTGGGTACTTCCCGAATCAATCAACACTCTTACCTTTTTCTTCTTGATATTCCCTTCTATCTTGATAGTTTGAGGAGTAGTAATTCCACCCAATGCATTACAAGATATGGTCGGATTCACTTCTTATTTCTCTAGGGTTTGTTCCTGGTGTATATCCTCTTCTTTTGACGTTTCTTGTTCCTTTTCTTCCTCCTCTTCACAATCTATGTAAAATAATTTCTTCTCAACACACTTATGACCTTTAGTGTATTTTCTATCACAACTGTAACAAAGCCATTTTTCTCTTTTTTGTTCCAATTGTTGTGGTGTCAACCTTGTAGGTTGTGGATGGCTAGGGGAAACAACACTTCCATCTTTATGATTGTGAGTGGTAGGCTTCCTTGTTGCCATAATTTTGCTTTCCATTTTTCTTCCCAACCTGAATGCCTTCTCCAATGAATCAGGTTCCCAAAGGCGAACCTCATGTTGTATGCTATTCTTTAAAGACCCTATGAACACATCAATCCTATGTTCCTTTGGAATATCTTTTACCCTTATATTTAATTTTTGGAAGTCCTCAATGTGCTCCATCATTGAACCCTTTTGTTTGAGATTTATCAATTGGATAAAAAAAGTGTTATTTTTTGTATCCTCATAATGTGCTATCATTTCATCCATAAAAATAGCCCAAGTGACAATTTGTTTACGAGAACAAAGCCATTGATACCATACAAACTGATTTGGTTCCAAATATAAAGTTGTAATGCGTACCTTTTGTGTGTTTTTCACATTATGGAGATAGAAAAATTGCTCCATCTGTAGTATCCATGTTACGGGATCCTTGCCAACAAACTTCCTCATATCGATCTTTGGAACATGGTGGTTCTTTGATCCAATGTTAGAGTCTTTGAAATCATGATTAACATTTATTTTGTTCTCATCATTAGTTTCCTTTACTATGCTTTCACCATTAGTAAAAATTTCTTGTAGAAACTTTTTCAAATATGTCTTCAAATCTTCCATCTTATCTTCCATGCCTTTCTTTAAATCATCCACCTTAGCTTCCATGCCATCCATCTTAGCTTCCATGCCATCCATCTTAGCTTCGACGTCATTCATCTTAGATTCTATGCCTTTCTTTAAACCATCCATCTTAGCTTCCACGCCATACATCTTAGCTTCTACGTCTTTCTTTAAACCATCCATATTAGCTTCTGTTACTTTTTGTGCAAGTGAAATTTGTTGCACTTGGTCTCATAATTTTGATATATCATGTTGCATTTCTTCCTCTTATTCATGAGTCATGCTAGAGATTTTAGGTTGCTTACTAGGTGTTTCCATTTTATTTCTTCGGGCATCAATTTGTGGCATTATGGCTAAAGTGTTGTCCTTGATGGCAACCCATTCAGGTGATAGATCACAGTACTTCAAGTCAGCAACAGAGATTGATGATCAGCTATCAAATATTGAAGAAAATAAGGGGTACGCAGGTACACCTTGCATAAGGTGCGTACACGCAGGTCAATGTTACATAAAGTGCGTACATACCCGCAGTTATCCCGTTCAGGAGGTGCGTACCCCCAGTGCACACATTTGAAGGCAAAGAAATTCACATGTGGGGTTTTCTTATGTTTTACTCTTGGTATTTAGCCGAAGGTATTGTGTTATTATGGTGTCGGCTCGTGGTATTGATCCATGTTTTAAGGAAGAGCTTTCCTATATAAAGCAAAGGAGATTATTTGGCTTGAGTATGTCTTTGGTTGAATATCTTATGAGGGCTAGATCTGGTCTAGATCTAAAGAAGGTGAATCTACTGATGGATCGAGATCTCTTCGGCGCATGTTCAGATTTGTAGATCTGACTGTCTGGGTTATTTCTGAAGTCTTGAAATCATCTATGCCTGAAGGTACGCAGGTACAGTGAGAGAAAAGTGCGTACATATGCAGGAACGAAGCGTTTCAGGTGCGCCGGTACGCAGGCACAGAAGGGTTTCAGGTGCGCCGGTACGCAGGCACAGAAGGGTTTCAGGTGCGCCGGTACGCAGGCACAGAAGGGGTTCAGGTGCGCCGGTACGCAGGCACAGAAGGGTTGCAGGTGCGGAGGTCCGCAGGCAGTTCAATGGACTCAGAGCGAGGTACGTAGGCTAGCAGTTGAGCAGGATGCGTACATAAGCAGGCTAGCAGTTGAGCAGGGTGCGTACTGTAAGCAGGCAAGCAGTTGAGCAGGGTGAGTACTGTAAGCAGGCCAGTAGTTGAGCAGGGTGCTTACGTAAGCAGGCGAGCAGTTGAGCAGGGTGCTTACTTCTCTTAAAATCTTTGTTTATCATTGTTGTGTTCTGGGTTTGGTCCTATTATTGTTGATCTGGTTACTACAGTTGATTGGGTGATTCTCTTATACTTGATGATCATTTGATGCTTATGGATCAAGTTTGAAAATTTATGAAAAGTGGTCCTTGTAAGAAAAGAAGTAGGGGGTTGTAGCTCCCTTCCAGGAGAGACTGGAAAATGAGAGAGAGTTGTAGCTCTCTGCAGGTTGCAGCCTGCGTACTGGTATTGGACTGCACCAGTACAAAACCATTGTAAAAAGAGTTTCTAATTTGAAAGAAGATAGAGACATATTGCAGCAGGTGGTTTTCACCCACATTGGGTTTCCACCTTACATCTTGTGTTCTTTGGTGTGACTATCTGTTTTCTTTGTTCATGCTCATTATTTTATGGTACTGACATGCAAAACTAATTCAAAGAACAAATAAGGAAGATTTATTAAAAGAATTAGATAATACTGATTCACCCCCCCTCTCAGTATTATTTCCAACATTTTTCACATTATGGAGATAGAAAAATTGCTCCATCTGTAGTATCCATGTTACGGGATCCTTGCCAACAAACTTCCTCATATCGATCTTTGGAACATGGTGGTTCTTTGATCCAATGTTAGAGTCTTTGAAATCATGATTAACATTTATTTTGTTCTCATCATTAGTTTCCTTTACTATGCTTTCACCATTAGTAAGAATTTCTTGTAGAAACTGTTTCAAATATGTCTTCAAATCTTCCATCTTATCTTCCATGCCTTTCTTTAAATCATCCACCTTAGCTTCCATGCCATCCATCTTAGCTTCCATGCCATCCATCTTAGCTTCGACGTCATTCATCTTAGATTCTATGCCTTTCTTTAAACCATCCATCTTAGCTTCCACGCCATACATCTTAGCTTCTACGTCTTTCTTTAAACCATCCATATTAGCTTCTGTTACTTTTTGTGCGAGTGAAATTTGTTGCACTTGGTCTCATAATTTTGATATATCATGTTGCATTTCTTCCTCTTATTCATGAGTCATGCTAGAGATTTCAAGTTGCTTACTAGGTGTTTCCATTTTATTTCTTCGGGCATCAATTACAGATAATAATGCTTCTCTATTCCCTTTGAATTCCTTCAAACTAATTTTTCAAACCAAACTTATGCAAAAATTTAAAAAAACTACACACCTTTTTTCACTTTGTAGGAGCTCAATATTGCATCTGTTGTATCTCTGTAATTTTGGATCTCCAAGGTCTGAAATTTCTTCCTACGGTAACCCTTTGATTATTTTTTGTAACCCCGCAAGTCTGATCAATATTGGATTCTCCAATGAAGAGATATGCCAAATATCCCATGATGACCTGATTATTTACTAGTTCAGTAGATAGAGCTTGTACGAAGTGCCACATGTCACTATTTTAACCTTAGAATTTAAAACTGATACAAAGAAAACTACAGTCCGTCCTCTTTCTGTAACTTCTTACAAAATTTAAATCTGATGCTCATATAAAAGTTATGACGATGTTCCCCAAGTCATCTGTTTGAGATATAATTCGGGATCTTACAAAAACCGTAACTTACTTGGATCATATCTCCGAAAATACAGCGATACAAGATCTGAAATTTGGACTTGAGGTTTAGAGGGCTTTTGGCCCAAATGGGTTTTTTTTTTCACTTTTGAAACGTCGCAGAAAAAAAGTTATAGTGAAAATTCCACGATGAATTGTTTGGAGCAACGAAACCCTAGAATCCAAGCTTTGATACCAAGTGTTATGAAACCAGCTCACAAAAGATAGGAAATAGAGATCAACGCCTTCAAAATAAGCCTACTCAAGGGGGAAACCTCCTTTACATTACACAAATTAATAATTCTTGGATGATTCAAATGAAAAAGCCTCCTTTCTATATATAGGAGTCTAAGGGATCACAATATAACCAAAGCCGACCTAACAATAATAATATAAGGGAACAAAAATAACAATAGTGGGCTTCTATGGGGCACAATAATAACAATATGGGGATAATAGGGGCAGAATAATAACAATACGGGATACAATGACAATAGTAATGGGGGAATCACTAGTATTATAGGGACTTAATATTGAACTCCTTTTTCTGTAGGAACCATGGTGGTCTTCTTGGCAACATCATCATGATCAAAAAACTATTCCAAAGGAACCAAGCCTCTTGGAATGTTGTTTTCCTTGAGTTGTAATACTTCAATCTCAGCTTAGTGCATATCCAGATCATTCATATTGGATGCATCATCAATGTGAGAATTTTGAAATTCTCCTTCCAATTGCAGAAAATTGTCTATCTGTTTATCATCCCAAAACACTTGCCAAAATATCATATTATCTAGTAGATTTGGGCAATGTTTGACATGGATTGAATACTTCTAATTAGGATGAATAAGAATCTTCACCATACTTGCTGCAGTGGCGAGTGAGTCAGCTATGACATTCTGAGTTCTAGGAATAAGAGACAAAGTATATTCTGAAAAAGTCTTGAGGATGTCAAGTACAACATTGTGATAAGCTCTCATTCTTGGATGCTTGGCCTGGTATTCCCATTTAACTTGTTTGATTACTAATTTGGAGTCACCATAAACATAAATCTTCTTTGCTCCCAACTTCTTCAGAATTTTGAGGCCAACAATCAATGCTTCATATTCCGCCTCATTGTTTGAACACTCAAAAGCCAACTTGTAAGAACTCATTCTCACATTTCGAGGAATTTTACTTGAATGATGTAATGGATAATGTATCTAGATACCAATCCCAACTCCTTCTCTTCCTGATGTACCATCGAACTCCATGGTCCAAAGACCATTTTATTCATCCAGAAAAAGGATCTCTGAAGGCTAAATTGTTTTCTCTTTAGGAAGATGATCAATTGTCTCAAAACTCTCTATTTTTTGCACTATCCTTTCTATCTCTTCAATAGGATTCACTGGCTACAAACACTCTTCATTCACCTCTTTCCCTTCAGCTGTAATGACTTTATGCATGTTTCTCATGACCTTAGGAAATTCTAAAATTTCCATTAGCTAACTTTCATCATCAACAAAATTCATATCGCTATATAAAATGAAAGAATCAAGATCAGTATGGACAACATGTATAGGATGATTGACTGGATTCTCTTTACTGTTGATCATGAATTTCATCTTTTTCTCCCTATAAAGTTTTCGGAGCTGACCAAAAACATGGATAGTGGCATATGAAAAATCAAGTTGTAGAGTGCCCTTTAGTTTTGCTCCCCAAGAACTTACAAACAACATGCCAAACCTACGAGGAATATCAACAACCACTACATCCATAAGCACATTCTTGGCCGGGATTTGGTCCAAGGATACTACCAAGTCTTTAATTAGGCCAAGGCATTTGACTCTCCCAGAATCAAAGGAATAAAGATCATGGTAGGGTCGGGTGATACTCAGTCCTAGTTTGTCCATGATGACTTTAGGCATAAGATTATGTGAGGCACCAAAATCTAGCATGGCATTATGGAGGATAAAATCATGAAGTTTAAGACTTAGATAAAAAGGAGGGATTTCACTATCTTCATGAGTTCCTTCTAAGGCTGGACCAAAAAGGATTGCTGGTTCATCATCAGCCACATTAACTGTATCTGACATCTGGTCAACCTTAAGCATTTTTGCAATCTAAAATTTATATTTGTCATTCTTCACTAATTCAGTGAGGGGAATAGAAACCTTCAACTTAGAAATTTCATTTTCCAAACTAAAAAGATTAGATTGCTTTTCTACCTCCTTTGCAGTGATGTCCTTCTTTTCTGTCTGTCCTTTAGCTTGAGATTCTTTCTTGTGACTTTCAGTTTGAAACTCTTTGTCCTTTCTTACATTGCTGGTAGAGGCTTCATTTGTCTTGTCCCGGTTCAGTATGACAATTTCCTTTTCTTTATTTTGACCTGCAGGAGCTGGTTCCTTGCTTGGTGTGTCTTTTTGTACATTTTGTCTTTTCTGAGTCAAAGTAACAGGTACATTTCTATTCCTCAAGTTGTACTGCTTTTGGAGATGACTAAGGGCATTCTGATATCCTCTTTGATACTCTTCAGTTTGAACAACCCATAGATCGTCACTTGCAAGAACAAGTTGCTGATCACTCGGTATGAAAGAATGTTCAGAAAACTGATCTTCTTCTGTTAGGAAAGTAGGCAGCTCATCTTCTTCAAAGAAGTGATTCACTTCTACAATCTCTTCTTCATCTTCATCCTGGCCTTCAGTATAATTTTTTTGAAATGGAGCTCTTACTTGGCCTTGAGGATCTTGGTTTCACTGCTCTTTCTGTTGATTTCTGAACTGTTGTTGTTGCTGTCTGCGAAAGTTAGGATTCCTCACTGAAGGTTCTACTTGTCGATCAGTTATGGACATTCTATCCATCATTCTCTCCATGGTTTTGATCAAAGTGTCAAGCTTTACATTTGAAGATGATGAAGGTTCTTCTTTAAACACAACTTTCTTCTCAGTCCTCTCAGGCTTTGATTTAGACTTCTTGATAAGCAGATTGGCTTCAACACTGACTGCATTTCGCTGCATTTCTTCAAGAGTAGCAGGGTCTCTCTCTGTAAGCTGATACACCATGTTTGGGTCAAAGGCATGGGATAATGGAGAAGTGCTAGACCAGGTGGAGGCTTCATATCATTAGGAATAGAATTGTACACCAAATTAAATCTTGTTGTAAATTCCTGAACTATCTCATTTTCATTTCTTTTCATTGAATTATACTCAGCCAATATCTGCAATGGATTTTTCTTCTCTTGCCAACGAGCTAAGAATAATTCAATCAACCTTTGAGAGTTGTTGACAGAATTAGCAGCCATACTTCGAAACCATTTCTTAACATCTCCTGAAAAACTCTGAGCTATAATCCTCATCTTGGCATTATCTTCATCAATTTCTTCTAAATCAATGAAATCCACTAATTTATCAACATGCTGCTGAGCTGTAATTTCTGCACTTCCATCAAACAAGGGGAGTCTTTGACCATAATTCTGAGGCAAAGCAGCAAGTTGAGCAGGTAGTAAAAGAGGTGCAAATCTTGCCATGACTGCTGGAGGCAGTGGGGGTACTACAATTGGTTGTACAGGCAAAGATGGAACAAATGGAGGTGGTGGAAGAAAAGATGAGGTTGCTGAAGTACTTGGAGATGTAATAGATGTATTTGGGGGTGAAATAGAAGATGAAGCAGTGGCTAGGTATTCAAGTTGATACTGGATGAAGGCCTTTTCAGTAGTGATCTGGAGTTGGTCAGCAAGGGATTGAAGTTTGTCAAAATTCAACCACAATTCATGGTCAGTTTTAGCAGACAAAGATTCTGAAGAAATAGAGTGAGTTTCAACTTTTAAAGGCTCTAATGTCACTTCAGAGATGCAGGACTCAGACTTTGACCTCGAAAGAGACAATTCTATCTGAACATCAAAAGGAAGTTGCTCAAAGGCAAATAGATTTTCAGGAAGAGAGGTTGTTCTTTTAATTTTTCAAACTGCACTTTTAGTAATGGGTAATCTAAGTTTTCTGAGCAGTCTTTCTGGATCTTCAACAATGAAGGGTGGATTTGGGTCAGGGTTTGACCTGGTATGTCTTTTAGGAGCCAGGATTTCACACCCTAAACTGATGAAATTTATGAATTCAACCTATCTTTGGATACTAGAAGCTGTGAACTACAGAACCAATTCTTTGAAAGCTCTTAGATATTTCCCAGGAATGATTTATCAGTCGTTCCCCAGCAATGGCGCCAAAAATGTTAGTCCCTTACAATTTCCTAGGCTGAAAGGAGATCGAGAAGGGTAACCTCAAACCACTTCAACTTAGTAGCTAGCCCTACTGAGCATGAGAGGAATCTCTCAAAGTCTCTTATCAATGAAATGACTTTAAAGCAAATAATTTTTAGGCTAGATATATATAATTGTTTGTGTGTTGGTGAAAATTTAGATTTTAGGGTTTGCTGGACTAGGGTTTGGAGCCACAAATAGGTCTAGGCTATAGGAGTGCAGAAGAAAATATGGAAAGGATCTAGATGTCAGAAGACCATGGTGTATTTAGAATATTTTCAATGTAGTATAGAAGAGAGAGTGTAGAAGAAACTAATGAGCATAAGTAAACATGATTTCATTAGCTTAGGAAGACATAAACATAACTATGAAAACCAAATAAACAGAGCTTGTGAACAAGAATTCTATGTATTTCATTGCAAGGAATCCATAGAAAGAAGCAATATCATGTAGGTAAAGATTTTTAACCATTAGAAAACAAATAAAATGGAGAACAAACACCATGAACTCACTGGGCTAGAGTTCCTTAAAAATAGCTGCAACTGTCTCTGTATTAGATGAAAAGATCATTACATGCAAGCCTCCTCCACATAAAGTCCAACCCTTCTCTCCGAAAGAGAAATGATACATATAGACTCTCCTAGACCACTTTCCCACCTTCAGGAGTCAAATTCCTCAGTGGAGGATCTGACTCTAAGATTCTCTCAACCAACAGGTGAGAGTGAGAAGGTGAAACTTAAACACTTCTTGGAGAGTTTGTTTAGGAGTTTTCTTCCTTTATGAGGCCTAATAAACATAAAAAACAACCTATCATGTACATTTATTCATGCCTAAATTACCTAGCCTCGAAACAAGTGCCATTACATTAAGAGGTTGACTTTGACTAAGTCAAACTGGAAACTAGAAATTTTACACAATGAAATTTACAAATTAAAACATAAAAAAATGTAGAAGCACAATGCCGACTTTGAGCTGATTTTTAGGTGCCTTCTTGAAATCAAAATGAAACTCTGAGAGAACGGTCAACTAGCCCTTCAAGTATAGTTTCCAGAAAAGTTTGAATTTTTGAAAAGGATCCATGGGAAGGCCTTCAAAAGTCCATTCTCCCAAGGTCGCTCCAAGAGTGCAACACTTGTCAAAAAAGGGTCGAGAATGCTAGTTTTTTGCCACTTTTTTCCACTTTTCTCATAATCTGAGCCACCTCTGGAAAATATGAGCAAATGGGTTTTTAGAGGATGGCAATAGATTTCCAAAAATGTAGAATTTTCTTGAAATAGATGCCTGAGGAAGAAAACTAAATTTCTGAATTTGACTTCAAAATTCACAAAAAACCAAAAATGCTCAGAATTTGCTCAAAATTGGCCAGGAGGTGTAAAATTATGTATGTTAAACCTTCATAGATGCTTCAGCAAGCATATTTAAGTTCCCTTTATCCTTTTATTCCTTTTTGTATTCTTTGAGCTTTTTTTCAAGCTGCTTTACCTTGACATTGTCAATCATGTTTTAAGCCTGGTAGTGGTGCGCCATATTCCTAAGAAACTGATTGCATTATTTTCCTTCTCTAGAAGCTTCTCCAAGTGTTCATTCACCCCATTGAGACAATACTCCTTGTCTTGATTTACCTTAAGAGTAATTCTATCCTCTAGGTCTAGGTCTTCATTCAACAGAATGTGTTCTTGTTCTTCTTGCAATGCCTTCTTTAGGCCCTTTGTTCTTGGCCTTTTCCTCTTACCTTTCCCTTTTGTTCCTTCAGGCTCACTTGACTCAATGACTGCTTTTCCTTTTCCAACCTGCTGCAATAACTTGGTTTGCTCTTTTTCCATGATTAATTGCTTCGCTTTGAGCTGACTATTCTCCTGTTCTAGAAATGAAATTATGTACCTTGCTCTCTCCATGTTTACTGTGAGCTCCTTGATCTAATAGTCTTTATCTCTGATCATTTGCTGCATGCTTGAAGTCTGATCCTCTGCCTCTGAATCAACTAGCTCAAATTCATGTTCAACCATGTCCTTATCTTTCACTGTCGATCCCTGTTTTGTTGATGTAGAAGGCTTGGCCCCTTTCTCACCATGAGAAGCAAACACAAGCCTCTTTCCTCTCTTGTACATCCTGGTCACCTCAGGCTTAGGTGCTTTGGTTTTCTCAACTAATTTTCTAGAGGACCCCACTTCCATTTTCTGTTTTGGCATGCTAGATGGTTGAGCTGCCACATTAGTTTCATGCCATTTGAGAGCTATTTCCAAAAAGTTTTCCCAAGTCATACCTTTCTCTGCAAGCTGGTGAAGGACTATAGTCTTGATCAGACTATGATGAAACAAGCTAGGGTAATGCTCCTTTTTCTTCATCTGAATCCTCTCTGACATTTTGGTAATGCTCCTACATAGGTAGTTGCACATATTTAGTGGCTTTTGAGAGGTAAAATGCATTAGGAGGCGAATATGATAAGCATACAACCTGGAGAATCTTCCTTCACATGTAAAGAACTTCATGACAATCTTCATAAAAGGGGAATACTTCTCCAATAAGTATCTAAAAGGCATAACATGAGCATGTTTGTCCCTGTATGGTGTTTTTAAGAAGGCCCTATAATACTCAAGATCTAGGCTCATTCCCTTGAACCAATATTCACCATCGTCCGGTAGCCCTGTATCAAGTGAGATGGAGGCTACTGAAAAAGTGAATTCAACACCAACAATAACAACACTTTCACCCTTCAACTGAGTTGCCACCCAATCTGTCAACTGCTCATGAAAACTGACCTCACTCACCCTTTGGCAGAAATCCAAGCAAAGTACATCTTCAAAACACTGTTTGATAAAGGGATATGAGTTGATTTCACTACAATTTGATGGCTCATATCTCAGGATCTTACCTCCCTTGTGATGTCTTTTCCTCTCTGGTGAAGATTCTGCCTCCATGATAACAAAAACCCTAGCAGCAGAAAATGAGAAAAACTGTGAGGTATGAGTGGAAAATGGAGTGATGGGAAGGTGGAATTTGACAAAATGGTAAGGGAGGTTTAAAAGAGGTGGAAATGAAATATGGAGAGCTGATGAAAATGAGTGGAATAACAATGGAGGAATGATATGCTTGTGAGGAGGAAAAAAATAAAGTTTTTTTAGTAAAAGTACCAAAAAACCCCAAGGAATGAACTAGGGTTTCACTTTTGGAGAGGTAAAATTTTGTTTGGAGGTTGATTGAATGGTTTAAATAGTTTATCAAACATGTATATAGGTGTAGGGAAACATTTTACATGTTTAAAAACCAAGAAATAAAAATGGCCATCATCAACCTATCATTCTCCATGAAAATTTCACTACAAAACCCTAATTGGAAAAATCATTGGCATGAGATGATTTTTAAAATCAAATAAGGAAGTGCAATGATGTACTTACTTGTTGTTTGGCTTAGTAAGCATTGAAATCAAGTTAACATGCTTAAAAATTGATTTTGGGAGAAATTTGGGCATTTTCTGGACACTCTGCCCCAAGTGCAGTGCAGTTAGGCTAAGCGCAGCGCCAGGCCTCCAAGTGCAGCGCAGTGTCTTGTGCACATCGCCTTGAGATTTTTGCCTCTTTTGCCTAAAAAATCAATTTTTTCTCTCTTTTGGGGTGGAGAGCTCGATACTCAAGAGTGAATAAGAGGTAAATGAAACAAGTTTGGGGATTTTGAGTTTATATAGGCAAATTTATTTCTCTTTTTAAAAAGAAATGGGACCCACAAACCTTTGAAAAACTAATTTTTTCACTTTTGAAAATAGAGTCACCTTTGCAACTGAAACTTGAGCTGTCTTTTCACTTTCTTGAGTACTGGAACTTCTTCTTCTAGAACTTTTTAAACATGAGAACATGATGAATGTGTGATAACTCACAAATCAATACCAAAGAGCTTCTTGTCATGCTCTATTCACTGTTGGATTTATTCATGAAAATGATGGACCTTGGAAACCCTAGTGACCTAATGGATGACCTGAAACTAAATGGAATGATGATGATGACTGAATTGCTTTTATTATGACACCTTCATAGAAATGTGATAGGTGACCAGCATGAGTGAATTTTCAAAATACTGACCTCATTTCTTGACTGACCAAATAGTGACCAAATTTTACTGTGTAAACCTAGTGACATGAAAAATTTGATTTTGATAGTCCTGACAAGCATTGTAAAAGCACATTTGATCCAGGTGATAGGCTAACAAGACTGACACTAACACACTGGACAATATGAAAAGGTCCATATTAGTTTCTAGGATGGATATATCAATGATTGTGCTATGAAACAAGGATACATAATCCATAGAGAGAGAGAGAGAGAGAGAGAGAGAGAGAGAGAGAGAGAGAGAGAGAGAGAGAGAGAGAGAGAGAGAGAGAGAGAGAGAGAGAGAGAGAGAGAGAGAGAGAGAGAGAGAGAGAGAGTGAGAGTGAGAGAGAGAGAGAGAGAGAGTGAGAGAGAGAGAGAGAGAGAGTGAGAGAGAGAGAGAGAGAGAGTGAGAGTGAGAGTGAGAGAGAGAGAGAGAGAGAGAGAGAGAGAGAGAGAGAGAGAGAGAGAGAGAGAGAGAGAGAGAGAGAGAGAGAGAGAGAGAGAGAGAGAGAGAGAGTGAGAGAGAGAGAGAGAGAGAGAGAGAGAGAGAGAGAGAGTGTGTGAGAGAGAGAGAGTGAGTGTGAGAGTGTGAGTGTGAGAGTGTGTGTGTGTGAGAGAGAGAGAGAGAGAGAGTGAGAGTGAGAGTGAGAGTGAGAGTGAGAGTGAGAGTGAGAGTGTGAGAGAGTGAGAGAGTGAGAGAGAGAGAGAGAGAGAGAGAGAGAGAGAGAGAGAGAGAGAGATATATCAACATTGGCCCCATTTCAGGTCACTGATGGAGCTAAAACTTTGAAAACTACGGGGAAATGTATATGGTCAACAAGTATTGGCAAACAAACTCATCTTGTTATGGTCCCTTTAGGCTCTCAATACAATTAATGGAGAGGGCCACCAGATCATCTATCGATATAGAAACATCATCACTACTCTAGAGGAGAATAGAGGTGGAATGATAAGACTATATTTGGACACATTATACTTCAAGGAGATATTAAAACACAGATGCCTAGTGGATGTAGAAACAACTAATGTATTAAACATGTGTAATAATAGACACAGGGGATTTAATTGCATTTCATCTAGGCTATATCAATCATTTATTTCAAAATCCATTTCATTGTCTAGCCCTCATTTGGAGGCCACTGCCCTTTCTTTTTTCGATTTGGATCACTAGTTGATCTTCCTCAAAATCCTATAAATTTAACTTTTCACTTTGAAGGCTTTTGGTTCAATCACCCATTTTCAAGAAAACATTTCATCATGGTTGTAAGAATAAAAAACCATGTAGGGCACCCGAATGTACTTATTTTAATAGTTCCTTAATCACATCAAATATTGACTCAAGGAATGGAGCAATGAGGAGTTTGGAGACGTTTTCAAAGTTGAAAGTGATTTGGATAACAAAATTGGGTTGCTACAATTTTCTTATGTTAGAATGAATCACTTTTTATAGAAACACATATCTTCAAATCTAATTATAAGATTAAAACAAACATTAGGAAATTAATGGTTTGCAGATTTCTATGGTGTGGTATTTGAGGTTATGAATTTAGATATTCCACAGTCTTCATTTTTACGTTGTCGACATTTCGAGTCTAGAACAAGACTCATCACCAGGACTGATTTACAAAGAAGAGAAAGCAAGAGCTAAATCACTCAAAGGGGAAAACATTAGGAAATTATTTGGAAGAAAAAATCAAGAGTTAAATCGCTCAAAGGGGAAATCACTGATTTATTTCATAGATTTATAATTAAAAACCATCACCACAACTACATCTCTTTCCTAAAGGACAAACTTGGAAGAAAACTTTTAGACCATAGGTACATTGAACATGTACTAGTTTCCTACTTCAAAACCATCTTGTCTAAATTTGAACCAGATCGATGCAACACCATCAAAAAATCATCAAAAGTATCTCTCAAGTTCTCACACAAGAGAAAAATGTTTCCCTCCTATAAGATGTCGCCTTAGAAGAAGTATAGCAAGTGATAGTGGATATTGCAAAGGAAAAGCATGCTAAGCTCGATGGACTCACTACTAAATTCTTACATTCTTACTAGAATATAATCAATTTTTATTTCTTGGAAGTAGTTTAGGGCTCTCATAAATTTGCTTATGTGCTCCTTACCTTTAACTCTAACTTCCTCACTCTCATCACTAAGGAAGAGAAGGTGAATGGCCCACCTAAATTTTGACTCTTTTCCCTCTACATTGTACCCTACAAAATCATTACAAAGTTTATAGAAAATCTCCTCAAGTCTCTTTTTCCTAATTCAATCCTCCACAAATAATAAAGCTATTTTGAAAGCAACAAAATCCTAAATGACACAATTCTCACCTAGGAGATGATTCATTCTTTGAAAACATTTAGAAGGGAAAGGATGCTTATAAAACTACATACATCAAAATATTCTAAGAAGTTGGGTTGGAAATACATTTGATATACCCTTTTGGGCCCGGGATTCTCAAAATAGTGGATTGGTTTACCTCTTACCTCATTAGCCTTATTCCCCTCATTAATGGATCACCATCTACCAACTTCTCTCCCTCTTGTAATATTTTATAGTGTGAACCTCTCTCTCCATTTCATTTCATCCCAATGGTCAAACAAATCAATTTCTCCCTCAATGTAGTAGTCATTAACAATAAAAATAAATGCATTAGATTTTTTGGTGATAATATTGGACCTTCACATCAACAGTTTAATAATGACACAATGTTTATTGGAATTCCCATAGTTCAAGAAGAAGAAACTTTCAAGAAGATACTTATAAATTTTGTGGAAACCTTAGGCACTTCTATCAACGACGCTGAGTCACAATTTTTCCTTTTTAAAATCTCTCCTTCCATCCAATTTGACATTTCCACAATGATTGGTTTTCAACATGTTTCCCTTTCATCCAAATATTTGAGTGCCCTTATGGTGGAGAATTGCATCTATCATGTCACTTGGGAGGCTTTCTGCTTCAAAATTGAGAAGAAAATAGCAAGTTAGAACTTCTTTTCTTTAAACATGGTAGACTGATTCATTTTGATAAAATTAGTTCTTTAAGTAATTCCCTTGTATTTATTTTATGTAGTAGAAGTCCTTAAGTTTAAATTGAAGGATGCTTGTAATTTGCAACACTTCTTCCTTTGGGGTGGAGCCAATAAAGATACAAAATTGATTCTAGTTTCCAATTACAAACTCTTCCTTCTAAAATTTGTGAGACACCTAGGTATGTGACATCCTAAAATATTAAGTTTAGTCCTTGGGGATAAACTTTTTGGCATTAGCTTTAGGGTTATAGCAAATTATGGAAGAAGATATCATGACAAAAGTATAGATCCAACCTTATGGACTCTAGCCTCATTAGAATGGAAGAGGCTAATAATGGCTCCTTGACATGGAATGTAGCTTGGAATAATCATAACCTAGCTCTGAATCATTATTTTGGGAGATTCAGAGAGGACACCACACCTTATTTTGGGGTGATTCATGGTAGAAACTACTGAAGTGGAAGGATTATCATGAATTTTTAACACCCAAGAAACACATGATCAACTAATCAGATATATCAATATTTGACATATTAAAATTTGTATGGTAAATGGAGTTATTGGATGCCCAAAGAACAATGGAACCCCTTATGACTAAACTTCATTGACACAACTTTTGTCAAGATCTTAAAGAAAGAAAACTAAAAATCCACTACAACAAGGAAAAACCTCAAAGGGGATACAACCCAGAAGGCATATCAGCTAGTAACCAGGGGTTTCAATGCTAAGAAATCATATTAACTAGTACTTAGCCATGATGATCTCCTAGAACACAAGATTTGGGCTAACTTTGGGAAGAGAAATTTATCTTATCCTTTTATCCCCTTTATTGTCAAGCGGAGGAAACTACATAAAATATACTCAAACTCAACTCTTGTTCCTTTGCAACCTCCCTTTGTGATTAAGGGGATTTAAACTTCAGGCAATCTGATCAAAATAGTTCTATTTTAAAAAAAATTCATATTTCATTCGTGAGCTAAGGCATTCAACAACTACATAGTGAAATGAGCTTAGTATTCTTCCCAAGCATCTTGTTATGAAAAATTTGGAAGGAACAAAACTATAGAATCTTCAAATAGGTCCATCACACTTGGAACAAGATCAAATGGGGTGTTTAATAAATGCTTCTAATATCCTCGTGGTCAAACCAAGACTACAACTATTAATAGAAAGATACCCTTATCTAAAAAGCATTTGAATTCAAGCCAACAAACTCTCTTCAAACTAAAGCTACCAAAATATCCATGCACTTAGCTCGAAATAAATGGACTCCTTCCCTATGGTATTATTAAACATAATTTCCCCCATTTAACATATGAGATTTAGAAATTCCTTCATTTAGCTCTTCAATTTGTCTCTGTTATTTTTTTCTATCTCCTTCCTTCTATGAGAACGTGTGTTTACCATAAACTGTGTACAATTCTATGGAAATAAAGTGTGAATTTATGCTTTGTTGATTTTTGGATGAGGATCAAATGAACATATGTTTTCAAATTTGTTTTTAATATTCCTTGGATAATCAGATTTTCGAACAAACTATGTTGGTGAAATTTGTAGGATTGTAGCATATTCGTCATCCTTTCTAACACAATATTTATCGGATGTATAAAATGCTACTGGATCTGGTATTCTTCCATTGGATTTCTAATGCATAATCATTGGACAAATCTTGTTCGATTTTGTACATATTTTTCAAATCTCTGATTCCCTATCCTCATATAAATCATGTCATATTTTGCACCTATCCATCAGATTTTTTACTTTGGATCGTCACATAATTCTTGCGATATTTTGTACTCTCTGATGCCCTATTGTCGGGAAAATAACATTATATTTTTTAAATACCATTGTATCTATGATGTTATATCGTTATACAAAAACCCCGTCATATTTTGTATCTATCTATCAAATTTCTGACTTCGTATCATTAGAAAACTCTCATCATATTTTTTACTCTCCAACACCCAATCATCGGACAACACCCATCAGATTTTTCACTTATCCATTAGATTGATGACACTATCTTTTGAAAAAATCTCATCAAATTTTGTAATTATCTAATGAGTATTCGAGGTGGTATCATCGAGCGACACGTCGACTATCTGATGTGGCTCTATCACATTACATTGCAGACCCTTGTTGTATTTATAATATTATTCTGTTGTTAAAATGTGCAATTGTGTTCAAATTCCACTTTAGACAACTCATTTGAAGGAGATAAGGATTGCATTGAATTCCTCTTTTTGAAAGGACCAAAATCGACCTAAAAGATCACTCAAATGGATAAGGGAAAGTGTACTTATGAAGAAAATCCCAGATGTGCATATGTGATAAGGTCGACCCTAAAGAAAAGTGGACACCCTTGGAAGGATTTAAATACAAGTGAACTCTACCTCATTTGGACATTATCATGAGGCACTCTTCTATCTTGGTTTTTGTCTTGCATAGGTCTGAGGCTCATCCGCAGAGGAACTGGTTCGCTTGAAGATGAAATTGTAGGGTCTAAAGTTTGCATTTCTATTTTAGGGTTTTGGGCCTCAGTCCCAGGAACAAGAAAAAGATATATTGACTCCATTCCCTCACTACCAGACTCATCTATGTGACCAAAGAACCACAGTCGCACACACAACTCGTCCTCTATGTGACCGACATCTAGGGTTTTATAATCTCAGTTGGAGACTACAATCACTCACTTGTAGGCTCCAGAGAGTGATTGGAAACTTCTTAGTCGCATGCATGACTCCTCCATGTGACCGAGACCTAAATGATGGAATTTTAGTTGTTTTAATATTTCACTCAATGACTACAGTGTTTGGCAGTTGACCATAGACAATGAAAGTTCATTACAGGCTTCAAAATCAAGATTTTGAGTATAAGCATTGTTTGGTTCATTTCATGGATGTTGTAGTTGCTTTTGATGAATAGTTGTATGAATGAAGATATGAATCATTTTAATCTCTTTTGCTAAACCATTTGATGAAAATCTAATAAGAAGAAAATTTTGAAAAGGTTTTCTGGTAGTCGGTTTTGCCCTGGTCTCCGACCAATCCTAGTGTCTCTATGTGTGAATTATTTTATTCTATTGTTCCTTTATGTTCCACTGCATTGATGATGATGATATTGTTCTTTCTATATAATTACATATATTGCTGAATAATGATGTAAATTTGAATAATGTCATTATGTTATGGGGTGAATGTAATGTTTTAATGAAGAAACCATCCCCTTTCCATCGATTACCCAATGAGGGATGTGTGTTAAATAACCAATCAACATTTTTTTTGTTGGATTGTTTGATGAGGTTTCACTGATGAAACTGAGAAACAAGGTCCTTCTGAGTGACAACACAAATCTGTCTAATAACCGATGAAATGTTTTTGGATTTTAGTGCACTATGCAATAGTGAAAGATCGATTCCACCACCTCTAGACTAATATTGAATACAATCACATTGACTATGGACACAAGTGGATGCCAATACTTGATGACTTATAATGTGGCCATACCTTTGGTGCAAATGAACCTTTATTTCATGATAATTATTGTGGCCATAACTTTGGTTCCAAATAACTTATTTTGTCATGGTTTTGCATGCCAATGCTTGATGACTTTTTCTTGACACAATAATCTTATATAAACCTTCAGTTCTAAATCTCGTTTCAACAACCTTGAAGTGATCCTACATATCTCTCACCACATGATGTGAATTTATAACTTATACCTTCAAATCCTGATTTGTTATGGTAGAAACTAAAATTAGATTCATGTTAATACCATGCACATACATCACATTATGAATATGTTTAACACAACCATTTGGTAGTGTCACAGATACATCACCATACCCTTTAATTTGGTTTGAACAATCATCCCCTATATATATATATATATATATATATATATATATCTCATTATTAGTTTCATAAAAGTTCTCAAACTAGTGATTATTACAAGACATATGGATGTAGGCTCTAGAATCACCAAACCATGTATTTAAATCATCTATTTCAGTAGACAGTGCAACCTCTGGAATAAACAGTCAAATATTTTTGAAGTCACCATCAATTGTTTCTCATCTCTTATAAATATGACCAATATGCCTTTTGTTTCTATGTTTGGACTCATTATACTTCATTTTCATGCAATCTCTACAATAATTTCAAAATTTTCCACAATAATGACATTTAACTCTAACGTCAACCTTTGGAGAAACCATACCTTTTGTGGCTTTGCAAATGGTGGCTTTCCAAATCATTCATTTCCATGTGGTAGCTTTCCTCCTTTATTACATTCCCAAGGCATCACTTTGGAAGGTTTTATCCCTTTTTCCACCAATGCCACATCAAAACATTGGAGCCTAATGTTATCTCACCTTTCTTCCTCTTGCATGAGTATACTTTCTAATTCATCAAAAGTGGCAACCTTCTACCTTGCTACAAGACCTGTAATGAGAATTTGATACTCATATAACATTCCATTTAAGGTTATAGTGACTAGGTATGTCCTAAATATAGTTTCACCTATCTCTAAGTTTATTTTTAATATCTTTAATTCTTGAAATGAAATTACTAATGCTTTCATTTTCTTCCATTTTAACAGAAAGAATCTCACTTTTCATGGATAGGAGTCAATTTTTATTCTTCATCTCATACAAATATTTTAGTGTTGTCCACATCTTGTTATATGTCTTGTAGTCTCTGATATGAGGCATAATGTTATCTCTTATAGACATTCTCAACAACACTTTCACCTCAATATCTCACCTCTCCCAATCTTGAATTGGTGAAATTGTATCTCCTACAGCAGCCTGTGGCTTCACTTTAAAACCACTTTCTATCATCCAAACATTGTACCCTTCCATCAATATTTGCATTTTTAAACTTCCAATTCACATAATTGGTGCCATCCAACTTGGTTTCTTCATTTAGATATGATTCTACTAGAGGATTAGCCATTTTTAAATAGATGCTTCTCCAACCTTAAATCAATCAATACTTTTTACCATGACAATAATTCACAAGCAGGAAACAATGATTGGCTATTTCAAGAGATGCAAAAACAAATTAAAAAAGTTCAAGTACATAATATATTGTCAAACCAAGTATACACAATTGCATAGCAGCATATTTTTTAGCAATTGATTCCACACAATAATAATTTTAATTTCCCAAACAAATCACAATTCTTCAACCCAACTAAAATGATGGCGAGAGAACTAAGTTAAATGTTTTATAACACTTTCATGTGTGTGTGTTGAGGTCACTCTTCGATCTTCAAAGCGAAAAATCCATTTATTAACCATTAAATTGACTTATAAATAAATAAATAAATATATATATATATATATATATATATATATATATATATATATATATATATATGAAAGGAAATTTTATTTATATTAATTTGATAAAGTTTATGAACAAATTTTTAACAATAATACATTTATAATAATAATAATAATCTAATTTTATTGTTACAATTAGAGTAGACATTAAATTGGTGTATGTGACCTTATTTGTGGGACAAATAATTTGCCTCAATGCAACGATTTAATTTTTAAAATCTATATAAGTACACATAGTTTATATATATGAATTTCAAAGATGTGACCTCATACCAAACTGTTATTGAATGTTTGATATTTTTAACCACTAAACCTATTCAAATTATAATATTAGATGTATAACATGATTATATAAAATATATATATAAATCAATTTTCATTTATTGATGAAACAAAAAAAAATTATAACTTCAGCAGTTGGTGGCTACTTGACAACAACAATCCATTGGTTCCTCTAATATTCATAGAGACAACTCAACAAAGAAATTCAGTTGTGTGAAAACAAGAAGGAAATTTACATGACATAAAACTTCAAACGAAAGAAATCGTTTCCATTCATTCATAGTGTTACTTGGTGATAGCATAGCTGGAATGTATTTTTTCTCCTAGAGTGACCAGATAGATTCAGGACCAAGCATAAAACAAATCTATCCATTGTGTTTTGAATGATAAATATGGTCCTTAAAACCTTCTTGCATGAAGAAAAAACTTAAAACAGAATGAAGATGATCATGGCAGTTGAATCTAAGAAAGATACCAGAGGAGGAAGAATTATGACCAATAATATGTTTACGAAATTTGTAGTGCCTTCCCACATAATGATAATACAAATTTCTGTCGTGAAGCTTATAATTCAAAATATAAGATATTAGTACACACCCAATAAACCACGAGACCACTACTGGAACCACTGAAATTAAGTGATGACTATGAGAAGGCCTCTAAGAATTCTCTACTTAAATGGAATTTGACATGACAATCTCTCATGAAACTTGTATCATCATTGTGTTACACCCCAAAAAACCACATGACCACTACTAGAATCACTAAAACTAAGTGATGATAGTTAGAGTAACTCCAATAATTTTCTATTTAAACGAAATTTGACACCACAATATTTCATGAGCAGAAGCTCCAATAAGAATGCACATGATTTGACGATGAAATTTTGATATGAGAAACACATAGATATATTCACACACATTTTATTCAACTACACTTATGTTGCCTACCCCAAGTAAAACTCAAAATATAACTAGCTACACGAAGTGGCTTTCTCAACTTTAATATTCTAAATTCAACATTACAACAATGAAGTCCATTGATTAGAAAGTCTCATCCATAATTTCAATCCTCTAGGCCTATGATTTAGGAGTTTTAATTCTCTTCATTGCATGGCATGTTCGTCCAACTGAAAAGTACAACACGTACTTGAGATCAAAGTTGCACTAGTATGGCATTATTTAACTATTCTATTTTATGTTTTGGGTTTTTAATTAGAATTCGATAATATGGTTATGGGTAAGATTATTGTTTAAAGCATATTTTGAAACTAATTCAACACTTTGAAAAACCACTAAAACAATTATTCTAATTACTCTATGTTTTGAATTGTTTAATGTAAGCCACCTTCTAAATGCTTCTTTTTTCCGAGCACTCAAGCCAACCAACTAGTTTTTGTTTTATTCAATATTCATGATACCGTGCATGATTATCTTATTCCTGACTAATTTATCAATCCTCTAACGTTATTTTTTCTCAAAGTGTCACATATATTGATATGTTGTTTATTTCTCAAAGTATTGGATATTGATGTATATCATTCTTCTACACCGACAAGACATTTGTTGTATTGATTTTTATTCTCTATGCCTCCTAGGTTAAGGTGGAGGAGGCTTACTACCATGAGCACAAGTTGATTTGAGATTAAATAGTTAACTATGATGCTAAAATATATCAATGTGTATCCAAGTCCTAGGGCTCCTTGCAAACTACTATGGTGATTCACCCATGTGCCAAAACTTTTCATCAATGCATTTATCTTTGTGCTTGACAAATAAAATGTTATGTACAATGTATCCTAGTTTATTAGGGGTCGTCTTTTTATTTGCAATGCCTTAGAAACAAGTTCTAATCTATTCACAATATTCTTATCCTTAGGCATTATCTGGGTGCAAATGTTTAGCTTGCCTCTTGAATGTCAGAATTCCAACTCCCTCAAGGAAATTAGAAATGCTTTCATAGGCTTATTTCCATGGCCACAAAGAGAGATAATCTACCTAATTATACCTTTATTGAAATAATTTACCTTGATTCTAGAAGGGGTCTTGCTAAAAAAACCATAATATATTATAATGGTTGTAATTGGATGAAATTCCTGAATTATGAACACATTGTTTTCTAAGCATGACCTCGTATGAAGGATAAATATAAAATTGTTTCTTAGGAAAGTACACATAGAAATAGAAAAAAAATTTATGAGAGGTAAACATGGCCAATCCCCACTAGGTAGAACAAATTTCATGTAAATATGATCTCGGGACCCCTAGCTCTGAAATGCTCACCTTCTCATGGTATTGTCATTGGTCCTGCCAATTCTATGGGACCTAGAGAAAATAATATTGGGGATAATATAATGAAAAAGGTTGAATTGAATTTAAGTTAAATTGAAAATAGAAAGGGTATCATTTTAGATTATATGACCCTCCAATCAAGGATATTTTGGAGACATTAGATCAATTGGCACTTTTTGGTCATTCTGATAGGGTTTTTAATTAGTTAATATAATATGTAATGTTATCAGTCTCAAAGTATCTATTAGTAATTTACTAAAGATCAAATTATATTGGGTAATTTGATCTCGAACTCCAACTCCCATGGGGCACAAACAAAGAAAAAACCTAAGAGTTTATCTGCTTGAAAGCCCTCATCCTAAAATTCTAAAAGCCAGTCAAACTTGGTAGTGCCATGATTAGGATTGTGGTCGAAGATAGTGGCATAAAAAACAAACCCAACCTAAGCCTAATATTAAAATAAAATGAAATAGAAAAACAAACATTGTAGGTTCGTTATCGATATTGTGGCTAACAATGATGGCATAGTCCCTGGAAGCCCCAGTAAACGAACAACAGATCCCTCTAGAGTGGACCTCATGGGAAACACACTATCCACATTCAAATTGGCCTTCTTTCCATAGTAAGAAAACTATCCCATGTACATAACTTCAGTCGTTATGAAGAGCTCCTTTCGATGGTTGTAAAAGAATGAGTGCTTAAAGGTCACCTTATAGAGGAGAGCATTATGGCTGAGGTCATGCATCACATCCGTGAAAATCCCCCTGATATAGTCGTTGCATAGTCGAGGCTTTTGAATGGTGTAGGTCACTTCCTGCAATGGGTGTGGGATCTGAATAGGAAGCTTGCTCCTTTAATTTATGCATGAATAATGTGCCCCATGTCTACACACAAGAAAATATCACTATAAAGGAGATTTGTTATGTTATGCATCCCAAATTGGAGGTAGCAAAGATAGAAAATTTGAGGATAAACCCTAACCCTAATGTGGGTGGAAAATTTAATTTGCATTTAATTTTCATTTGTTGTTTTTCATATATGTGTGTGTGTGTGTGTGTGTGTGTGTGTGTGTGTGTGTGTGTGTGTGATGTACATATATATATATATATATATATATATATATATATATATATATATCCTAGCATTTAATTAATGTTGACATACAATCTACACATATCCCCCTATATTGGGTTGTAGAGTACCTCACAATGCAATAATTTGTCATTTATGTTGGTATTTTTTTGGGGGGAAAAAAGGAGATAATTACTTAACCTCTAAATTTCTATAACATCTATTGCTTAACATATAAATATATAACCCCTAACCATATAATCACTCTCATAAACACTATCTTAAATAACTTCTAATAAAATTCTTGTAATGTCTAAGTCTATAGCCCTAATTTCTAACCACTCTAATCATTAACACCTAGCTATTATAACCTATATCATGTCAAACCCCTACATAACCTAATATAACCATAGGTTCTATAACTTTTATACCTTTCTTTGTTTGTAACCCTTAACCCCTATAACTTGACCCCTACAACACCTTATCCTAAAAAACTATCAACAATAATTCTTAGTCCAAATAACACATATAACTTTTTCACTCTTATAATAAGTCATCGCTAAATCAAGATAAGTTATCACTTGTATCCCATAATGCATGAATCTATAAAAATTAAACCCAATAGTCATTATAACACTTAAAATTTATTACCTTTAATATTTATCCCTTCTAATCCATACATTTTACGCTTTTAATAATTAATATTTCTACCTCATATGCCTTAACATTTATATCTCTAGTCCTTCATCCATGGCATATAACCCCTTTAACATTTACTGATATGGTCCATTTCTCTATAACGTGCCCCCTTCACCACCCAAAGCCCATACCAAGGGTAGAAGAGTGCATTACGATAATGGATACGACCCCTATAGTCCTATCATGGAAATGGGTTCATAAAATTCCCCTCTTCACATTCTACTAAACAAGAAACAAATATTACCATTGTGTTCATCTTGTTGAGACCTTTATGGTGAAATAAAATATTACCCCAGTCTAATTTATAGACCAGAAGATATGACCATTTAAAATTAGGCCCATTAAAAACCGTGCCACATCAGCAGTGGCCTCCACATGGAATTCCATGTGATGGTTTGGCATGGAATTTCCACCACCATGGATAGATCCTTGTGGAAGAGGCATGTTCCACCTTGTATTTAGAAGTTGGCCCATTCATCAAATCCAAAAATCCTAATTTAAAACTAGGGTCTAACCCCGACTTAACCAAATATCCTGACCCCTCACCTTGGGGTCCACCCAACTACTGACCTTGCCAACTTTTTGCACCCCCAACTTAATGGTTTCACTAGTAAATCAAACCAACTTTACCAATGTTTCAACACTTACAATTTTTTTGAATTTTCTTTATAATCTTTTATACTAGATTGAATTATTCAAAATTTGTTTACGTGCATACTTATTATAGCATGCCTTGGCCATGGAAACCGTAATTGATGTACCCAAACAATTTGACTAATGCACTAGTGCTCACAATTGAAATTTACTTACAAAATTCATTGGAACAATTACAAAAACTCATGTCATCATTTTCCCAATAAGAACACAAATATCATGCAATTTTAAGTGTGCTTCTCAAAATCATAGGAAACTTACCTAGTCCCAAAACTCATCATAATTATGAATCCCCTTCAAATCAAACCAAGTCACACACATAAATCACAAAATGGAATACAACAAAAATTCACACCGCAAACATTGTAGAATAGTGTAATAAAATATCACAAAGACTTAGTATCACCTCTAGACCGGAAACACTAAGATTCAAGCTCTCAACATGTATAGGAATATAACCATTCCTCTTTATACAAAGAATCGACATCCCACTTTCACACAGGGATTGCACTTTCCTCATTAACAACATCAGCATTTAAACATCACATTAAACATGTAAACATCATTCAAATGCAGGAAGTATAATGAATACTTATCTTATACATCCAAATAAAATAGAAACTGAGATCGAGACTTCAACTCTCCACCCAACCTTATACGAGTTGCAACCAATTATTTCTTGCAATTATCACCCCTAATCCAGATTTTAGAGGTTGAGGGAGAGTTAGTTCAAAGAAATAAATTGATATTATTATCTTAAACAGGGTGTGAAGATGCTGCACCACCTCCACCCACCAGCTATTCAAATAATCAAATTGCAGACAATGAAATTTCACTAGCACATAGTCAATGCCAAGGCTTGAACTAATCCAGTAACATCAGCTTAAACAGGGTAGCCGGAGGCTACACTACGTCCACCCACCATCTATTCAAGTTTTTATAAAGATAGTGGCATCAATGCATGGATTATTCATATCACATAGAGTTACAACTCGACTTCAGGAGAAAATTTTCCACTCTATATGGGAAGGTTCATCAGTTGGAAAAGCTATTGTAGGAGCATAGAGTGTTAATTTTTCTTAGGGCTATATTGTTCTTTGCTTTGATAATTACATTTCATGATTAAC
Source organism: Pinus tabuliformis (assembly GCA_031772625.1). Taxonomy (NCBI): domain Eukaryota; kingdom Viridiplantae; phylum Streptophyta; class Pinopsida; order Pinales; family Pinaceae; genus Pinus; species Pinus tabuliformis. The sequence goes on along the minus strand of CM062816.1, from coordinate 1,043,077,529 downwards.
ACATTAAGTTCACCCCATAACATCATAACATTATTCATATTTACATAATTATTCAACAACATATGCAACTATGTAGAAAGAACAATATCATCATCAATGCAGTGGAACAAAAGGAACAATAGAAGACAATAATTCACACATAGAGACACAAGGATTGATCGGAGACCAAGGAGAACCCCACTATGGGAAAAACCCTTTTAAATTGTTATTCTTATTAGATTGTCATCAAATGATTCACAAAAATAGAGTACAATGATCCATATATTCATCCATATAACTATTAAATAAAAGAAACTATGCAATATCCAAGAAATGAACCCAAAAATTCTTATACTCAACATTTTGATTTTGAAGCCCATATTGAACTGTCATGGTCTACAGTTAAATTTCGAAGCCGAGGAAGAAGAGGTTGTAGAATGTCATGGTATGTGGGACTTCATCTTGCCCAATTTAGATACTGAAAATGAATAGGAAGCTTTCCCAGTAAGTACCAGGAGTAAAGGAGTCGTAGACCCTGTTCAACCAACTCAGAAGAAGAAAAATATGGGTCCTACTACCAAAGATAAGATTCCTACAAAGAAGTCTACATCAGTCCCTACTCAAAATCAACCATCATCTTCCAATCCACCTTCATCATCCAAGACATTGGTAGTTGCTGACTCTATGGATTATAACATCATCGAAGACATGAATAAGACTAGAGCAAATATCTCTATATTTGAGCTTAGCAAGCTCAAACATCAACAGAAATTGCTACTCAAAGAATTAAATGCAATGCCTTCTTCTCCTCTTCCAAATGTTGTACTGTCCAAGGCAGCTAATGGAACAGGTAAGACACCATCCGATAGAGTAGAAGCTACTGATGTTGTTTTGATCGGAGATAGATCTAATTCTCATACTCCTCCTTTTCTCTTGACCTATGAAATTTACAATAGAAATTTGCATATTTGCTTGATAGATTCATGGGCCTCATTGAATATAATTCCAACTTCAGTTTGATCAAAATTGAATATTGAACCCCAGAAATCTGCAGTGCATATTGTTCAGTTAGATCGAACTAAGGTTCAAGTATTAGGAGAAATCAATTCAGTCACCATTAGGTTATCAGCTGATCCAAGGGTAGTTCAAATAATTGATATATTGATTGCTGACATCCCTGAGTTTTACAGATTAATTCTAAGTAGGGATTGGTCTGAGAAATTCCATGGTTACATTTCTACTAATTGGTCTCACATGTGGTTTCCTGTTGAAGCCCCGAAAATCAGGTCTACAACAAGGGGGATACCCACCCGGTCCGGACCTTGGTTGGCAGCTCCTTTTCCACTTGGTATAGCGGGTCCGACTGGGGATATGGAACCAGTTTCCAAATTTATGTGTGTGTGTGAGAAAGATGGATATTTCTGTTTCTAACAGTTTCTAAATGGAATACTACTATTCTAATTCTAATCTAATAATAAAGAAATTATATCATAATAAACAGAAATATGTAAATCTACACTAACCCGGGGTGTAATCTTTCCTTTATGCGATCTAAAATGATTTCAAACAACAACTAGTAATAAAGATCATTTAGCTGCTATGAGAAAAGAATTCAATAAAGATGAACCACTTCGTATAAGAAGTTAGATGAAACAGTTGTGAAAAACATATCGCATAATAAGCTATTCATACACTAAGCATAAATAAATAGCTATCACCGTACAAAAGTGCCAAATGATAACTCAGGCATTCATACATTAATATATAAATAACTGAACTGAAAATCACTCTAACATAAGGCAAAAATAGTTAAGAGATAGAAATACCATTTATAACTAGTCTTACTCATGAGCTTCAAGTGATAACGATTTATCTCTTCTTGATCAAATATCCACTAAGAGTACAAAAGTGCAACATCAATAGTAGATATCAAATACAAACATCAATAAATCCTGTTCCATTCACTCATCAAAACCTCCTCAGAGGGTACAGAAGTGCATGTTCTGGGGATAAGTTTTTGATAAATTTCCAGACCCTTCTCTAAATGCATGAGGAGGGTTTAAATACTACTAACTAAATCTAAAAATAAATTATTAAAAAAATATAGGATGTGGTTTAAATGACCGTACTCTTTTTAGGAAAATAAAACAAAATTAAACTAAAATTGAATCTAAAATTAAACTACTTCTGTATTTGGTCCTTGAAATCACACGCATGCAGCATCTGTCTGAGAAGAGTCGGCTGGCCGACTTCCAATTTTAGCTGAGCTGAGAAAACAAAATCAACGAGAGTTGGCGCCATCTTTTTGGCCGAATTGATGATGCACTTAATAGTCATCCACTGGCTATGTGGCTTTACCAAGTAAGCCCAGTAATAATCCCAGTTCAACTTGGTTAACCCTTGGATTGCTTGTGCCTTTTCTTGGGCCTTCTGTTTCCAATCTGCCTGTCTCATCGCTTTCTTGCAATTTTCAGAGCTTGCAGGTGACTGGGCAATTAGTAGCTTTCCTTTTCGAAAAAAAAATCTCAGCGATGCGCGATTATCGGAAACTGCCTCCGTTTCTTGATCCGGGTTTCCTTGATGCGTTTTTCACCTTTTGCGCTTTTTCTTTCTAGCGGATATAAATTTCATTATTTGTGAAAATAATATTTCCATAAGCTCTTAACCTTGAGTTTTAAACTATCTGTTTCTGATATCTGCGCTATCCAGTATCCACTTCACCATGTCTGTGTATGGGAGAATTTTGGGCCTTGCTGATATCCGGTAGCAAGAATGAGCAAGCTAGCTCTGTAAGGGATGCTTTAGAAGAACCATTTGAGCCTGCGGTAGCAACTACTTCCATTACTCTGGGATTCTCCTCTTCAGGCAGATTATACATGCCTTCCCACGTAGCAATTCCCGCGTCTCTGTTACAGGCCGTGTCTGTATACAAAGGCACCATTTCCTTTTCTTCTGAGCTCAGGGCTTTGCTTTTCTTTCCCATTTTACCCTGCGTATTGCTTTGTATTTGCTTCTGTTCTCCGTTCCTGCAATTCACAAGTGAAGCGAAAATGAATGACAAGGAAGGGTGATAGGAAAGTTTTAAATGCCGCAGACACATCAAGTATACCACCTTACCTGAGATGATTTTTTCGATAAGCACGAACCCATATTCAATTAATAACTGGCAACTAATTCATTTATTAGCATTAAAGTGCATAACCAGGTGTCAGCTTAAGGAAAATACTTTTCTTGAATAAAGTGCCCAAAAGATCTGCGATGGAGTGATTTTGCGATTTGCTTCGCAATATCGCAGATCGCAACATCGCGAAATGATAACATCGCAAAATCGTAACATTGCAAAGTTGACTGCTCGTTCATCGCATTATCACATTGTCGTTGTATCACGAGATCGCAATATCACAGATCGCAGGAATATTATGTATGACAATCTTTGTTAACGTGTTTTCTGCGAAATGCGATCTTCGACGCCATCACATATCGGCAAATTAGCATGTTTTGTTGTAAATTGTGTTGTATGCGATGCGATATTTCATTATCGCACATCGCATTCTCGTAATGTTTAAAATTCAGCTCATAAGGAGGTATCTCGTTTTCTTTTTCCGATGCGATTTTTTCTAAGGAAAGGTTTTATGTCTTACCATATCATAAAACTTAGATTTTTGGATTTTAGAAGGGGGAACTTCCTAAGTTTATGATGGTAATTTTATTCGAAAAAGGAAATTTAAACACTAATTTGATTTTTTTTAAATTTTAACAAAGGGTCCCCACTTATTTAGTATTAGGAATAACACTAAATAAGAAGGGGGGTTGTTACTGGCCACAACAATTGGCGATTCACTTGGAAGAACCAGTTATCTCTGCTACTTTTTTGAATTTTCAAAACTTCCAAAACATAAAATTTTCCAAAAAGTTAAACTTTATTATAGAAAGATAAAGTACGTTATACTTTAACCTGTCAATGACATTTTGTTTCAACTATTTTCAACTTTGATTATTTGCTGCCTCAAGCTAGTCCTTGTATTTACATCAGTCATTACTTGGCTTGTAAGGATAAAACAAATTCTTCTTTGTAAACTAGTTTTAAATATGCTCATTTGTTGTAGGTAGAGCCTCTGCTGCCAGCAGGCATTTATAGCCTCGACAGGGTTACCTGTTACCCAACAATGATCCTGTATCCTGCTTAAAGAAACCTACAATTCCCAAAGAAGAATCCACATCCACACTTTCTGCTTTGATTTTCTTTTTATTCTTAAATAGCAATGTCTTGGTTTGGTAGCAAATTCATCATTCACTGATTTATAACTTTGCTGAACAAGATGGCTCGTGATGAGAACCCTTGTCTTTTGATTGCAACAATCTTGAGTCATTGCCCTGTTGTGGTATGCAGTATTGGCAAAGTCAGCAAGTTATAACATCTATGATCATGATAAGCCGGCTCGTGATGAGACCTCTCACTCTTTAAGATCAAATGTATCCTTGGATTGTTCCTCTGAAAGTTGTGATTTCCTTAGTAGGGAGGAAGTCATTGCTTCCGTAAGATAGCTCTGGACGACAATAATAGAGTTTTTGGAAATAGTTGTTCTGCAAAGAATCTTTATTTTGTTATTGATACCTTTCATTGCACTGATATAAAACAATTTCTCGCTAAAGGTTGTTTTCATCAAATTTTATGAAGTTGAAACTAGTATGATATCTAGGCTAGAGCTTTTAACTGTATCTTTCAATAATAAAGATCAATTTTCCAAAAGATTTTCTATTTATACAAGTGAAAGATCAAAATTTGAAAGAGGATTGGTGTCTTTTTCGTAAATGCCCATTGTAACCATTCACAACTAGTTTTATTATGAAAAGAAAAACAACTACTCTACAAAAAATAGAAGAATGTTCTTCTATGGAAAATATTTCTTAAGAATTTGACCATTAACAGGTAGAGAATCTCTTTTCCCTGTTAGATCTTGTAACATGAAGGTAGATGGACCTATGACTTCTATGATCTGGAAAGGACCAAGCCACATCCTTTGAAATTTTGTATGTTCTCCCTTTTCCTCATGAGCCTTGTCCCATTTTAACACTAGATCTCCCATCTGAAAATCTTTTCTGGATATCATATTGGAATCAAAAGAGGATTTCACTAATGCTTGATGATGAGCATGAGTAATCTTAGCCCGTTCTCGTTGTTCTTCTAATTTAATTAATTCCAGCTGCCTAAGTTGTAAAGAGGAAGTTGGTACTTCAACAATATATTGGACCAAGGCTAAAGAGGGAATTGCCAAATGTGTTGGAAGAACCACTTCTTTCCCATAAACTAAACTAAAGGGAGAAGTGCCGATAGAGGCTTTCTGTGTTATTCGATCTGCCCATAAAGCATATATTAAAGACTTATGCCAATTTTTATGATTTTGGTCAATGGTTCGCTTAATGATTCTAATTAAATTCTTATTTGTAGATTCAGCTAACCCATTCCCTTGTGGATAATAATTGGCCGAGTATTTAAGCTTGAAACCCCTTTTGAGTGCAAATTCAGTCATTGCATTTCCAGAAAAGTATGATGCATTATCAAACATTAAAGCGGAAGGCAATACAAACTTGGTGATTATGAACTGATCTATGAATTCAATGATATTTTCAGCATTAGCTGTCTTGAGTGGAACTGCTTCTACGCATTTAGTAAAGTAATATGTCGTTGTGAGGATGCATCTATGCTGTTTAGAAGAGTGAGGAATGATCTCACCTATTATGTCCAATCCCCACTGATCGAAAGGTTGTTCGATGGTAACTAGTTTCAGTGGCAAGGATGGTTTCTTTTGTCTCCCAGCAGCGGTTTGACAGATTTGGCATTTCCTTACATAGTTGTGTGCGTCTTTGAATAATGTGGGCCAGTAATAGCTTGTGCGTAATATATTATGAGTAGTGGTGTCTCCAGCGTAGTGTCCACCTGCTGGCCCATCATGGAGTTCCTGCAAGACTTTTTCAGCTTTAGATTTCTCAAGACATCTAAGAAGAACAAAATCATAATTTATTCTAAAAAGAATGTCATTCACAAGTTGATATTGTTTGGCTTTTAACCTTAGGGCTCTTTTCTTGGTATGATCGAGGTTTGAAGGGGCATATCCATTCTTCAGATAATAAATAATATCAACATATAATGACTCAGCATCGTTTAGGCTTACCTAGTACACTTGTACCTCTTTAGATGGATTTTCAGGCATTAGCGATGCTCCTGCCAGCATTTTGCAAAAGCCTTGACCTTTTACAATATTTGCTAGTCTGATTTCTACGTCATATTCTTGTAAGGCAGTAACCAAATTTGCCCTTTTCTCACCCACATCCTTCTGTACTAGAAGATTTCTTACCGCTGGAAACGGTACTATGATCTTGGTATGTGTTTTGAATAAGAAAGGTCTGAAATATTTAATTGCTTTAAAAACAACATAAGCTTGTTTTTCCACAGATTCTGAATAATTCAATTCAGCACCTTGTAAATTAGAACTGAAAAAAAGCAATTGGGGCTTCTGCCTTTTCTTGATTTGCTTGTGTGAGTATTGTAGCATATGATTTATCCGAGGCAAATGTGTACAAAATAAAAGGATCAGAAAAATTTGGAGTTGCTAAAGATGGAGCATTGATAATTTCTTGTTTGATCAGATTGAATGCCTCATGTTCATCTTGGTCCCATTTAAAGTTTGCATTCTTTTTAATCATGGCTTGTAAAGGAGATACGATTCTTGAAAAATCTGGGACGAATCTCTTTACAAAGTTGATCTGGCCAAGGAAAGATTGCATGACTTTTTTATTGTGAGGTAGGGGAACTACGGAAATTTCCTTGATTCTGTCAAGATCAATGTGAATTCCAGATTTTGACACTATGAATTCTAGAATCTTTCCTTCACTTAATGCGAAAAAAGATTTTTTCGGGTTAAGAGAAATTCCATACCTTAAACAACGTTGGAAAATTTGTTTTAAATCCCTGAGATGGTTGTTTCATTTCTTGGAATAAACAGTAATATCATCCAAATAGATTACCACTGACTTATTAACTAACCCTTTGAATGCAATGTCCATGGCTCTCTGAAATGTGGCACCCGTGTTTATCAAACCAAATGGCATCTTTTGATATGCGTATGTTCCCCACTTAGTTCTAAATGTCATTTTTAATTGATCGTCGGGATGTACCAGCACTTGGTTGTATCCTGAGAATCCATCCAAGAATGACATTAATTCTGAGCCCGCAACTGCCTGCAGTATTTGTTCCATGGGAGGTAAAGGAAAATTATCCTTTTGGCAGGTCTTGTTAAGGTTTCGAAAGTCAATGCAGATTCTGATATCTCCATTTTTCTTTCTAACAGGTACCGTATTGGAGACCCATTTAGAATGTCTAACGGGAAAGATTATTTTGGCTTTCAATCTTATTGAGTTCAGTTTTGATTTGATTTTCTAAATTTGGATGGATCTTTCTCAACTTTTGTTGGACAGGTTTTCGTTATCGATCATTGGGATAGTATGTTGGATGATGGAGGTGTCGTATGTTTTGAGTTCATCGTAATTCCAGGCAAAGACACTTTTGTATTGTTTCAAGAGACGGATATATGCTAATTTCTCTTCAGGGGCTAGGCCAAGGCCTAGGTTGATATTCTGGGGTTTGGCATTAGTTCCTAGATTTACTAATTCATAATTCAAAGTTGAAATTTGGAGTTTTGAATTGGTAGATCTTTTGAATCGATCTTTCAAATCATAAAGGTCTTCTAATTTGACTACTGATTTAGGTATAGCATTGTTAGTACTATCCTGTTGCAATTGTTGGTCATGCTGGTCTTCGTCAATTATTTAATTGGTGTAGGATCCTTTAGATGTGAGAAAACTCATGATATCAAGATCATCATTGAAAATCCTCCAATTGGTAATGTTATCAGGGATAGATGGTCTAAAACTTAACTCAATTGAAAATTGGTTAGGGCTAAAATCTTCTGAAGGAATGAGCTTGGAAGCTATGTTGGCTAAGAGGTCTGCGCTAGCATTCTGGAGTATGGGAATTGATGAAATATTAAATGCTATAAAATGTTCAGTCAGATCTTGAACTAAAGATTGATAATGCTTTAAATGACCTGATAAACAGTGTATAGTATTACGTACCTGTCTAATTACAACTTCAGAATCTCCAAAAACTAGCAGGTATTTGACGTCTAATCCGATTGCTTTGTACAAGCCTTGGACTAGAGCTTCGTACTCTGTGGTATTGTTGGTGCACTCGAATTCGAGTCTACAAGTTAGCATGATTTTATCTCCCTATGGGCTTACTAACATGCATCCTACTCCTGCTCCTTCATTAGACTTAGAACCATCAAAAAGTAATTTCCAAAACAAAGATTTATTTACAGGACTATCTATAAAATTAATGCATTTAGAACTATCTGTTTGAGGAAAATTTTCTACTTGAGATAAAATAGAATGTTCTAAGTAAGGTGAAGTATGAGCATTAAAATTTCCTAAGAAAGAATCTACTGAATAGTTGGCTATGATGTTAGAATTATATGGTACTGGTTCGTTTTCTCTCTCAAGTTCCGTTACTATGTATTTCTGATGTCGCTCATGTTCAACTTTTATTTGATTTGGTTTACCATTATAAGGCAGCCACATATGTGATCAGTCAGTTGCAAAGTATCCATGAAGTTTTTCTGACCAATCTCTGCTAAGAATCAAGCCATAAAATTCAGGAATATCAGCAACTAAAATGTTGATAACTTGACATACCTTTGGGTTGGATGACAGCCTTATGGTAACCTGATTTAATTCGCCAATCACCTCGACTTGCGATCGATCTAATTGGACTATGCATACAACAGATTTCTGTGGTTGACCGTTCAATTTTACACAAATTGATCTTGGTAGAATATTCGATGAAGCTCCAGAATCAACTAAGCAAATATGCACATTTTTATTGAAAATTTCATAAGTAAGGAGAAATGGGGGAGTATGCGATCTCGATCTTCCTCCAATTAATGCAATATCATTTGGATCAACTTTATTCATCATACTAGTTGGAGGTCTTCCCATATCATGGGAAGCTTGAGAGATTACAGCAGCTGGTAAAGGTGCAACTGGCACAGCATGTAATTCTTTCAAAAGTACTTTCTGCTGGTGTTTTAACTTGCTCAATTCAAAAAGAGTAATATTGGCCCTAGTCTTTTTCATGTCTTCTACGATATTATACTCCATTTCATCCGAAACGATTAGCGTTTTAGATGGAGTAGATGTGTCTGTTTTGACTGGGCTGGTTTGAGTCACTTTAGATGATGTTTTCTTGGCTGCGACTTTATCCTTTGTCATCGAGCTTGCGCTCTTTGGCTTAGGTGTAGGCTGAGGAGGATCAAGTTGATTTCTGCTGCGAGTACTGACTGGGAATGCCTCTTGATCCTCTTCATTTGGGAGGATGAAATCCCACATACCTTGTAATTCTACAACTTATTCTTCATTGGTATGTTCTTCGGTATTGTTTTCCTCTTCTTCTTCTTTTGACTCAGCATTTGATATAGCGTTAGGGGGTTTGGAATCAGTTGAAGGATTTCTTTTAAAAGGCTTGTATGGCTTTTTAGAAGAAGTTTCTGCCACTTGTTTCTTGATGTCGACCATTTCGTTAGACATGGTCTTCAAAATTTTTTGTAATCCTTTTAAATCGAATGGATCTTTGGGTTGTTTTTTCTTGGGATCTTCCTTGAAAGAGACCTTCTTAGATTTTCGTTCTTCCATCGCATTTTTCTTTTCTAGGGCCGTAATACGTTTCTCTACTGCTATCACTTCTTTCATGTTTTCAACTAAGGTTGTTTTGTTAGCCCTATCAACAAAGATTGCTAAGTTTGATGGTAAAGCAGTAATGTACCATTCACTTCGTACTTCTTCACTAGGCTGAGAAGCAGTAGGAATTTTGTTTAAAATTTTATTGAAATGTAAATTGAAATCTTTGATAGGTTCTCTTGACTCGGCCCTAAGATTAGACAAGTCATTGATTAGTGTTGTTGTAGACCTGTCATCACCAAACTTGGTCAGGAATTGTTCTTGGAAGATGTCCCAACTAGTAATAGATCCAGAAGGTAACGAGAAATACCATGATCCGGCTGTCCCTTGCAAAGTATAAGGAAAAATTCGAACAACAGCATCCTAATTAACAAATCCATTCAGATTTATAGATAACATAAAGTTATTTATATGTTCTTCTACTAGCATGCCTGCCTCAGGGTTAAACTTAGGAAGCCATTTTTCAGGATGGGCTGGTAACTGACTCAAGGGTGCAGGCATTAAGACTTCCCCTGGGTTATTCCATGGAGATTGGGCCACTGCTGAACTACTAATAGAGGAAAGTGCAGAAGATGATCCTTGTGGTTGAGAATATGAGGATATTATGACTCCAGATGATTGAGAAGGAGTTGAGGAAGTTGCAATAGGCTGATGGACAATGATCTACAGTAGAGGAGTGGATGGTTGACTTCACGTGAAGTGGTTGAGATGGATGATGATGATGAAAGAGTCTTGCTATCAGATCCTTTAGGAGACTTCCTTGCTCTATTCCTAGTAGGTAGAGGTAATTCGGTTGGCTAAACGCCAAAATTTTCACTCTTTAACCTGGTAAGAGGATGAGTAGGGTTATATTGCGAGGTCACGCTGTCTTGAGATTTATCAGATTTTTGAGGAGATATAGAAAATCACTGAAGTTTGTGAATCAAAGATTCGACTTCAGGAGGTTCAATAGTAGATTGTTTTGAAATATCAGGGTTTGTAGTAGCGGCTGTTGCTCCAACGACTTCCAACTTTGGATTTAAGGTTTCTGAATGCAATGGAGAAGTCGAGGGAGATGGTGAGGGAGATTTACTCTCAGAATGGTATTTAGATTTGGATTTTCTTGCCATTCACAGTTCGGGCCCTCCTTCTAGCGCCAAATATGTTGAAGCCCCGAAAATCAAGTCTACAACAAGGGGGATACCTGCTCGGTCCGAACCTTGGTTGGCAGCTCCTTTTCCGTTTGGTATAGCGGGTCCGACTGGGGATATGGGACCAGTTTCCCTATTTATGTGTATGTGTGAGAAAGATGGATATTTCTATTTCTAACAGTTTCTAAATGGAATACTACTATTCTAATTATAATCTAATAATAAAGAAATTATATCCTAATAAACAGAAATATGTAAATCTACACTAACCTGGGGTGTAATCTTTCCTTTATGCGATCTAAAATGATTTCAAACAACAACTGGTAATAAAGATCATTCAGCTGCTATGAGAAAAGAATTCAATAAAGATGAACCACTTCGTATAAGAAGTTGGACGAAACAGTTGTGAAAAACATATCGCATAATAAGCTATTCATACACTAAGCATAAATAAATAGCTATCACCGTACAAAAGTTCCAAATGATAACTAGGCATTCATACATTAATATATAACTGAACTAAAAATCACTCTAACACAAGGCAGAAATAGTTAAGAGATAGAAATACCATTTATAACTAGTCCTACTCATGTGCTTCAAGTGATAACAATTTATCTCTTCTTGATCAAATATCCACTAAGAGTACAAAAGTGCAACATTAGTAGCAGATATCAAATACAAACATCAATAAATCTTGTTCCATTCATTCATCAAAACCTCCTCAGAGGGTACAAAAGTGCATGTTCTGGGGATAAGTTTTTGATAAATTTCCGGACCCTTCTCTAAATGCATGAGGACGGTTTAAATACTACTAACTAAATAAAAAAATAAATTATTACAAAAATATAGGATGCAGTTTAAATGACCGTCCTCTTTTCAGGAAAATATAACAAAATTAAACTAAAATTGAATCTAAAATTAAACTACTTCTGTATTTGGTCCTTGAAATCACACGCATGCAGCATCTGTCTGAGAAGAGTCGGCTGACCGACTTCCGATTTTAGCTGCGCTGAGAAAATAGAATCAACGAGAGCTGGTGCCATCTTTTCGGCTGAATTGATGATGCACTTAATAGTCATCCACTGGCTATGTGGATTTACTAAGTAAGCCCAGTAATAATCCCAGTTCAACTTGGTTAACCCTTGGATTTCTTGTGCCTTTTCTTGGGCCTTCTATTTCCAATCTGCTTGTCTCATCGCTTTCTTGCAATTTTCAGAGCTTGCAGGTGACTGGGCAATTAGAAGCTTTCCTTTCGAAAAAAAATCTCAGCGATGCGCGATTATCGGAAACTGCCTCCGTTTCTTGATCCGGGTTTCCTTGATGCGTTTTTCACCTTTTGCGCTTTTTCTTTCTAGCGGATATAAAGTTCATTATTTGTGAAAATAATATTTTCGTAAGCTCTTGACCTTGAGTTTTAAACTGTCTGTTTTTGATATTTGCGCTGTCAAGTATCCACTTCACCATGTCTGTGTATGGGAGAATTTTGGGCCTTGCTGCTATCTGGTGCAAGAATGAGCAAGCTAGCTCTGTAAGGGATGCTTCAGAAGAACCATTTGAGCCCGCGGTAGCAACTACTTCTATTACTCTGGGATTCTCCTCTTCGGGCAGATTATACATGCCTTCCCACGTAGCAATTCCCGCGTCTCTGTTATAGGCCGTGTTTGTATACAAAGGCGCCATTTCCTTTTCTTCTGAGCTCGAGGCTTTGCTTTTCTTTCCCATTTTACCCTGCGTATTGCTTTGTATTGGCTTCTGTTCTCCGTTCCTGCAATTCACAAGTGAAGCGAAAATGAATGACAAGGAAGGGTGATAGGAAAGTTTTAAATGCCACAGACACATTAAGTATACCACCTTACGTGAGATGATTTTTTCGATAAGCATGAACCCATATTCCATTAATAACTGGCAACTAATTCATTTATTAGCATTAAAGTGCATAACCAGGCGTCAGCTTAAGGAAAATACTTTTCTTGAATAACGTGCCCGAAAGATATGCGATGGAGCGATTTTGCGATTTGCTTCGCAATAGCGCAGATCGCAACATCGCGAAATGATAACATCACAAAATCGTAACATCGCAAAGTTGACTTCTCTTTACATCGCATTATTGCATTGTCGCTATATCGCGAAATCGCAATATCGCAGATCGCAGGAATATTATGTATGACAATCTTTGTTAACTTGTTTTCTGCGAAATGCAATCTTGCGATCAGCGCCATCGCATATCGGCAAATTAACGTGTTTCGTTGTAAGTTGTGCTGTATGCAATGCGATATTTCATTATCAAACATCGCATTCTCGCAATGTTTAAAATTCAGCTCCTAAGGAGGTATCCCGTTTTCTTTTTCCGATGCGATTTTTTCTAAGGAAAGGTTTTATGTCTTACCTTATCATAAAACTTAAATTTTTGGATTTTAGAAGGGGGAACTTCCTAAGTTTATGATCGTAATTTTATTCGAGAAAGGAAATTTAAACACTAATTTGATTTTTTTAAATTTTTAACTAAGGGTCCCCACTTATTTAGTATTAGGAATAACACTAAATAAGGAGGGGGGTTGTTGCTGGCCACAACACTTCCCTATGAAGGAAAGCCAAATTAGAGTAAGATCGATCGGGAGAAGCATATGACTCATACTGTAACAAAATTTGAGCAAGAAAACCAGCCCATAGCTTTCAATAATAATATTCTTGGAAACTACTCATCTGAATCTTTCTTTGGTAATTTTAATGCTCAATCATCACCTTTCTCAGTTAATAGTTTCACATCTCAAATAGAAAATTTTTCTCATACAGATACATCAAGGTGTGTTAATATTGCTAAAGAAATTGTAAATAAAATTGTAGATAAACTTGTATTTTGGTGTTTATATTTTGATGGGTCAAAATCCAATGACGGTGCAGGAGCAGGATGTATTTTAGTTAGTCCTGAGGGGGAAAAAACTATGCTATCTTGCAGACTAGAATTTGAGTGTACAAATAATATTGCTAAATATGAGGCATTGATCCAAGGACTCTACAAAGCAATAGGCCTGAAAGTGCAATATCTTAAAGTATTTGGTGACTCTGTAATCGTTATCAAGTAAGTAAGAAACACTATACATTGCCTTTCAAGTCATCTTAAATATTATCAATCCCTGCTTCAAGACCTCATATCTCATTTTTTAGCATTTAATATCTCTCCCATTCCTAGAACTCAGAATGCAGCGGCTGATTTACTAGCCAATGTTGCTTCTAAGCTCCTCCCATCCGAGGATTACAGCCCTGATAGATTTTCAGTTGAATTAATTTTTAGACCATCGGTTCCAGACAATGTCACTAACTGGCGGGTATTCAATCATGACGATGACATTTTGAATTTCTTAACTTCTGAGAAATCCTATGATGATCAGATTATTGATGAGAGTGATCATGATCTTCAAATGAAGCAAAGACTTGAAGAAAATTCCATACCTAAATCAGTAGTCAAGCTTGAGGATTTATATGACATCAAGGATAGGTTTAAGCAAGTTACTAATTCAAAACTTCAAAGTTCTACTTTGAGGTTTGAATTAATAAATCTTGGCACTGAGGCCAAACCACAAAATATTAATCTGGGATTAGGACTTACTTCAGAAGAAAGGCTTGCCTTTATCAGACTTTTGAATAAATACAAAAATGTTTTTCGCTTGGAATTACGATGACTTAAAAACATATGATAATTCTATCATACAACATACAATTCCAATGATATCTGAAGAGAAGCCAGTGCAACAAAAACTGAGGAAAATTCATTCGAACCTAGAAAGTCAAATTAAAGCAGAGTTAAACAAACTCTTGAAGGCTAAGATAATTTTCCCTGTTAGACATTCAAAGTGGGTTTCTAACTTAGTGGTTGTTAGGAAAAAGGACGGTGACATTAGAATTTGCATTGATTTCAAAAATCTTAATAAAGCAAGTCAAAAGGATAACTTCCCACTACCAACAATGGAGCAAACTTTTCATTCAGTAGTTGTTTCTAAATTAATGTCTTTCTTAGATGGTTTTTCTGGATATAACCAAATATTGGTGCATCCAGATGAGAGACTCAAGACTACTTTCAAAACTAAGTGGGGAACATATGCCTACCAAAAAATGCCTTTCGGTTTGATTAATGTTAGGGCCACATTCCAGAGAGCAATGGATATAGAATTCAAAGGTTTAATTAATAAGTCAGTTGTTGTCTATTTGGATGACATTATTGTCTTCTCGAAGGAAAGGGAAAATCATTTACATGATTTGAAATAAATCTTTAAACGTTGTAAAAGGTATGGGATTTCATTGAATCCCAAGAAATCATTTTTCGCTCTTGACCAAGGTAAACTCTTAGGCTTTATTGTCTCAAAAGATGGAATTTATATCGATCCAGAAAGGATCAAGGAGATTTCTGATATTGCACTTCTACACAATAAAAATCCAATGCAATCATTTTTAGGTCAAATAAATTTTGTAAAAAGGTTTGTTCCAGATTTTTCACAGATTGTTTTACCATTACAAACCATGATCAAGAAAAACTCAGTGTTTAAATGGGGGCATAAAGAAAAGGAAGCTTTTGATTCAATCAAACAGGCAATCATAAATGCTCCTGCATTAAACACTCCAAATTTCTCCAATCATTTTATTTTATGTACCTTAGCATCCGATACTTCCTATGCAGCTGTGTTGACACAAATCAATGATCAAAACATGGAACCACCCATATCATTTTTTAGTTCAAATCTTCAAGGTGTTGAGCTTAATTACTCTGAAGTAGAAAAGCAAGCCTTCACTATGTTCAAATCCATTAAACACTTTAGGCCCTTCCTCTTAAAGACTCATACAAAAGTAATAGTCCCTTTTTCAGCAGTGAGACAATTGTTAGTCCAAAGGGAATTGGGAGAGAAGAGGGCAAACTGGGTCACGAAATTACAAGAATATGATTTGGACATTAAACCAGTGAAGATTGTCAAAGGTTAAGGTTTTTGCAGGTTGTTAGCAGGAGCTTCTAACATTCAGGAATATGAAGGATCAAACAATATTGAGGAGATCAATGAGATAAGTACCATCAATCCTGAATCTCAATATGCAGATTTGATATTTTATTTGAAAAATGGATATGCTCCTTCTAGTATTTCCTATAAAAATAAACGTGCCATAAGACTGAAAGACAAAAGCTTTGAGATTATTGATGATGTGTTGTTTAGAAGGAATTATAATTCAGTTTTATTAAGATGCCTTGAAAAGATTGAAGTAACAGAAGGTCTTGCAGGAATTACATGATGGTCCAACAGGTGGACATTTTGGAGGTGATACAACAGCTCACAAAATTATACATGTTGGTTATTATTGGCCCACGTTATTTAAAAATTCCCATGAATATGTAAGGAAATGCAAAATGTGTCAGACTGCTAGTGGAAGACAAAGGAAGCCAGCGTTTTCTTTGCAACTAGTCAACATCAAACAACTTTTTGAACAATGGGCACTGGATATCATTGGAGAAATTATTCCACATTCATCCAAGTAGGACAGATATATCCTTACAGCCACGGATTAATTTACAAAGTGGGTAGAAGCAATTCCTTTGAAGGTAGCCAACTCTAAGGCAATTATCAACGTCATAGATTAGTTCATCATTACCAGGTTTGACGTACCTAATGCTCTCATTTTCGATAATGCATCTTATTTCTTTGGAAATACCATAATTGAATTTTCTATTAAAAGAGGGTTTAAATTGAAATACTCTGCAAATTACTACCCTCAGGGTAATGCTTTAGCAGAATCCACCAATAAAAATCTCATCAAAATCATTAAGAGAAATGTTGATCAGAATTAAAAGAATTGGCACAAATCTTTAGTATTTGCATTATGAGCAGACGGTATAACACAGAAGGCCTCAATAGGCACTTCTCCGTTTAATTTAGTGTATGGGAAGGAGGCTATCATACCAGCAAACTTAGCACTCCCATCTCTAGCCTTAGTGCAGTTTATTGAAGAAAGTCCCTCATCTTCTATTCAATTGAGATATAATCAAATCCTTAAATTAGAAGAAGAAAGGGAAAAATCCAGAATTACACATGCCAAGCATCAACAAGTTGTTAAGTCTTCTTTTGATACAATTTCTACCAGCACAAAACTTTTACAAATTGGTGATCTTGTTTTGAAATGGGACAAAGCCCACGAACATAAAGGTAAACACACTAAATTTCAGAAAATGTGGCTAGGACCGTTTCAAATCATCGAT
Source organism: Pinus tabuliformis (assembly GCA_031772625.1). Lineage (NCBI taxonomy): Eukaryota > Viridiplantae > Streptophyta > Pinopsida > Pinales > Pinaceae > Pinus > Pinus tabuliformis. The sequence continues at coordinate 1,043,060,393 of CM062816.1, read as the reverse complement.
AAGATAGGCCCATCAACATTCATATTGCAAGATCTATCAGGAATGAGAGATTCTCTTCCTGTCAATGGGCTTATCTTGAAGAAATTCTTTACTTAAGGAGGTAACCCCTTCTTATTTGTAAATATTCAATTTGCAGTTGTGTTTGTTTGAATTTTCATTTTTGTTTGTTTGTTAGAAAAATAAGGTTGTAAATAGCCTTCTATTGACCTTTACTGTTTTGAAGGTTACTTAAAGAAAATAGTGTTAATATTTACTTTTGATAAATGGAAGCCTTAAAGGAAAAGAAGGAAGTTATAGGGAATTAGATAGAATTAAACTCTCAAAACCTCTTTTATTTTTGTAAGATCTTTTCAAATCTTAAAAATACTGTAAATCATTCCAAGTTGTTAAAGCCCAAATGAGGTTATCTATAAAAAGAAAAGGCCTATCCAAACTTAGCATCTACAACTCTTACACTGTCATCCATATTCTCTTAAGGAGTAAATCATTCACCCCATCCACAAAGATTGTGATTTTTCAGAGTGTAATTCTAAAATATGTTTGATATAAAAGATAAGAGGTCTCTTTATGAGCCTGCTTACCATGATCATAGGGAACTAATTAAACTGACATTACCAATACTACATATCAAAACAGGGTAATGGCTTATAATTATAAGACAAGGGGTCTCATCACGAGCCAGCTTGTTCAGTTCAATTACAACCAGTGAATGGCATTGTCAATAGCTGGCCACCAAACCAGGACAATGGATTTTTATCTTTTTAAATAAAAATAAAGAAGATGAAAAATGCAATAAAGAAAATATGTGGAAACATATCTTTTTGGATTTACTCTTAGAAATTATACTCTGAAATGGATGGGACAATGAATGATTAAATGGTTAAAAGGTAACCCTGTCGAGACTATAAACGTTTGCTGGCAGCAGAGGCTCTACCTATGACAACGGAGTCATTATATAAGCTAAGTTGGAGAAATCTTCTTGTTTTATCTTTATCAACCAATCAAGGCTTAAATAAACTTAGAATGTTTTTATTTTCAAGATGAGAAAGAGATTGCAGAAACATTTTTCATTATATTCAAAGTTCATGATTATCTAGTTGTTCTTAGATTTTCTCTATACTCAAAGGTTTTCAAATAAAGAAAGTTAGAATATTGCATTACTTTCTCAGAGATAACTATTTCTTCCAGTGAATCGCCAATTGTTGTGCTGTACAACAACCCCCCCATTTCTTAAATTTTTTACACAAAAAACTTTAATTAGAAATGGGTCCCTTTTTAATAAACTTAGAAAATTAGTGATTTAATAAAATTGCTTGCCTGGCATTAATCATACCACACAAAAGGCCCAATGCAATAGAGTTATTACTCAAAAACTTTTGATAAAATGGGAAATATCCTTTTGCAAAGTCATCATAAGTAACTCTCCGATGCGATAAAGCAATCGAAGATCGCATATCGCAATGATAAAAGGATGCACTCAAAAAAGGTCCTCATTAAAACCTCTGATCTGATAACGTAATCGCGATCGGCAGTCATAGGTATTACACAACACATAGCAAGGATGACTTTGAATCTCCCGATTGCGATATTATAAAGAAAGGCGCTCATTTCAAGGGAACCTCGTTAAAAGGTATTATTTGTGAATATAAGTTTTAAAAGTGATAAACCAAACTATTCGCTAAACATACCCTACCTTATTATATTTTCCTTTATCGCGATCGAAGCTATTAGTCTAAAACGTTGAGCCCGACCCATTAAAACTCCCGATTGCGATTCGCGATTTTTCATTGATCGCTAATCGGGAAAATCCAAAGACATGCTTAAAAGGATCATTAAGCATATGGTCAATGCGACGGGTAATTATGACATTTATTTACTACTATTGGCGGTAATGATGGTTATTAATTTCGCAGTTAAAGGTGAATCCTTCGAGGATTTCACCCGTGGTGATTCTTAATTACATTTGGTTTATCATATGCAAATTGCCTTAATTGTTTTCCGTATTAAGCTTTCAGCAGAAATATTTCTTTGTTACGTTTTCCATTGTCTATGTAGGGCTTATCTGAGCTTATGAATCAGGAAAAGATGGGAAAGAAAGTGAAGAAAGCCAAGGCCCCTGTCGTAGTTGAAGAACCAGAGCCGAATAAGAAAGGATTGATATCAGATATGACTTGCCATGGTTTAGGAAAAGCAAGCTGGGAGAGTATCTATAATTTACTAGAATCGGAAGAGCCTGAAGAACTTGAAGAAGAAGCTACTGCAGATTCTACAAGCAAATCAGAAAATACATTGAAAGAATTGGCCTACTCATACCTACATAGAATAGTAGTGTGTGCCAAGGTGTTGCCATATAATGACGTGGTCAGATGGATTTTTGAAAGCATTGCAACCATAGACAGGATGTTTAGTATGCCGAAGGAAAAGTGTTTGGGTCATTTAGAGCAGAGCATCTCAGCCAAATGTATCATTTACCCATGCCAGAGAAGTATTATAATAAAGCATTCATAGAAGCTTTTGCGAAGGAAAATAAAATTGAATTAGACCCTATCAGGCAATGGAGACACTTCTCGACCAAACACAAACACGAGACATTGGGTATGTACTCTATTGATTCATTAGCCTCTCCTTATTGTTATGCGGGTGCAATGATGTGTAGACTCTGGGGAGTCCATAATTCTACTAATTTATATATATATATGGTTCCTTTAATGGAAGCTGCAGTTCATGACTATATCATGGACTGGGCAAACATTCTGTCTGACAAAATGGCCACCAAGATACTTGAATATAGAAGAAATAGGTCTGTGGTTTCCCGGGTAATACCTCCTTTTTACTTCAGTGCCTACATAATGGACACCATCTATTTTAATTCCGAATACCCCATTCTCGGATGGAAATGGACTCCCCAGGATTCCAATCCCATTCACATCTATCACAAAGAGCTATGGAAGGCCCATTATAAGAACCATTTGTATAGAATTTGTAATGGTTTTATTCTTCTTGTACATTACTCCTTATTCAATAAGCCTACCCCTAGGATATCCGAGGAAGCAACAATTGACCTAACAGCAGTGGGTAGTTGGTTTGAAGAAGAGAAATTCAGCTATATAAGGATTTTCAGCAGTCTCACTGATCCTCATGTTCTTCCTCTGTACATCCCCGACAAACTATTGGCCCAGGAATTAGCATATCAGATAACAGTTGCAGGAATGTCAAAAACCCTTAGGGTTTCCAAGAAACACATGTGGCCTACATTTCCCCTTCGGTGTGGCGCCTTTACATTTTATGATTTTAAACATGCAGAGAAAGAGGCCGAGAAAATCAAGTTGTTAAATCTTGCCACTATTCCAAAAAGGCAGTATGACCCTAAAAAGGTTTCCTATAATGTTACTTCTCAGGCTAAAATCACCAGATTTGATCATGAAGAGGATAGATTTGACGACTTGTTTTCTTCAATAGAACTATTTTTCTAGGTCAATGAATTAGCTAAGACTAAATTGGGAATAGAAGGATTAGAGAAATTCAATAGGCTCAGGGCCCAGAGATTGGAAACTCTGCCCCTAGATTTATTAAAAATGACATCTATGGCATGACCTCAAGGCTACGTTGAGGAGAAAATTACTATGAATGCTCCTGAAATTGAAAAGGTTCCTGAGAAGAAGAAGACACCAGAACAGGAGCAGAAGCAGGTAACAATTAGTGAACCCCTTGATACACACATTAATGTTGACCCTAAGTTAATCAAGGAGTGGGAACAATTTGATTCTATTATCAGTAATCCAGAGAACACCCAAGGGTTCACTACACCACAGGTGTCTACAGCACAGAAATCAGTAGTCAACACAGTTCGTAGGAACAAGCGGCCCACCCAAGCTTCATAAAGACATAGAGATCATCCCTGAAAATCCTACTGATGAAATTTTTTTGCATGTAGAAGAGATACCACCACTAGATGTCTTCTATAGCCCTAAGCATAGGGCTATAGTCAAAAGACAGAGGAAGAAGAGGAAAATTGATCACTCTCCTCTTTTGACTCCTCAGATGGAAATGATGAATGTGGTATGGAGGGAGGAAATAAATCCCTCCGAAGATTTAACCAAACTTTCTCAATATGCCAGAGCATATGCATCGGCAACAATAGATAAGGTTTTAGAGGTTAATCATTTATTGAAGGAAAAAGACCAGGCGATCATTCAGCTAGAGGCACAATCAGTAGAACAGAAACAGAAAATAGAGCAGCTTGAATAGTAGTTGGCGGAGCAGAGACAACTTAATGAACAGTTGAATGAGAAATTAATTAATGAAAAGAAGAGAGTTGATGAACAGGCCATCCATAAGCAGCAGGAGTTATCCCAAGCATTGAGGAAACTACAACTATTGAACGAGCAGCTGAATAAATCAAAAGAAGAGAAAATCGCTCAAATGAAGGATCAAATAGAGCGATTCAAAGGATATACCAAGGTAGAAGAATTCAGAACTGAAGCCCTGGAGATGACCAAAGCTCTATCTTGGAAGTTGGACCTTCTGTGTTATAATATCTCGTTGGTTGTTCCTTTATGTGATATCTCAGTAGCTATGATCGATAAATTAGTAGATGCAAGGCTTGAGTTAGAGAAGGCAGATGAAAGCTTAAATAAGTTTCTATCTTGGCAAGATTCAAATGAAGGAAAAGCTACTAATCTTCCAAAGATATAGGAGTCACATAAAGAAATTCTATTATCCGAATGGGAATCTCAGTTAATGAAAGCTGAGAGAGCTACATCCAGATGCAGATCAGTAACAAATAATTTGATTGAATTAATCAACAATAGTATGTATTTATGTAATCTAATAATAGAATGCTCTCCAGGAAAACTCCCACAGGTGAAATCATTAGAACAACAATGGAAACAGGAGCTGACGCATAGAGAGAAACTGATCAGAGGCATTCACAACTTAACATGGGAAACATTTTGGTTTTTCCTTGTAAAACCACATAGTCAACAAATGGCGATGAAATGTCTCACAGATGCGATCAACCACATGATCCCCGAACTTGCCGATGCCACATTTACAGCTTAGTTACACTCTCGTATGAGTCAGCCACCAGAGGTTCAACCAATGCTTTCCATTTTTCAACTACGATCACAAGAAGATAAGCCGATTTAGTGAATCCTTTCAACCGACTGCAGCATTGCTATTTCAAGATAAATTCCATATTTTATGTTTTGGTTATACCAGCACATAGCATATTTCTTTCATAGTTTGTTATTTTTGTAGTATTTATAGACCCTTTCATGTTTTTAGAAGGGGTCCTAAATTTTTTATTAAGACTAAAATCGGAGGTTGCACTATTGTAATTTCGACATATATATTTTTATAAAAGACTGGACCAGAATTCTGAGTTTTGATAAAGAAGGCTTTTATGAGATATGCACTTTTGCTTCCTATGGAAGTATTCCCAAATTAGAAGGCAGAATTTGAATGTGATTCACCTCAGAGGAGATTCAAATGCATACGGTACTACTATCTATGCTTTCGCTTTATTTTTCAATGTGAATTAGCATTTGTCAAACTTCGCCATTATTGATGTGTATATGTTTCTACAAAAATTCTTTAACCTGTCACTATTGAATGTTTATGAATTGTCATATTTCATATATATATGTCAGTGATATATTACGATTAGTGTGATAATGTTTTAATTATTACTTTGTTCAATTAATTGAACAAAGTAATTATCATATGAATGCATATTTTTATTTATGAGTAAGTCATCTTCATGTTTACTTGTCAATAAAAACAATCAAGAATCGCATTGAGAGAAGAATGCCCGGGATAGATTAGTTACCTTTGTATATTTTTTTCACTTTAGAATAGAGCACTTATCACTCTCGTTAAACATTACAAACCAATCATCCATCAATTCATATATCACTGGGAAACTAGTCCCATTACATCAAGTCGGAGCCACCACACCAAACGGAAAAGAGCTGCTTTAAGGTCCCGACTGGGTGGCTTTCCCTGATGTTGATGCAGCGATTTTAGAGGCATCAACGCACTGCAAAAATCAAGTCATCATGAGCACCAATTCACTTGCAAAAGCAAAAGAAAAACAAGCACTAAAACCCTAAATTCCTCTCCCACTGAGCTAGGGTTGGCTATGAGAGTAGAGATATCTGAGCAGAGAGGGCATGAGAGATATTAGAAGGTATGAGGCCATTTCATATCATCAAACATCAGGTCTCCATCATTTGTCAAGAAGTCATTCCAAGGAACAAGCCATTCACCACACATAAGGGACGATTTTTCTTCAAACTATGTTTCTGAGCAAGAAAAGATGAATTTGACAAACGTGAGAGAGGTTTTTGTCCATAATTGACATAAGAAGAAAAACCTCTTTTATTTTTTACACAGGTTTCATGGTTTGGGAGAAATGTCGAAAACATCATTTGCCTCAAGAGGGTTAATGCACCTCTAGAGTGACCTTGGTAAAATAATTTTTTCTCCTTGATGGAATGACCAAATGAATTTCTTGATGATTCAAATTATAATTATACACAAACATATTTCCAATGAGCTATCATGAGCTCAATTTGGAGTTGAGGAAGACCTTAAAAAGTTGACTGCAACAGCACTATGCATTTTGGCAGCCTCATTCTGCACATTTTGACCAGTCTTGGGAGATTGAGCTTTTGACAGGGAAAATGAACTCCAAATTGAAAAATTCAAGATTTTGTGGAAAGTAGACTCAACAATATTTCTAACGAGCTATCACATGCCCAATTTGGACATTGGGAAGGTAGTCAAAATTCGTCCTGAAGCAGCACTGCACTCCTGGAAGTGGCGTTGCGCTCCTGGGAAGTGGCGTTGTGCTCATAGCCTGGTGCTGCGCTCTTGGAAAAGTTTCACAATGTAAATTATAACAGGCACTGCACTCCTAGCCTAGCGCTGCGCTCCTACGTGGTGGTGTTGCGCTTAGGCCAGCCAAGCCGAAAATCACTCCTAGCTTCAGTTTTCTCCAAAATTTCATCTTGTTTATCACTTGCCAAGTAAGTATTGCTGCTCCTCTTCTCTCTTAGTTTGCATATGTGTAAAGTTTCATGGTTTTGAAACTCTTACATGTAAACCATAATCTTCACTAAAACCCTAGTGCTTCATTCTCCCTACCACTCACCTCCTAAACTAAAACCCTTGTCCCCATCACTATTATCCCCTTCTACCATCCCTTCATTACTCCCTAAACCTTATCCCTCACATGTTTTTCCCATAGCTTCACTCACATCCATTCCTCCACAGCCATTGCACATAACACACATCCCATACATTGTCAAAACTGTAACTAGGAGATTCAGCTAAATCATGGACAGAGGAAGTGATTTTGAGCATGATGATGAGCCCGAGCAGCATGACACTGAGATCATTGATCTAGAGGCTCAAGAGAGGGAAAATGTCAAAGATGTCATCATTCAAGAAAGGGAAGCTCAAATACAAGCTTTGGCAGACAACTTAGAAAGAGCCAAGTTCATCATCAAATATTTAAAATAGGAAAACAAACAATTGAGTGACAAGCAAGTCCTCATGGAGCTGCAAATGTTCAAAGCAAACAGGGAAATGGCTAAAGAGGCTCATGTTACATTAACTCCTATTGGGAAAGAGATAGAAAATGATAGGGAAACTTGGCTTGAGAGGGTCAATATACATCTTGAAGGACTAATTGAGAAGGCCAACAGGGATAAGAAAATGCTTCGACATATGGCCTACCATTACATGACCCGCAACAAAATCTGTAATATGAGGATTAGGAAGATGAAAGCTAGGTTGAGGAGAGATTTAGAGGGAAATAAAAAGAAATATAGGTTGAAAATGTTGGCTGAAGCCTCCCTAGCCCATCAAAGCAGCTGATGGTGGTGTTTCATGCCAAATTTGGGCAAATTTTGGAAAGTTTTTGCATTTTGGAATTTTGTAATTTTTAACACAGAAATTTTGCCCAAAAGCGCAGTGCCACCAAAGGTGCGCTTTTCCCTGGAGCATCAGATGGAGAAAAGGCTTGAATATTTGGATTCAGGATGATGAGGACATGCACCCTAGAAATTCTTAGAATTTTTGGAGCAAATATGGGTCACTAAAAGGCCTAAAAACTACCAAAAAATGACCTCTCTGCCTCTTTTTGGACACACAGAAGCAGTCTTGGGAGATTCACGTTTAGAGGGGGAAAATGACCTCTAAATTAAAACATTCTAGGTGTTCCAAAAACTAGACTTGAAGAGCTTTCCAATGAGCTATCATGGGTTCAATTTGGCTAAGGGGAATGCCTCCAAAAGTGTGATGAAAGTGGCACTGCGCTTTTGGCTAGTGGCGCTGCACTTTTGACCATTTTGCTTAGAAAATCAAAATTTCGCCTGTTTTGACTGGAATCTGATTTCTCTCTCCTCATGGTTGTTTTTACTGATGTAATTGATGACATTATATTCAATTGTAATGGTAAAATAGTGTTAGAGGGTAGATTCATTAGTTAGAGGTGGCTTTGGAGCAAATGAATCAGTTTCCCTACTTATAGAGGCAAGTTGTTTGACTGCCTATATTCCTGGTTCTTGTTTGGAAGTGGTTGAAATAGCTCCTCTTCTCATGGTTTCGACCCCTGATGGTTAGGATGAGGGATTGTAATGTCTATATTGTGTTTTTTCTTTCTCATTTGCAAGGGTTGTATTCACTTGGATGCTCTGAACTATATTGTACATCATTGTAAGCAGTTTGGAAAGGAAATTAATAGGAGTTGTAGCTATTTTTATGGGACACCTGTGCTATGGTTCTTTTACATAGTTTCTTCTTTTGTTATCAGTTGTTTACATGTTTTATGTGTGTCATCATCTATTTCATTGCTTCTAAACTGAATGATATCAAGATAGATAGGTAGAATTCATTGTTTGTAGTGCTCTACCTTCAAAAATCGTTTAGTATTCTATGTTTTCTGCTGTTTGAGAAGGATACATGATAGTTACATGCCCTCCTCAGCTCCTCAATAGTCTTATACATCTCACCTCACTCAATTTCAAGTGTAAAATTCTATACCTACCTTGCCCCATAGAACATCCTGCATTCTGACCTAATTTCCCAGACCCAAATTGCCTAGCTCCATCTGATCCAACAAAAAACCAACAAAAATCAATCAAAACCCTTGAGCTACTATACCTAGCATAAAATATTGTTCATGATCCAGTCATCTCGACTGAAATCCATAAGGAGAGAGCCCTCTCCCGACCTGGTAGGGCTAGCTACCAGGTTAAGCTTGGTTTGTGGGTACCATAGAATTGCCTTCCTTCAACCTGAGATCAATCTAGGTGATAACAAGGTGATTTTTTAAAAGTGGAATTTCATTGCAGTTGCATATTTTAACACTCCCTCTCTACTACGGAGAATTCCACCTACATCATGTCATGTGCATCCTATCATCAAATCATATCCAATCTCTAGTATATCATCATCACATATCATCATTGATCATATCAATTTATATCTTTCATATTCATGTTTATATCATGATTGTCCTGATTGTCCCTACTCATATGCTAAATATTTTAGAATCTAAAAGAAGAAGAATTTTGACATCGGAGGGGAGCTCAATCTACCACCCTCTTTCCATCAGGTTACTACCTAAAATCTCTGCCAGCGGGCTACCACACGTAATCTCTACTAGCGGGCTACTACTCGGAATCTCTGCCAGTGGGCTACTACCCGGAATCTCTGCCAGCGGGCTAATACTCAAAATCTTTGCCAGTGGGCTACTACCCAAGAATATCAGCGAGGAGTATGATCTATGACCTGCATCAACATAGGAGAGCATATCATCAAGTAGCACATCTCAACCTGGAACCAAATCAGAGAGCATATCTCAACCCATAATCTCATGGGGGAGCTACTACTATGACCTCATATCGAGCAATAGGTGATATAGGGGAGCTACTAATCAACCCATCCTATTACCTACTGATCTTCCCAACAATGACCCTCAAGAGTCATGTGGTAGAAAACCTGCATCATAATCATCTTGGGTTGCACACCCTAAGTACACTCTCAACCTGTTAGCCAGATGAGGAGTGGTATTCCCAATAAGCCTCGGTTGTGGATATGTTTCCAATTGCGCTATACTCTGCAAAGACCAAGATAGGGTGAGATACTACTCCAACCCTATGGGTAACAAATAGGGAACAAAATATACAACTCTACTATCTAGAGATCCCTCAACCCCAGGAGCCCTCCATCTTAATTCCTCACCCTGGGAGCTTAGACAGGGGAGAGATAGTTGGATTTGTGTTCTTGATCAGTCCCACTCTCTGTAGATTGGAAACATATCACCATGATCATATCTAGTAATCATCATGTCTCAGTAACAGTTGTATCCTATTAATATAGGACATCAAATAAAATATCACGTTAGAACAAAATATACATATAAAATAATAGTGGAAATAATAAAATAAGATTAGATTACATCATCAAATTTTAGAGGGAAAAAAGAAAAAACTATTTTTTCAACTCGTATTTTCAACTTATCTCCCTATGGGTTTACTCAAATTTCGAGAAGCAACACTTGTTGGATGCAGAATTTGATTCCTCATTCAAGGATTATCCATGTCGCATACTTTCGATGAACTCTACTACATTAAAAATGAGAAATACATGAAAAACATGATTGCAATCACGTTTTTTCATGCATTTCTCATTTTTCGTGTAGCAAGATCTGTTGAAAGTATGCAACATGGGTACTCCTTGGATGAGGAATCAAATTTTTCATCCAATGAGTACTCCCACTCAAAATTTGAGTAAAACCTAAGGGAGATAAGTTGAAAATAGGAGTTGAAAAAGTAGTTTTATTATTTTATTATTTTTTTAACTTTTTACCTTTTTACTCCAAAAATGGTGTATCATCCCCCATGGTTGACATCATCATATTTAATCTATTGGTTCTTATAAAGCTTATTTTGGTCGTACATTTTTCTTAGAAGACCCATGTTAGACCTCAAAAGTCCCCTAATGCTATTGTCATGTTAAGCTTCATCAAGTCATCCTCATGATCATAATATAAGTCACTAGATGCAAATGCATATACTAAGAATAGGTTCTATCCATTTATTGTGATATTACTTCACACTGAATCACAACTGTCAATACTTCAACCATTGTGCTAAGAAAAAGGAGGCCAAAAACCATTATTGAATACTAATATTAGTCACTGAAAGTAACTATTCCCATATAGCATTGTTATCAAGGAAAATCATCATTCGTCAGATCAAATCATTAGTCATCAGGTCAAATCCCAAATTTTCTATCTTAGTGAGATCTATAGCTGAGAACATATCTCAATCATCAAGTCAAAGTTCTAAGTCATTATCATGTCAAAACTCCAAACACTTATCATCCATAGCAGTCAGCCAAATCTAGTCAAACTCTTGCAGCACAATATTAAATGGTTAAATCATAATGAAATATCTATATGCATATCCCAATCACTTGCAAACATAAGTTTAGTCTACATATTCATATTATAGTAAACATTCAAACTTCCTTACTCATAGAACTTTCTGTTGTGTACTTCATGTCTGTAGGACTGACATCTATCAGGTGAACATCTGATTTCATGCACAAAACTTCAATTTTATGTCATGCATGCATAATGACACCCATAAGCCTTCCTCTTTGTGGTTGGGAGACTACATTTTCATCCTTGACCTTACTTATGTGCGGCTGAGAGGCTACAGTCGCACCTGTGAGCCTCCTTCCATGCGACTGAGGATTAGAGTAAGGGAAAACTCTTTCTTCTTAGATAAAAAATTTGCTACAAATCAACAATGTTAGATATTTGTCTATTCATGCACATAAATCATACTTCAACAGTAAATAATATATAAAGCAAATGATAATGGGAGTAATAATCTTATGGATATATTCTCCCTCTGAATGGGAATCCACTTCAGTCATCTTCATTCATGCCATCAACCTGTCTATAATGTTATCATGCATCAGCAAATCTGTTAAATCCTAAAGTCAGACTATATCATATATTCATCATGACCATATCATGTTAGCAGCTACTTCATCATGGCATCTGTTGAAAATGCAACAAGATGATGGAGCTTAGTGAAAAGAAGTCGCCTTCACTAAGTGGGCCCGCAGGCTATTTTTGGCGCAAAGTCTCTTTTTAGACTATGTCTATTTTTAGACATATGGATCATGGTCTATGAGTTGCAGGATGTTATTTGTGGATGATTGGTCATGTTGGGAAAAATAGATGGACTTCTATTTTGGTTCACAGCGGAGTGATCAGAGTCTATTTTTAGATTGCCAGGCTAAAAAATAGAAACAGTCAAATATTATTAGCCCTTAGTAATATTTGGACTCTAAACATTATCTTATTCTCTTGGAGAACTTCAGTTCAAGCTACGTATGTGGCACATGCAGCTAAAAAAAGGAATCACGTGGTTTCTTATGTGTTAGTTGAGCTATTGCATGGAGGACTTCAGTTAGAACTCACGCATGTGAGTTCTGTGGAGTTGGATGTGGAGTTGATGGAGTTGCGTTCAGTTTGACTTAGTTGAACTAGTTGTATTTAGTCTAACTAAAGAATACACTAGTGATGAGTTGTGTGAATTAAATATTAATTAATTCACTAATTATTAACTCATAAAGAAACTAAAGAATACATCAGTTAACTCAGTGCATGGACAGTTCAACAGAGACAGGTGTTAGAGGTAAGTGAAAGGGTGAGTTGTGACTATCAGTTGTGCATGATATTTTGCACATGCATAGATTGAGTAATGCCAATGAGGATTGCGTAGTGTGGGACAATATAAAGGCAATTGTAGCCTGTGATCATGTGATTCTCTTGCAGGATTGTGTAGTGGAGGCAGGCAAAGCAGCGGAGGAGATTAGAACCTATGACTTGTTTGGATCTGAGCTAGTTTTGTGTGTAACAGGTGGAGATAGTGCTGGATACTTGAGAGGAGTATTGTACTATGATTGTTACATGTTCTCAATCATTAATATACAGATAGTGTGGGGTTTTCAGCTGTAAGCTTTCCCCGGGTTACATACTGTGTTAATGTGTGCATGCGATTGATGTTTCATTGTTTTTAATACTGCTAAGTCGATGATCAACGTAGAGGAGATTATGTATTGTGCATGTATTCCACAATAGTGTATAATCGGGATAATCTCTATGAATAAGTGTTTATTCATAATCTCATCAGATCTATTATTCAGAAAGTGTTTACATTTTATTTCTTCAGGCAGATCCGTAATTGGGCCAGGTAGCCTCTGGATTCATCCTTCCTTTGGAAGGTGAGATATCCGGTAAAAGCCCATACATTCAATCTCTGTACGAGAAATACTTTGTTCTCACGAATTTTAGATCAAAAGCGGTTGAGTTTTTTGAGCTGGTGGAATTCGAATTTGCACCAGTGTTTTCTTGGTGTCAACATTGCAATGTCTTTCAACAGATTGCGATTGGAGTATGCTCTTGAGGGCAACTCGAACTATATTGCATGGAAGGATAGGATGGAGGTGGTGTTAGATGATAATGGGCTGAAGGAGTTCATAGAGGCTGAGGTCCCAAAGCCTACTGATGCTGCCGAAGTTGAGGTTTGGCAAAAGAAGACATCAAAGTGTCGAAGGATTTTGTTGGAGGGCATGAAGGATCACATTGTGTCCAACCTGCATGGAAAGGCTTCTCCATACTTGATGTGGAAAGCGTTGACAGATCTATTCCAAAGCAAGAGTGATCAGAGGAAGTTGGCGCTCAAGGATAAACTCAGAAACATTAAGTGTGAGAATGGAGACAGTATGCCCAGGTATCTCACAAAGTTCACCCAATGCCGGGATGAGTTGGGAAGTGTGGGGGTGACTGTTGATGATGAGGACTTGATGAGCTTGGCTCTCCTTGGTCTTCCGAAGAGTTGGCATTCCTATCAGGACTATGTCAATGGTTGGGAGAAATTTCCAGGATGGGAGAGACTTTGGTCAGATCTTGTGCAAGAGGAGATCAGACGGAGCACTAGAGACAGTTCTTCATCCATGCATGATGAGGAGAACTGTGCCTTAGCGAGTAAGGTGAAGAAGGGCAAGGAGAAGGGTTCTCTTTCCGAATCCAGTTCTTCCAATGATGGGAAGAAGGTTGACAAGTCAAAGGTGAGATGCTTTCGTTGTCATGAGTTAGGCCATTATGCTACTAATTGCACAAAGAAGAAATCCAAGAAGGGATCCGGGGAAGGATATGAAGGTGAGGCACTTGCTTCACAGTTTGATTTGGACTTCACACTCTTCGCATGCATGGTTTCATCCATGGTGGGAAGTGGTTGGTTTCTTGACAGTGGAGCTTCTTTCCACATGACTGGTGACAAGAGTTTGTTCAGTACTTTGGAGGAGAAAGATCTCCAGATACTCATAGCGATGGGTAATGATGAGAAGTATAGTGTCTCAGGTGTAGGCACGGTTATTTTTCAGAGGGAGCATGGAGCTCACCTTACCTTGACCGATGTCAATTATATACCAGGACTGAAGAGAAACTTGGTGTCGATCGCGATGCTGGAAGACAGAGGCTACGATGTAGTCTTCAGTAAGGGAAAGGTTTTCCTTAGACACATCATCACTAGACAAGTGAAGCAGATTGGTTCACGGGTCAAGAACTTGTATGCTCTTGAGGTTCAAGATGCATGCAAAGCCTTGAGCAGCGAGGCAACTAATGGAGACTTGGTGGTTGAGAGGGAGTGTATATTACCTCTCAACATGCAGAACCAGAAGAAGTCTCAGACGATTGTGGAGGAGCCATGATTGGTGCAGCAACTTCAAGAGGTTGTGGAGCAGCCACAACAAGGGAAGCTGAGAGGAGATCGAGTAGAGACATCTACTCATGCAGAGACCTCCAGTAGGGGGAAACTTCAAGCCAGGTGGGCATAGGGATCACATGCAGCCATACCTCGAGGTAGGAGGTGGGGCGATGTGCAGTGATCATCCCACGGAGGCTGATATGGGGGCATGATCCTTGAGGTACCCAACCTCTTGGATGAGACCTTGCTATTGGAGCCTCGATGTGGAGTAGTAGGAACTGGCTGATTGGGTAGAGACAGATGCCGATGGAGCGGCAGAGAGAGAGACAGTGTAGGGAATCCTAGGACAGAGCATAGCTAGCAGGCTACAACAATGCAAGAGGCACAAGTGTTTTGCACAGTACTAGGTGGCACAGAGAAGTGTGCAATGGTGCGAGATGCATGGAGATGTTGCAGTAGCATAGATGTCAGAGAGGGAGCACTTGTTAGCAGCAGGTAGAGCTTCAGCATCAGAGTATGTTCCTAGCCCAACAGAGTGGTCAGTTGGGAGTTTTTTTGTTCCAAGTGTTGTTGGAGCAAGTGGACCGAGCAAATGTGTTGCATGCAGAACATTCCAGAGTTGCAGGATAGGGGTTGCAGATAATCCATAATCTTTTTGAGAGGGAGTGTTGAAAATGCAACAAGATGATGGAGCTTAGTGAAAAGAAGTCACCTTCACTAAGTGGGCCCGCAGGCTATTTTTGGCGCAAAGTCTATTTTTAAACATATGGATCATGGTCTATGAGTTGCAGGATGCTATTTGTGGATGATTGGTCATGTTGGGAAAAATAGATGGACTTCTATTTTGGTTCACAGCAGAGTTATCAGAGTCTATTTTTAGTCTGCCAGGCTAAAAAATAGAAATAGTCAAATATTATTAGCCCTTAGTAATATTTGGACTCTAAACATTATCCTATTCTCTTGGAGCACTTCAGTTCGAGCTACGGATGTGGAACATGCAGCTAACAAAAGGAATCACGTGGTTTCTTATGTGTTAGTTGAGCTATTGCATGGAGGACTTCAGTTAGAACTCATGCATGTGAGTTCTGTGGAGTTGATGGAGTTGTGTTCAGTTTGACTTAGTTGAACTAGTTGTATTTAGTCTAACTAAAGAATACACTAGTGATGAGTTGTGTGAATTAAATATTAATTAATTCACTAATTATTAACTCATAAAGAAACTAAAGAATACATTAGCTAACTCAGTGCATGGACAGTTCAACAGAGATAGGTGTTAGAGGTAAGTGAAAGGGTGAGTTGTGACTATCAGTTGTGCAAGTTGTGACTATCAGTTGTGCATGAGATTTTGCACATGCATGGATTGAGTAATGCCAATGAGGATTGCATAGTGTGGAACAATATCAAGGCAATTGTAGCTTGTGCTCACGTGATTCTCTTGCAGGATTGTGCAATGGAGGCAGGCAAAGCAGCGGAGGAGATTTGAACCTGTGACTTGTTCGGATCTGAGCTAGTTTTGTGTGTAACAAGTGGAGATATTGTTGGATACTTGAGAGGAGTGTTGTACTATGTATTGTTACATGTTCTTAATCATTAATATATAGATAGTGTGGGGTTTTTAGCTGTAAGCTTTCCCCGGGTTACATACTGTGTTAATGTGTGCATGCGATTAATGTTTCATTGTTTTTAATACTGGTAAATTGATGATCAACGTAGAGGAGATTACGTATTGTGCATGTATTTCACAATAGTGTATAATCGGGATAATCTCTGTGCATAAGTGTTTATTATTCAAAATTTCTACAGCATCAATCTGTTATCAAGGGTTAGTGTCAAATAACTAATAGGAGTAAAATTCAAGAATCATGATCACAACATTACTTCTTTTTCCATCAAGTCAAGGCATTCAATTTTTCCATATGTCATGCACATCAAAACATAACCATGGTCAAAAAAAGATCCCGAATATCAATCTCAGTGTTATACTTCTATCATCATTGCTACCATGTTTTTCAATAGAAATAGTATCAAGTTATCATCTATTAGAATCAAGGTGCAAGCCTTCTTCATGGGGTCAAGTTATTGAAAATGATAGATGCTAGCCAGACATAACTATATCAAAGATCAATATTAAGTACCTTCATAGAATCAAGAAATTCATCATGTATAAGAAGTAAGATACTTGTTAATTACCAAGTGCATCATTTCATTATAATAATCATGAATCCAAATTATTTTCATATGCATGAATGGGCCATTTGAGAAGGAGAAATTCTCATCATACCTTAAGACTTACCCTGCCATCAATATTTCATCTGAAATACAAATTTGAAACAATATACCATGCATACCTTCTAGTATTCAAATAACTGTGCACCTTCTTATTTTACATAGACAACTTGTAGCGCTTTGTCACATTTTCATTAGATGCCTCTTCCTGCACTAGCCATGATCCTCAAGACGGATCCACTTATCATATCTCATCCAGAAGTTAGAAGCATCCAAATACTCAACTATATATGCAGGAAGCGTAAGTAATGATCAAACCAATAATTAGATCCATAAGTCAAAAGTAAAGACATCATAAATAAAAAAGTACTTATCTTCAATGAGAGGTGATAATCTCCCTCTTGAACCAGCCTTCAAGAGCCATCATTGTCCATTATCCATATAACAATGTTTCCTTGAATATTTCAACCAATTTTATCAGCAACCAGGCCTAATAGAGACTATCCCATCTAGGGCTTCATAAAATCTGTCACATGTGCTTGAGCATCTTCACATTGATCATGCTAGGGTTTCTAGATTTCATATCTCAAATATTTTCCATAAACCAGGGTTTCTCTCAAACCATAACCTCATAATATATATCAAACCCTAATACACAAATTGCCTAACATTTTCTTCAAACCCTAGAATTATTTTAGGTCTCCTCCATCCTTTCTTGCTTTCATCAAAGGTGTCATCACAAGGGTTATCTCCACGACTTTTCTTTAGCCCAACTCTGATACCATGTTAATTTTTATTAGCGCTATATTGTTCTTTGCTTCAATAATTGAATTTCTTCATTAACACATTAACTTCACCCCATAACATCATAACATTATTCATATTTACATCATTATTCATAAGCATATGCAACTATGTAGAAAGAACAATATCATCATTAATGCAACAAAACAAAAAGGAACAATAGAAGAAAAACATTCACGCATAGAGACACCAGGATTGGTCGAGGACCAAGGAAAAACCCACTATGGGGAAAACCTTTTCAAATTCATCTTCTTATCAGATTGTCATCAAATGATTCAGAAAAAGAGAGTACAAAGATCAATATCTTCATCCATAAAACTACTCAGAAAGAGAAACTATACAATATCCATGAAATGAACCCAACAATGCTTATACTCAAAATTTTGATTCTAAAGCCTGTAATGAATTGTCATTGTCTACGGTCAACTGTTGAACACTGCAATCACTGAGAGAAATATTTGGACAGCTGAAATTCCATAATTTAGGTCTCGATCGGATGAAGGAGGAGTCATGTGTGTGATTGAGAAGCTTCCAGTCACTCTTTGGATCCTACAAGTGAGCGACTGCAGGCTGCAACTAAACTTCTTAAACCATAACTCCCAGTTGCATGGATGGAGAGTTGTCCATGCAACTATAAGGCTCTAGTCACACATATGAGATTTTTTGTGAGAGAATGTGGTAAAATTCTTCTTGTGATGTGCTAGCGAATGAGGCCAAAAACCCTAAAACTGAGATGTAAGTTGCAGACCCTACAATTTCATCTTCAAGTGAACTTGTTCCTCTGCAGATGAGCCTTAGACCTATGGGAGCCAATAAAACAAGATAGAAGAGTGTCTCATGATGATATCTAAATTAGGTAGAGGTCACTTGTATTTATAGCCTTCCAAGGATGTCCACTTTTCTTTAGGGTTGACCTTATCAAATATGCACATGTGGGATTTTCTTCTTAAGTACACTTTCAGTTATCTGATTTGAGTGATCTTTAGGTCAACTTTTGTCCTCTTGAAAATAGGAATTTAATGCAATCATCATTTTCATTAAGTGAGTTTTACAAAGTGGAATTTTACAGTAGTTTCATATTTTAACATAGAGGTCACCTCTATAGCTAGTTCATTAGTGATTCAAGCACCATTGCTTCAACCCCAAGGCTACAAATGGTGGTTCATCAGCCATCACAAATACCTGAGTTCCTCTCTCTTGGCTACTAGGTGCATCAATCCATAATATTCCCGGTGGTTTCTTCATCCTTAAGCAAAGCCATTTCTCAGTAAGCCCTCTTGGATTCCTTATCTAGTTACCAACATAATTTTCTCCTTTTCATATTAATTTTCATAGCATTCCTCTCACGTGGAAGTTCCTCTTTCTCAATCCTGCAATGCCTTCTTCTCTATACTTCCTCTCTACCCGAGTTAATGAGTTGTGAATACTTGTACTTTTAAGGCCTCTCTACCTCCACTTTCATATGTTACAATGGGCCAACTGTTAACTTACTTTTCTGGTCTACACAGACTGATTTCTTGGATATTGTGTCCCACTCTACCTAATGTTAATTGTTTGTCCTTTATTACTTGCAATTTTTCCCAACAAGTACATGGGAACATCCTTATTTCCCACTAAATTAAGTGCATATTTATCCCATTAAAACATATAATTCATCCTCCCTAACTATCATTTACATAACCAAGTTTCTTAGGTAATCTCCCCCCTGTAGCTCTGAAATCGATGTCCCTTTCTCTTAGCCAGTTAATTGTGGATAATAATTACAAGGAAATATTTACATCATTTATAAGAAGGAATTTGAAAAATGGGTATGTCATAGATCCCACCTCATTGGAGGAACACCATCCTCGGTGTTCTATACCAAAACAAATTTACAACATCACTTTTAACCAAGCACAAGAGACCGTTGTGAGTTTTATATACACAACAATTTACAATCATATATACATTTTCTTAATGAGAAAATAAAAATTGATATGATCCCATCATTTGATCAAACATCTCCCATGTGACTTCCTCGGGGCCCAAAGTGCCTCTACTGCACCTTGAATTTCTTTATAAATTTATTATGAAGCACAATCTGCCTCTGATCTAGGATGCACAAAGTTTTTGGTTATAACTCTCCTTTAGGTTCCACCTATATCACTGACCAATCAGTCATGTGATTAACTTCATGTATGCACTTTTTAATCACTAAAACATGAAAACATTATGATTTTTTTACAGTAGGAGGTAAGGCCAATATTTTTGGAGAATGTAACTAGGTTTGGTCTTCATAATTGTACCTGAAGTCAAAATGTAATATATTTGTCAAAAGAAAGTGAAAAGAATTTTATTATTAAACTGAATTGACTTATTAAAGCATCGGTTTCATGCTTGGGTCAATTAATAGGTCAAGCCCCCATTGTAAGATTTAGGTTTTCTTCAAAGTCATTTATTGTTTGGTCAAAGACTCCTCCATCAAATCATCCTCTTCAACAAGTCATCAACTCGACCTCTTCATTAAAGTATTCAAGTAAGACTCTTCAAGTCGGCCTTAAAGGAATAATTATCAAGTGAACTCATGTCTGCCTAGAAATAAATACATATCTTTTCGTGATTCATGTCGGCTCATTTAGGATGGACATACCACTATATATACAAGTCTAGGATCTTCACATTACACAAACTAAAAAACTCACATTTTTAGAGAAGTTTTCGGTGATGAAGTTTCGATGATCACGGTGTAGTTTTTCAATGTTACTGCAGTCTCACTGCTATCCCAGTGTTATTATATTTTGATAAAACATAGAGATGAAGTCTCACCACAGTGCCATAGTCTTGGTAAAATATTTTGGTGTCATGTTATCATAGGTGTCGGTGTGGTGAAGATCTCGGTACTATCTCAGTGAATTATGGTTTGGTACAAGGTATGGATGCTATGACAGTGATAAGGTTTCAATGCTTCCACAGAAAAAAGAATTTAGTACCCTCTCAGTGACAAGGACTTGGTTCCCACATAATGACATGGATCAAACACAGAGATGAAGGATGCCTTGATGGAGGGAGTCTAGTCTAGTTTTTAAGGGTCTTGGTCATCTCATCTTGAATCTATTAAAGGAATATTTTTAACTGGGTTTTCTCCTTGAATGGGGTTTGTCCTTGGAAGAATGCCTACATCTTGTGTTCTCTTTTATTTGTTTCTTGGCATTAGTCTTGATGATATGAAAAGATAAATTTAAATAACTAACAATAATAATGAAAACACCAGAAGATAACATCATTAATAAGAGAAATCATTTAACTTCCACCTCTATGGATTTCTCAACATGGTTTCAGAGTTATGGTCAAGGTCAAAGGTAGTTTGAAGAACACTTATACATCTTTGAAGCATTCTCAATGAGAAGTTTTGTTTACATTTGTCTTAAAGATCATGACAGTTAAAGATCCCTCAAGGTGACAAGTTCGGACCTAATTCAAAGAAAAGAAGTTCAGGTTCAATACCATATTAATGAATTTCGGTAAACCTCAGTAAGGAAGTTCGGTCCTTGTGTAAAGAAGACTTTGTTATTACAAGGAGCTCGGATAGGGTATAAAGATGATCTCTATGCTTCCACAGTTTTTTGAGATTCTCCCATAGTTTGGTGTTATGCTCACATACTCTCTTATTTTGCTATTATGCTTCCACATTTGATATTATTCCCCCTCAGTTTGGTGATACCTCAGTTCAGTGTTATTACAGTAAGAAAGGCTCAATGCTATTATAGGGAGAAGGTCATAGTACCACTACAATGAATAGGGTTTGGTTTCACCACCGTGAGAAGGTTTCGTTGTCAACACAATAAGAAGGTCTTGATACATAATAGTGATGCTATTACAGTAATAATCTCACAGTGACTCGATGATATTACAAGGGTGAGGACTTCACATCACCTACACAGAAGTTCGAACAAGGCATTTTCAAAGTTTTGGTGGAACTACAAGGATAAGCTCAAATGCTAACCATAGTTTGGTACTACTATAAATTTGGTATTACCACAATTTTTTACCTCCATAGTAACCACAATTTTGGTGACATTACAAGTGACATCAACTCGATGCTCTTAATAAGGTCTCTGTGATATTACAATGATAAGGTCAAAGCAGTGAAAAATATGTTGTCTTCCACTCGTTGAAGAAATAGAACTTGGAACAGCTGCCTGTGGAGATATATCAAGGATCTGAATATAAGAACAGGGTAAGTGTACATAAGCTTTTAGATTTTCAATCATTCTTGTTTATAGATAGTTTAGGATAAAGAGTGTATTCTTTAGATAACATATTAGACCCTTAGCCCTCTTCCTCTAGGATTCCCATATAATCTAGGATGTCAAATAAAAGGTCCTACTGATGTTTGAAAGAATGAATATCTTATCATAAGATTCCCTCCTCCATGATTATGTAGAAGATCTAACTTAAGAAATTAAATTATTTCCTTGGTATCACATGTTGTTCTTGTAAGTATGTACTACATGTATAAAAGATGATGGCTTACTACAAAGAGAACACTTCCCTTACCAGGTTTGGTAAGAAACATCTCCAGGTATGTCTCAAACTATACACCTCACAAGATTCTCTTAAAGGTATGATCATCTTATTTTTGAAGTTTAAATTACATTACTAACATCATTATGTCTAGCTATCTTGAATAATAAAGATTCTTGTTTAGGGTGATTCATCTTTTGATAAATTTACCCTCATATTCTTGATTGATTTTATAGAACCCTACACACATTCTCTAGAAATCCCTAACTTAAGGGTATGCTAATGTTAATGTCTGAAACCCTAAAATTTCTTAAGGTTATTGGGAAATGTTATATGAAGTTTTTTGTTGATGATGTCATGTTTGGGGTTTTGGTATAATCATGAAAATCATAACTTGTTAGGGTTGAAATGATGTCATATGAAATCTCGAACCTTTGAAGTACTGGTAAAGTAGGGTTCACTATGTTATGAATTAAAACCCTAGATCCTTAGGGTTTGGTTGAATCTCTAACCTAAACCCTTTCTATGTATTTAGATTCCTAAAATGAAACCCTAGGTATGTGTCCATTTGGTTAAAATCCTAGCCTATTCTAGGTTGGTATATGTCTAACATATTAATATTTCTTCACATATGATGTGCTTATGATGTGTTGATGATTTCCTAGATATACGTGTTTACCTAAGTGTTAATGGTCATAAGTCCTAGGGTTTGGAAACAAGACTTTGTCAAAGTTTGATGGTCTAGGATGATGCTGTTTGGAAGATCTAGGGTAGTCAAATTCTCTAGTATGTATAAACCATCTGGAATTTATAAATATATACAGTGATTACTGAGAATTCATAGATGGAAATCTAGGGTCTACATCAAACCCTAGTAGATGCTAGTCATGATGTTGATTAAGCTATGATTGGTTTTGATTGTTGAAGCTCATGTACAAAATCTAGGTTTGCATGAAATCCTATTAGGGAGTCTAACATATGAAATTTGAAAATTGTTAGATGTATCAATATTAGATATCATTTTGGGAGTCAATTTCGTTAAGTAAGTCATTCACGTATGACCATTTCCATGAGAGGTAGTCGTAATTAACTAATTTCTCATGATTTTTGAATAGTTCACTTAACACTCATTGCATTGGGTGATTGCTCACAGGGATGAAGAAGTGGGATTGAAACTAGTGAAATGAATCACATAGCGTGTATCAATATTATTTGTTTCTAGGATTTTCTATGTGAAAGAATATGTCATGTCATTAAAAAGAATATTGAAACCCTAGATATAATGAGTTTGATATCTTGATGAGCTATGAATGTAATTTAGGGTTTGTAACAAGACCTGGGCAAGGGGTTGAAGTATTGAAGGATAGTCTCTTGCTGATTATGTTTGTAAAATGATTCTATTATTATAAGATTTTGATATGGCTAACTTCATGCTTTTATAGTTTTTGTTGTACTTACTAAGTTGTGCAAGTACACTATATTATAGGTGGTGAAGATGGTTGAAAGAAAGGTTGATGTGATAAGCATGATATGAACAATGATGGTAACTCTGATGAGAAGGATGGAAGCCACGAAATATTCTCCAATGTCGAAAAGAAGAAGAAAATCTCCCTGGTTAAGAGGGAGAGCATAGTTTTGATCGAAGAATAGATTTTGAAGGATATATTTCTGAATGTAAAGTTGAAAAGGAAAGATTGAGTTGATAGGCCTACATGTTGATAAGCAAAATTAGGAAAACCCCAAAGTTTTGTGTTTATTTATGAAAGTATACTATTGATTGGGGTTGTGTAAATCTCCTGAAGTTTTTGATAACATGCTAGTTACTGATCAGTTTGATTGAGAGAGATTTTTTTTCTTTGATTTGTTGGCTCAAGGCATGTTGAGGCTTTGTGAGTGAAGCATTTCCTGGGAGGACATTTGGCCAACACTTCATGTTGATGTCTAGGTCCTAAAGTTGGAAGGGTGGTGTTGGTCATTGAGCTATGACACACACATGGATCTCTGGGTTGATGGTTATAAAGTAAGCATGATGATACCTATAGAGGTTGAAAGCTTGAGTCCATCTTAGTCCCACTCGGATAGATTTCCCTGGTCAGGAATCTAGTCCATGGCATTGTTGTGCCTAAGTTGTTGAGAGACCAATGGATAGATTTCCCTTGTTAGGACTCTAGTCCATGGAATTGTGGTGCCTAAACTTCTTCGTAGATGATGTGATTTGAGATATTCCATGTACCTCTTTGATTATATGTAAATATGAATAACTCCCTAGTTAAGAGGGAGTGTTGGAGAATGTAACTAGGTTCGGACTTCATAATTGTACTTGAAGTCAAAATGTAATATATTTGTCAAAAGAAAGTGAAAATAATTTTATTATTAAATTGAATTGAATTATTAAAGCATGGGTTTGATGCTTGGGTCAATTAATAGGTCAAGCCTCCATTGTAGGCTTTAGGTTGTTGTCAAATTCATTTATTGTTTGGTCAAAGACTCCTCCATCAATTCATCCTCTTCAACAATTCATCAACTCAGCCTCTTCATTAAAGTATTCAAGTCAACCTCTTCAAGTCAGCCTCAAAGGAATAATTATCAAGTGAACTCATGTCAGCCTAAAAGCAGAGACATATCTCTTCATGATTCATCTCGGTTCATTTAGGATGGACATACCACTATATATACAAGCCTGGGATATTTGCATTACACGAACTCAAAAACTCACATTTTTAGAGAAGTTTTTGGTGATGAAGTTTTGGTGATCACAGTGAAGTTTTTCAATGTTACTATAACCTCGTTTCTATCTCAGTGCTATTATATTTCAGTGTAAAAAAAAGAGATGAAGTCTTACCACAATGCCATAGTGTTGGTAAAATATTTTAGTGTCATGTTATCACAAGTCTCGATGTGGTGAAGATCTCAGTACTATCTCAGTGAATTAAGGTTAAGTACAATGTATGGATGCTATGACAGTGATAAGGTTTCAATGCTACCACAAAAACAAGAATTTGGTACCCTCTCAGTGATAAGGACTCGGTGCTCACACAATGACATGGATCAAACACAGAGATGAAGGATGACTTGATGGAGGGAGTCTAGTCTAGTTTGTAAGGGTCTTGCTTGTCTCATCTTAAATCTATTAAAGGAAAATTAGGGGAATTTTGAGGTCTAAATTGGGCCTCCTAAGGAAATTATAAAATAATAGTGGAAACAATAAAATAATATTAGACTACATCATCAAATTTTAGAGGGAAAAAAGAAAAACTATTTTTTCAACTCGTATTTTCAACTTATCTCCCTATGGGTTTACTCAAATTTCGAGCGAAAACACTCGTTGGATGCATAATTTGATTCCTCATCCAAGGAGTACCCATGTTTCATACTTTTGATGGACCCTTCTACACAAAAAATGAGAAATACATGAAAAATGTGATTGCAATAACATTTTTTCATGTATTTCTCATATTTCGTGTAGCAGGGTTCATCAAAATTATGAAACATGGGTACTCCTTGGATGAGGAATTAAATTTTGCATCCAATGAGTACTCCCGCTTGAAATTTGAGTAAAACCTTAGGGAGATAAGTTGAAAATAGGTGTTGAAAAAGTAGTTTTATTATTTTATTATTTTTAATCTTTTACCTTTTTAATCCAAAAATGGTGAATCATCCCCCATGGTTGACATCATCATCTTGAATCGTATTGGTTCTTATAAAGTTTATTTTTTTTGTACATTTTTCTTAGGAGGCCCATTTTATACCTCAAAATTCCCCTAATGGAAGTTTGACTGGGTTTCCCCCTAGAGTGGGGTTTTTCCCTCGCAACATGCCTACATCTTGTGTTCTCTTTTATTTGTTGCTTGGCATTAGTCTTGATGATATGAAAAGATAAATCCAAAGAACTAATAATAATGATGAAAACATCACAAGATAATGTCATTAATAAGAGAAATCATTTAACTCCCACATCTATGGATTTATCAACAAATTTATATGCCATCAACCCCACTCTCTATAAATATTTGGAATGGAACAAAAAAATGTCGTGCCAATTTGTCACAAAACATAATTCTCAAGGAATTCTTCGTGGGTTTAACTTATAGGTAGAAATTCTCTCCCATTCTGAATTCTTTATGAGTTATATGTTGGTCTGCATAACTCTTCTGCCTCTCTTGAGCCATTTTTAAATTCTTCCTAATGGTTACCATTTCCTATCCCATCTCTTTTTACATATCAGGTCTAATATGAACCATGTTTATTGGATCACTCCATTTGATAGGAGTATTACACCTTCTCCCCTAAAGAGCCTCAAATGGTGTTATGAAACCAGCTCAAGAAAAGATAGAAAAGATAGATCAACGCCTTGTAATTCAACCTCTTTGAGGGGGCAACCTCCTTTATATTACATAAATGAACAATTCTTGGATGATTCAAATGACAAAACCTCCTTTCTATATATAGGAGTCTAAGGAGTCACAATATAACCCAACCGACCTAACAATAATAATATAAAGCCACAAAAATAACAATAGAGGGATTCTATGGGGCACAGTAATAACAATATGGGGATAATAGGGGCACAACAATATTAATAAGGGATGCAACTACAATAGTAATGGGGTAATCACTAGTACTATAGGGACCCAACATGCCCCTCTCCTTCAAAAAAGTGTTGTCCTCAACGCTTGAGTAGTTCTGGATGCTTCTGTATAAAATTCTCATCCTCCCATGTGGAATCTTCAGCGGATAATTTCTTCCACTTGATAAGATGCTCCGAAATTGATCGATTTCGTAGCTGTCAAGTTCTTGTTTCTATGACTGCTTCCGGTTCCAATATAATTTTTCCTTCCTCGTCAAGTTCTAGCAATATTGTTTGAACTGGGAGCTTGTCACCTATAACCTTCTTTAAAAATGAAACATGGAAAACTGGGTGCATTCGAGAAGCTGTCGGAAGCTC
This sequence comes from Pinus tabuliformis, assembly GCA_031772625.1. Taxonomy (NCBI): domain Eukaryota; kingdom Viridiplantae; phylum Streptophyta; class Pinopsida; order Pinales; family Pinaceae; genus Pinus; species Pinus tabuliformis. Next base: position 1,043,033,114 of record CM062816.1, on the reverse strand, counting down.
CAATTTGTATGCCATAGTACCAATCTTTTGCAACATCTTGTACGGACCATAACACTTTGGTGATAATTTATTATCCTTGTTAGCTTGTTTGAGGGACATTTGCTTATATGGTTGTAGCCGTAGGAATACCCAATCACCTACATCAAAACTTCTTTCGCTGCGATGTTGATCTGCCTGTTGTTTCATTCTATTCTGTGCCAACATGAGGTTATCCTTTAAGAGTTAGAGGACTTGTTGTTGATGTTCGATGTGATGTTCCACTGCTTGAACATTAGAATTTTCTCTTAAATATGATGTGATGGATGGTGGCTGATATCCATAAAGTGCCATAAATGGGGTCATTTTTGTTGTTGTATGGAAGGAAGTGTTATACCACCATTCAGCCAGAGGCAACCATTTGACCCATTATGTCTGTTTATCAGATACAAAGCAATGAAGATATCCTTCCAAACATTTGTTTACTATCTCAATTTGCCCATCAGATTGAAGATGATAAGATGAGATATGAGCTAACTGAGTACCAAGACAAGAAAATAATTCTGTCCAAAAATTTCCAGTGAAAATGGGATCTCTGTCACTTACAATAATCTTTGGGTTTCCATGTAGCTTTTGAATTTTTTCCATAAATGCAGTAGAAACTGTATTGGCTTTAAATGGATGTGATAATGCACAAAAGTGTGCATACTTGGTAAGTCTGTCAACTACCACCATGATGACACTCTTTCCCTCAGACTTGGGTAAGCGTGTGATAAATCCATTGAAACCTCCTCCCAACGTTGGCTTGGAATGGATAAAGGTTGTAATAGACCCAGTGTCTTAATTATTTCAACTTTATTTTGTTGGCAAACCAAACATTCTGCCACAAATTTTTGAATATCCGATTTAAGGCCATCCCAAAAAAATTCCTTCTTAACCCTGTGGTAAGTTTTTAAAAATCTTGAGTGCCCTCCTAAGGGAGAAGTGTGCAATTCCATAAGAATATTTTGTTTTAGTTGGGAATTCTTACAGAGGTATAAGCGATCTTTGTACCATAAAGAATCATTTTGCTAGCTAAATGTATCAGACGTACTAGAATCTTGTTGTAACTTTCGAATAAGTGCCCACACTTCTTCATCATTCTTCCATTCCTCCCTTGCTTCGTTTATCTAATCTGGTTGGATAATAGAAATGGCACACAACAATGCTTCTACATCCTCATCCTTTCTTGAGAGTGCATCTGCCACCACATTTTGCTTCCCTTTTTTGTAGATGATTTCAAAGTCATAACCCAACATCTTTGTGACCCACTTTTGTTGCTCTTCAGAGGATAATCTTTGTTATAAAAAGTATTTAAGGCTATCATGATCCGTTTTTACCTTGAAGTGTCTTCCCATTAGGTAGGGTCGCCATTTCTTAAGTGCATGGAGTATTGCCAACATTTCCTTCTCATAAATAGCTTTGTGTAAAAGCTTTCCCTTGATTGGACAACTTTCAAAAGAAATGGGTCTTTCATCTTGCATTAAAACAACACCAATTCCATTTCCTTAAGCATCACATTCCACAATAAAGGTTTTTGTGAAGTCTGGTGTAGCTAAGACCGGTGCTAGGCACATTGCCTCTTTAAGATGTTCGAAGGCCTTTGTTGCTTCTGGAGTCCATGAAAATGCATCTTTCTTCAATAATGTTGTTAGAGGTGCTGCTATTCTCTCATAATTCTTAACAAACATGCGATAATACCCGGTCAACCCAAGAAATCCTCGTAGATGCTTTATGGATGTGGGGATTTTCCATTCCTTAATGGCTTTAATTTTGCTAGGGTCTACCTTAACTCCTTCATGAGATACAATATGACCCAGATATTCCACCTCTTGTACTCCAAAGAAACATTTGGATCTTTTTGCATATAATTGTTTCTCGTCCAATAGTTGTAGCACCCTGTAAACATGTTCAACATGATCCTTCCAAGACTTGTTGTAGATTAGTATATGATCAAAAAATACTAACACAAATTTTCTAAGGAATGGTTTGAAAATGGAATTCATCAAACCTTGAAATGTTGAAGGTGCATTGGTAAGGCCAAAAGGCATGACCAAAAATTCATAATGACCCTCATGAGTTCTAAATGATTTTTTCAGAATGTCTTCAGCCTTCATTTTGATTTGATGATATCCTGAACGAATATCCAACTTGGTGAAGTAAATTGATCCATGCAATTCATCCAGTAATTCATCAATGAAGGGAATGGGAAACTTATCTTTAATAGTGAGCTTGTTGAGCTCCCTATAATATGGACACATGCGCCATGATCCATCCTTCTTGTGCACTAATACTACTGGAGCAGAGAAAGAACCTTGACTTGGTTGAATTATACCAGCCTCTAGCATTTCTGCAACCATACGTTCAATTTCACTCTTTTGGGCATAGGGATATCTGTACGGCCTGATGTTTGGAGGAACACTTCCTGGAATCAAATGAATAGCATGATCATGATCACGAATAGGTGGGAGACCTTTGGGAGTCTCAAATACCTTGGAATGATTGTCCAAGGCTTTTTGGAGATCTGGAGAAATAGATGATTGCAATGTGGAAACATCTAGCGAACATAATTGTGCAATTACACCCCTTTGTTCCTTTTTTAGAAGCTTTGTCATACCATTAGAGCTAATTATCTTTCCTGGTTTCCTTGCAATACCCCTTAATTCAACTTCCTTTCCTTCCACGGAAAATTTCATGAAAAGTTGTTGAAAATTAAAAGCTATTGTACCCCAGGATTGTATCCATTGGACTCCTAGTACAACATCAACACCTCCCATTGGAATGGAAAGCATTGGGCTAGTCAATACATATTCTCCCATCGATAGCTTGATATTATGGCACTTTCCAAAGAAATTTATTGTTCCTCCATTTGCAACCATCACTTGACACTCTGGTGCTGGATATAAGAAGCAATTCAATTCTTCTGCTACCTTACAATGAATAAAATTGTGGGTACTTCCTTAATCAATCAACACTATTACCTTTTTCTTCTTGATTTGTCCTTCTATATTGATGGTTTGAGGAGTGGTAATTCCCGCCAATGCATTACAAGATATGGTCAGATTCATTTCTTCTTTATCTAGGCTCTGTTCCTGGAGTATATCCTCTTCTTTTGACCTTTCTTGCTCCTTTTCTTCTTCCTCTTCGCAATCTATGTAGAATAATTTCTTCTCAGCACACTTATGACCTTTAGTGTATTTGCTATCACAACTATAACAAAGCCCTTTTGCTCTTTTTTCTTCCAATTGTTGTGGTGTCAACCTTATAGGTTGTGGAAGACTAGGGACAACCACACTTCCATCTTTATATTTGTGAGTGGTATGCTTCCTGGTTGCCATAATTTTGCTTTCCATTTTTCTTGCTAACCTGAATGCCTTCTCTAATGAATCAGGTTCCGAAAGGAGAAAATCATGTTGGATATTATCCTTTAAAGTCCCTATGAACACATCAATCCTATGCTCCTCTGGAATATTTTTTACCCTTATGTTCAATTTTTGGAACTCCTCAATGTGCTCCATTATTGAACCCTTTTGTTTAAGACTTATCAATTGGCTAAAAAAAGTATTGCTTTTTGTATCCTCATAATGTGCTATCAATTGTTCCGTAAAAATTGCCCAAGTGATAATTTGTTTACGAGAGAAAAGCCATTGATACCATACAAACTGATTTGGTTCCAAATATAAAGTTGCAATACGTACCTTTTGTGTGTTTTGCACATTATTGAGATCGAAAAATTGCTCCATTTGTAATATCCATGTTGCGGGATCCTTGCCATCAAACTTCCTCATATCGATTTTTGGAATATGGTGGGTCTTCGATCCTACATTAGAGTCTAAGAAATCATGATTAGCATTTCTTTTGTTCGCATCATGAGTTTCCTTTACTACCTTTTCACCATTAGTAAGTATTTCTTATAGAAAATTTGTCAAATTTGTCTTCAAATCTGCCATGCCTGTCTTCAAATTTGGGTTCAAATCTATCTTCAAGTTATCCATCTTAGCTTCCATGCCATTCATCTTAGCTTCCACGCCATTTATCTTAGCTTCTGTTAGCTTTTGTGAGAGTGACATTTGTTGCACTTGTTCTTGTAATTTTGATATATCATGTAGCATTTCTTCCTCTTATTCATGAGTCATGCTAGAGATTTCAGGTTGCTTACTAGGTGTTTTCATTTTCTTTCCTCGGGGCATCAGTTACAGATAATAATGCTCTACTATGCCCTTTGAATTCCTTCAAAATAATTTTTCAAATGAAGCTTAAGAAAAAATTTAAAAAAAATCTACACACCTTTTTCACTTTGTAGGAGCTCGATATTGCCTCTGATGTATCTCAGTAATTTAGGATCATCTAGTTCTGAAATTGTGAACTATAGTACCCCTCTGTGTCCTCTTTCCAATGCCACCAGTCTAATCCAAATTGGATTCTCCAAGGAAGAGTTATACCAAATCTCCCACAGTGACCTGAATATAGACTAGTTCAGTAGAGCGAACTTGTACGACATGCCACATGTCCCTGTTTTTACCTTTGGCTCTGAAGAATATCTACAAGAAACTACAATCCATTCTCTTTCTATAAATTCTTACGAAATTTCAATCTGATACTCAAAGAAAAAGTTATGACGATTTTCCCCAGGTCGCCTGTTTGGAATGTAATTCAGGAGTTTGCAAAAAGACCAACTTCCTCAGATCATATCTCCGCAAAGATAGCGCGAAAAGCTCTGAAATTCAGACTTGAGGTTCAGCACGATTTCTTCTCAAATGGGGTTTTTTTTAGCTTCTGAAACATCGCAGAAAAGAAAAAAAAAAAGCAACGAAACCCTAGAATCCAAAGCTATGATTCCAAATGTTATGAAACCAGCTCAAGAAAAGATAGAAAAGATAGATCAACGCCTTAGAATTCAGCCTCTTCGAGGGGGAAACCTCATTTACATTACATAAATGAACAATTCTTGGATGATTCAAATGACAAAACCTCCTTTCTATATATAGGAGTCTAAGGAGTCACAATATAACCCAGCCAACCTAACAATAATAATATAAAGCCACAAAAATAACAATAGAGGGATTCTATGGGGCACAGTAATAACAATATGGGGATAATAGGGGCACAACAATATTAATAAGGGATGAAACTACAATAGTAATGGGGTAATCACTAGTATTATAGGGACCCAACAAATGGACTCCTCTTCAATGATTCTTGGTACCCATTATTTTAATCAAATTCAACTAATGTAAGAAAATCCTCCCACTTCCTTGGTTGGTGCATGACATACATTCAAAGCATGTCCTCCAATATTATATTTATCCTTTCTGTTTGGCCATGCAGATGGGGATGGTATGTTGTGCTAAAGACCAATTCTCTCTATAAGGCAACAAATAATTCTTTCTGAATTTTAGAATTGAATTTTGCATCTATAATTGAGATAATTCTCTTTGGTATTCCATGCAATATCACAACATCTTTCATGAAAATTTTGGACACATCACTAGTTGTATAAGTATATTTAATAGCTACAAAGTGAGAAACCTTGCTCAACTCGTCCACCACAACCATAATGGCATTGTGTTGCTTGTCTATTATTGGCAGTCTGTGATAAAATCCATTGAAATTTCTTCCCACTTCTAGTCTGGAATAGGGATATGTTGTAATAAACCAGTTAAGTTCCTTCACTAAACCTTGTGGACATTCAGTACACTTAAAAATAAATTCAACCACTTATTTTTTCAAATCAGGCCAATAATAAAATTTCTTAATGTTTGTTAAGGTCTTCTGATAACTTAGGTGGCCTAAATATGGCTTTGCATGAAATTATTCTAATATGAGACTTCTCAGGCTATTATCATTTGGCACATAAACTATGTTCTTAAATTTGATCAGTCTGTCCCTTTTGAGGTGAAGTATTTTATCCTCCTCACCTACAGACATTTGTTGTAGCGTCTCTTTTAACTGCTAGTATTTGATGTCTTGTTTTCCAACAATTTTAATTATTTCCTCGATATCAATTCTACGGGAACTAATGGTTTTTATATGAGCCAATTGAACTCGTCGGTTTAACACATATCGGTTCTCCTTTCATTTTATATATTTAATTTTGAAATCAAACTCGCTAATTAAATTTATCCATCTTGCTTTCCCAACATTCAATTTTCGTTGATCGAACATATTTTTCATACTTTTGTGGCCTGTCATCAATATAAACCTCAATCCCAAGAGATATGTTCTCCACATTTTTAGATCGTGAACAATAATGGAAAGTTCCAGATCATGAGTCACATAGTTTTACTTGTGATCATTCAATTTTCAAGATTCAAAGTGAACAACCTACCCCTCTAGCATGAGGACACTTCTTAGTACTTCTTTGCAAGCATTTGTTCACACCACAATTTATTTTTCCATATCAACAATAAGAAGAACTAGTCCATGAGTGAGTAAATACTTGACTTGTTCAAAGCTAGCAGCGCACTTTATTTTCCACATAAGTTTCTTTCCTTTTCTCTGTAATGTTGTGATTGTATGACCAATCTTGGGTAAATTTCTAATAAATATACTATAATAACTTACCATGCCCATGAATATCTAACCTCAGTGACATTGTTTGGTGTTGTCCATTCCATAAGGGATTTAATTTTCTTTGGTTCAACTAATATGCCCTCCTTTAAGACTACATGTCCTAAATTTTGAATTTGGGACTACAAGAATTCACATTTGTTGAGTTTCACATAGATCTTATTCTCTCTCAATAGTTTTAGCACAAATGCTAAGTGATTCTCATGCTCCTCTTTGTCTTTTGAATAGAATAGAATGTCTTCAAAAAACACTAACATGATTTTGTCCAAAAAATGGACTCAACACATTGTTCATTGGGCACATGAAGGTTACAGGTTCATTGGTAAGTCCAAAAGGTACTACCACAAATTCACAATGGCCATACCTCATTCAAAATGTTGTCTTATGGATGTCTTTGTCCTTGATGCACACCTAGTGATACCCCAACCTCAAATCAATTTTTGAGAACATTGTTTCCCCTACAATCGATCGAACAAGTCATAAATTCATGACAATGGGTATTTTTTATTTCTGGTAACTTTATTAAGTTGCCTATATTCTATACATAGTATGAGTGTGTCATCTTTCTTCTTTACAAAAAGAATCAGTGCAACCCATGATGACACACTTGGCTCGATGTACCCTTTTTCTAACATTTCCTTGAGTTGTAGCTTCATCTCCTTGAGCTCTAGAGCACTCATATAATACAATGCCTTAGATGTTGATGTTTTCCTTGGAAATAATTCTACGGAGAAGTCCACTTACCTATGTGGGGGTAATCCGAGGATCTATTCTGGAAATACATATTTATATTGGTTTAAAATTGGGTGTTCCAACCAATTAATGTCACTATTATAATCATAATTGTTGGTCATTTTGAAAGAAAACAACTCAGATCCCTTTCGACAACTTTGTTTGACCTACATCGTTCTCACTAGACACACTGATGTGGGCTTTGTTTTACCTTATATTACTATTCTTTCACCCTTCTTGTTGATACATTTGATTGATTTCTCAAAGTAATCAATTCTTGTTTAACCAACCAATCCATTCCCAGCAAAGCGTCATACGCTCCCAATGACAACAAATTAAAATCAACTATCATTTGCATGTCCTTTAGAATCAAGGGACGTGACTTGATAATATACTCCACTCTTCTTTTGGTCCATGTGGCCACTTGAACTAGCCATGATTCCTTATGTGATTCTTCAACCATTTTCACTTATCCACGGTCGTTGGACTGATATAACTAATTCTTCCTCTTCACATCCATGTTGTGACTTGTCAGTGCTATATTGCACTATCATACTTCTCGTTCCTTTTTATCCCTTAATGTCTTCTTACATGTTTTCATTATCACATCAATATATCAAACAAATCCATTCATCATTACCTTTGAGGTCCTTCCATCAACACACGGTCTTTAGTATCTGAAATATCAATTTCCACAAGTTAGTTCCGAAGAAACATAACTATCTGCACTTAATCCATATCACAATACCACAAAAACATAAAATAGAAGTCACATATAAGAATTCCATTAAGAATTTTACCCCCAGCTGGTATCTCATACCAAGGCCTTAACTCAGGTTATATAGGTCCAATGTTGAACCTTCTTACCCAAAAACTCCATAACAAAGCTCCAATTTATTCCCAAGGTCTAATGTTTGAAACTTGAGCTCTAATACCACGTTGTAGCACACCTTATTCACTACCTTGATCCCATACTAAGGGTAGAAGAGTGCATTACTCTCATCGACCTTACCTACATAGCGTTTCCATGGAAATGAGATCATAAAATTCCTCACTTTTCAAATTCTTCAAAACAAGAAACAAATATTACCATTATGTTCATCTCGTTGATACCTTTCTGGAAATATAAACTATCACCCTAATCTAATTTACGGATCAGAACCTATGACCATTCAAAGTTAGGCCCATTAAAATCATGCCACATCATCATCGTCCCCCACGTGGAATTCCATGTGATGCCTATGTGGTCATTTTGTCACCATGGATAAATCCTCATGCAACATGCACATTCCACCTTGTAGTCAGAAGTCAGCCTATTCATCAAATTTGCAAAACCTAATCTAAAATTGGGGTTTGACCTTGATTACTAAAATTTCTAATTTTCTGACCCTCGACTTAAGGGTTCCACTGGCAATGTTGACCCGATTTACAGTATTTTGACACTTAGAAAGTTTTCGAATTTTATTTCTAAGCTTTTGCACCATATTGAACTCTTCACGATTTGTCTACGTGCAAACTTCTTCTAGCGCAACTGGTCCATGGAGACCATAAGTTTACTTACTTAAACAATTTGAATAACATATCAGTGGTCACAGTTGAAATTTACTTCTAGAATTCACTTGAACAATTACAAAAACTCAAGCCATCATTTTCCCAATAATAACACAGAGAGCATGCAATTTTAACTTCACTTCTCATAATCATAAGGAACTTACCTAGTCCCTAAACTCATTGTAATTAATAGATCACACACACATAACACAAAATGGAATATAACAACAATTCGCGCAGTAAGCCTTATACAATAAAGTGATAAAATATCACAGAGAATCACTATCTCCTCTAGACTGGAAACACTAAAGTTCAAACTTTCAACATGTATGGGAATCTAACCATTATTCATAAATATATAGAGGGAATCAACATTCCACTTCCACACAGGGATTTCAATTTCCTCATTTACAACATTGGAACTTAAACAACACATTAAATATGCACATATCATTCAAATGTAAGAATTATAGTAAATATTTCTCTTATATAGACAACTAAACTAGAAATTGAGATCGAGACTTCCACTCCCCACCCAACCTTAGAAAAGTTGTAGCCAATTCTTTCTTGTAGTTGTCACCCCTGAACCAAATTTCAGAGCTTTAGGGAGAGTTATTTCAGAGAAATAAACTAGTACAATAATCTAAAACAAGGTGTCCCAAGACTACAACACCTCCACCCACTAGTTATTCAAATAATCAGATTGCAGATAGTGCAATTTCACTAGCACATAGTCAATGTTAAGGTAGGAACTAATCCAGTAACATTAGTTGAATCAAGGCATCCCGAGGCTACGTCACTTCCACCCACCAACTATTGAAGTAGTTATAAACATAATGGTTTTCATTTGAGAAATTTTGAGGTTTAAAATGGGCCTCCTAAGGAATATTATAAAATAACAGTGGAAATAATAAAATAATATTAGATTACATCATCAAAATTTAGAGGGAAAAAAGAAAAAGCTACTTTTTCAACTTGTATTTTCAACTTATCTCCTTATAGTTTTACTCAAATTTTGAGTAGGATCACTTGTTGTATGCGGAATTTAATTCCTCGTCCAAGGAATACCCATGTTTCATACTTTCAATGGACCCTGCTACATGAAAATTAGAAATACATGATAAAAGTTATCACAATCACATTTTTCATGTATTTCTCATTTTTCGTGTAGCAAGGTCCATCAAAAGTATGCAAGATGGGTAATCCTTAGATGAGGAATTAAATTTTTCATCCAATAAATGCTCCCACTCGAAATTTGAGTAAAACTCTATGGAGATAAGTTGAAAATATGAGTTGAAAAAGTAGTTTTTTTTTTTTTTTATTATTATTTTTTTTAATCTTTTTACCTTTTTACTCCAAAAATGGTGAATTATCCCCCATGGTTGACATCATCATACTAAATTCTATTGGTTGTTATAAAAGTTGATTTTGGTTGTACATTTTTGTTTTGAGGCCCATTTTTTACCTCAAAATTTCTCTAATGAATGCAAGGATTCTTCATCTCACAAAGTTACAACTCAACTTCAACAGAAGAGTTTCTACTCTAGAAGGGGAGGTTCATTAGTTGGACAAGCTATTGTAGGAGCATAGAGGTCACCTCTACAGGTATTTCATTAGTGATTCAAGCACCAATGTTTCAGCCCTAATGCTACACATGGTGGTTCATCAACCCTCACAAATACCTGAGTGCCTCTCTCCTAGCCAGTAGGTTCATCAATCCACAAGATTCCGAGTAGGTTTTTCGGCCTTAAGGCAAGCCACTTCCCTATGATATTCACCCAGAAATCCATCTTGGGTTATTCATCTAGTTACCAACATATTTTCTCCTTTCCATACTAATTTTCATATCATTCCTCTCATGAGGAGCCTCCTCTTTATCAATCCCGCAATTCCTTCTTATCTCTACTTCCACTCCACTTGAGAAAATAAGATGTGAATCCCTTTCCATTGAGTATCTCTCATATTCTACTTTATTATGTTACAATAGGCCAACCATCTACTTCCTTTCATGGTCTAATGGACCAATATCTTGGACAATGCATCCCACTCTACCCATTAATTTTTTGTCCTTTCTTACTTGCAATTTTTTCCAACATGAACATGACATGTCCTTATTTTCCAGCTGAATTAAAATCATAATAAACTCATTAAAAAATATCAATCAACCTCCCTAGCTATCATTACAATAACCAAGTTTCTCAAGCAATCTCTCACCCTAAGCTCTGAAATATGTGTCCATTTCTCTCAGCCAGTTAATTGTGGCTAATAATTACAAGGAAATATTAACAATGTTACGAGAGGAAATTTTCAAAATGGGTATATTGAATTCTCCTAGCCTTTATAAATCCCAAATCCTTATAACCTTTAATCCATGTAAATGTTATCCTTCAAACATCAGTGCATTACATTTATAAATTTGAACCCTAACTCGTCATGTATATATCCTATTACACTCATATGACCTAACTGTTAACAATCACAACCTTTAACATATTTTATAAGTCATTAAACTAATATCATCTCTAACCATAACCCATGTAAGCTATAGACATTTATCATCTACCATTTATAATCTTCACGACCTATAATAGCTTATCTTTATAATAAAAAAATAACCGTTGCTAAATATTATGACCCCTTTCTCCCAAAGCCCTATAATATTTATGTCTAATAGCCCCTAACACATGTAACCCCTAGTACATATCCCTTATAACCCTTTAATACTAATATGTAGAAACAATACCCCTTAACATCTATATCCATAATCCCTAATTAACACATATACGATATTTTTTCAAACCCTTGTAATGATTAATTATTATAAACTATGATACTTATAGCTCCTATATCCTTTTTGTCTATATCATTGAATATAAATTGTATTTCCAAAAATTCAACACCTATAAGGCTTAATGTTATTACCTCCACAAGCCTTAAATAGTATAACCAATACTACCCATAACACATATATCCCTTAAAACCTATATAACTACTAACTCTTATAACCCCCACTACACAACTCATAAAACTCTTATAAAGTATAACCTTTATCTCCTACACCCTTAAATTTTACAACTATTATCATGGTTACCTCCAAAACCCTTAAATACTGTAAGAAATATTATCCATAACACATATAATCCTTAACACCTATAACTACTAACCCATATGATCCTAAATCGTTCTAATCTATATAACTCTTAACCACTATAACTTCCAAGCACCAAACCTTATAACAACTAGTCCGTAACATATAAAACCCAAAACCTAAATCCATAACACATAATCAATTTTGATGAACACTTATATGTAGTCTCTACAACCCCACACCCTTGAAACCCTTCATTAGTCATACATCACTTGACACACATAAATGATAGTAGCAAATACGATGTTTATTTTTAATCCATTTAACAATTATAACCCCTCATCTCTATAAAAATATGACTCCAAACCCTATATAACATCTTTTCGATCCATATCCCCTAAAACTAAGTTATACACTCTATAAGTATCACCCTTAACCCCATAAGGAATAACTATTATAATAGTCATCATACTAACATGTATCACTAATAGTCATTATAAATGATATCACCTAACTCTTAAAAATCTTAAAATTCTTATAAACCCTAACTCAATATTATTGGTTAGATTATTATTTACTAACAATTGATTTTGTTAGATTATTATTTATGGATATTGGATTTGGTGTTGTAGTGAAATGCATCAGTTTTTGACCTATAAATGGAATGGATGTATTAAAGTGCAATAATTTCCAAGTTTCATGATGAATTGGTATGGTATGTAGCAATATACATTTTATTATATCATTTTTTCTTTTATAATTTTCTTTTAAATGTAATTTTATATTTTAATGGAGTTGATATTAACTATAATTAGAGTTTTTTTCTAATTGTCTTTTTCTTAGTTTATATGTTTACTTTTCATATCATTGCCTTGCATATGTAAATATATCTACTAAAACTAGCTTGCAATCAAATTCATGGAAGAAGTATTAATAGAACTACTAACACCATTGTTGTGGTCCTAGATGTGGTGTCACGATATTAATATTTTATTGCAATGCATTCAGTAAGATATCATAAAGGACATCAAAATTTTTGAAAGGGCATGGATCTAGCTAACAACTTGATAGAGGGGAAAATATTACTCCTTTGTTTCCCAAATAATGAGAAAGATATATTTACAGTTGGTCCACTGGAGGATAGAAAGGATCCACCCATTTAAGATTGAAATCCTTACGAAGGACTTTCCCCTACAAAAGAACCTATAAATGGAAAAGAACAAAACAAACAAGAGAGAAAGCACACAATGATCTTAGAATAAAAGACATATTTCTATCACTATAATTGAATAAGTATAATGAAGACTTACCTCAATAATTTTTAGTTAGAGAATATCCCCATTGGAGAGTCCTCTCACTCCAAAGCATTTCTCCTTGATGTACTTCATGATTCTATGCATAAGAAATATGATAAAACAAGTCAAGGAATTCTAATGATAAACCCTAACTATTCAAAATAAATGGAATCATACAAGTAAATACAAATAATCCTATGTAATTAAGTGAGTTAGAACACAATAAAACAATTACAATTGAGATAGGAAGGAAGTTATTTCCTTATTATTAATTAGAGCAATAAATACTCAAGAAATTGGGTAAGGCCCTCAATGTTGAGGTGCATATATTAGATGACTGCAATTGAGCACATAGGATTATTTGACAAATAAGTTGATTTGTGATGTGGTTGGGGGAGGGATTTTGGCCACTTCACACAAAATTTTGGGTTTTGAGTTTCCCATATCACATGAGAGGCATGCCATGTCTCACCATTGCATGTTCGATAGTTGTATGGCATGGGAGCACCTATGGATTGGTAAGGTAATTTGAGTCGCATGACATCACAAAATCTAGTTAGTGGGTTATTTAATCCAAATCCCATCACAAAAGTTGGTAGGTTGGATCAGTTGAGTGACATGCCATGGGATGAGGTTGGATGGTTAGGTGAGAATTCAACACACACACACAATCAAATAGAATGAGCATCATAAGTCACATGAAATGGCACCATGAAAATGGAACCCAACCATGGTGTTTCCATCATATAAGCATGGGCGAGAAGCAATTCAGATACAATAAGGAATAAATGAGCATGGGCAGGTTGGGAAGTAGGATTCGTGCATAGACAAAGAGTGCCTTTGAATTGATAGGTCAACTGAATGCATGAATGGAGGGGTGAAACATGGGAAGGGTTGGCTAATGAAATATGAAGGATTACAATGGCTTTTTAAATATGTGGAAACACATATATATGTTGGTTGGAACATGATCAATCAGGACATCAATAAACAACACCACTGAGTAGAAAGGCACAACAAAGGATACATGTTACAGTATTGAAGCAGTTGAGGGTGGGAGAAAATTAGGTGAAGTCTTATCACATGGTCAAGGTCGTGTGAAAATCGGCAAGTGAATGGCATGGAGGTCCCAAGTTCTTAGGTACTATATGAATTGAGAGTTCGTTAGGACATGTTGGGATTTTATATAGGTTGAGTGTTATTTCCTATTAAATAGGATAGGTTTGTGGATACTAGTTTTAAGGTCAATTTAGGTCAAAATTTTGTAATGTAACGTCACCATATTTTGCATAAAAAAGTTCTTAGGTCTAATGATTGTTTTGGGCTACTTGTCTAAAATTCTATCTCTTGCATTATTGTGTTAAATTTTGTAATTGAGTAAAAATTGGTTCACTAAATAATTCAACTAATCACATAACTAATAAATGGGGAGAAGAATAGTCTAATTCTAGTATGACCAAAGTGGGAATACTTTTGGGTAGAAATATATTAGTGTCACATGTTCAAAGGTCCATGGTATTCCTTAAACTATGTGGGTCTTCCTAAGGTGATGATAGGTGTTATTAAGAAATATCACATGAGTTTTGGATGAACGCATTGTTGGATACATTGACAATTGAGACAACCATATGGTAGGTACTTAGTTGGATCAAGGTTTCTTGGTGTGAAAGGTTTTTTAGCACACATGAATGGTTTTTAACAGTGAGGAAGTGATACCAAAATGGACCCTATCATCGTAATAGAACTTGGAGTTCGAGTAAAAAAAGGTAACACTCCCACAACCTGATATTTTTTAAAGGGGTGGGAGATGTTATATTCATGTTGTGAATGATGTTAATGGCATGCACTTCCGGCTTTGGAAATATATCCTTCGTGTTGGACATTGGATAAACCAATGCTCCCCATGTGTTTCGAGACATGTATTAACTACCTCTCATCGATCCATTAACTTTGGTGATGCATTTGTTTGCTAACACCTATGGGTTTTGGTGTAACAACAATCATGACTCTAACAAGTGGTATTCAAGACAAAGGTCTCGAGTTCGAATCACATCTGGCTCACACTGGGGGGGATATTGTTAGACATTGGATAAACCAACACTCCCCATGTGTTTCGCAACATGTGTTTAACTACCTCTCGTGGATCCATTAACTCTGGTGATGCGTCCATTTACCAACACCTGTGGGTTTTGGTGTAACTAGAATTGTGACTCCAACACTTCGAATCATCCCTATGATTGTTACTGTACTCATATACCATGGTCAGGTTTTAAAAAATTCTTTCTTATGCAAATTTTTGGATCATGCAAGTTACCACAAAATCTACAAAGAAAGCCACTATGAAACTAATATGGTCTATAGTTGTTATAGATATTCCACTAAAACAATTCATCATAATAGATATTACAAGTTTATTCAAACTCTTTGTTATGCAGTGTTTTACATAATATTTAGATTTTATATTAGTTTCTTAGTGCATGAAATAACGAAATTAATTGAGATTAAAAATAAGAGAAAGTTAAAGCAAATACCAAACTGTCCACACAATGAACACAAGATCTACCTTGAGAAACCCAATGTGGGAAAACCCAACCTGAAGGTGAGGACAATGCCTTTCTCTTTTTTTTTCTCATATATTAAATATAAAGAAAGGTAAACCATTTATAGAGTTTCCAAGGACAATATGGAATTTACAACCCCTATAAGGTCTCTTAATTCATTTGTTTTTATCCAATATCCCACTCATTTTCTTTTATCAACAATAGAATAATAAAACAATATAAAAGGAATAGAAATCATGTCCTAATAACCATTTAGGTCTAGGGTAAGGGTTTTTCACACATCAAATCCTAATCAGGGTTATGTTTTAGACCCTCTGAAATATTATTGAAATCCAACACATGAGTAGCTCCATATGCATAAGTAATGGGGGTTGATGTAGTATCCAATTGATACCATGACAATCAACATGATGAGTTAACTTATGGGAAGCATAGCTTCCCTGTATAAAATCCAATCAAGGTGATATTTTTTTGCTAGAAATATATTAATACTTGTAAGTGTTGAGGAGATGTGAACCTTGACCCGAAAACATCATTGTTGTTATTGCTTCAAATTGTTTCTAAAATTTTATGGATCTCAAATCACCAAAACAAATATTACACCTAGAATGAATGATACAAGTAATTATATCCATTTTTTTCCTCCCAAAAGATACCAACATAAATGACAAATAATAATAATAATTCATTTTTAAGGTCACAACCAAGCAAGACACCAAATTGATGTATGATACCCCCTTGTTTGTGGGACAAGGGACCCAACTAAGTGAAACGATGTGCTAAAGTATATAGAGGCATACATACTCTACCCCCCTCTAAATTTGAACATGTGACATCTTAGGAGGAAACACATACTCTTAACCATTAGGCCCACTCAAGTTGTATTTGAGATCAAAACTAAAAATACTTCACACTTATAATAAACTAAATATATATCTCTTAGACTTTTAGATCACAAAAGAACATAACCATTAATTGCACTTAGGCTCTGGAAAAAATACTTCATGAAAAAACAAATTGTCATAAATAAATGCATAATTTAGCTTTCAAATGATTGATTGGAACTTATTTTTATTTATTTTTATCGTAAAATGAATGGATATGTGTGTGTGTGTGTGCGTGTTTTTTAATTTATTGCATAATTATAACCAAATTTTGATAAGAAAATTATATATATGAATATAAATTTTATATGTTTTCATTTATTGAATAATTATAACCAAAATTTGATAACAAAATTAGAATTTTACATTATTTTAATTTAAATAAGCAAATAGATTAAATCTTCAAAAACTTATATAATCCCTCAACAACTAAAATTACAACTCCAAATTTCCAGTTAAAAAGCATTTAATTAAAATAAAACTATTTTCAACAAAAAATAGTTTTAATGAATGGGCCTTCTCGACTATTTAAGAAATAAAATTTTAATTGATATTAACAAGAAATACTTAAAAAATAAAATTAAAAAAACAATTGCACTAAGAGGTGCTTTACATCCCAATATGGGGGAGATGTGTAGGCGTAATGTAATGTAAGAAATATTATATGTCAACATTTTTTAAATGCCGAGAAAAATATATAGAGAAAAAAAAATGTTCCACCTACATTAGGGTTAGGGTCTATCCTAAATTTTGTCATCTCTGCTACTTCAAATTTGGGAGGTGCAACAAATCTAAATCCCTTTGTAGTGATCTGTTCTTGTCTACAGACATGGGTCACATTATTCGTGCACAAAGAAAAGGAGCATGCTCCATGTTTAGATCCCACACCCATCACAAGAAGGGACTAAACAGTTTAGAAGCATCGACTGTGGCGAACTTAATGGCTACATCGGGGGGATTTGCAAGGACATCATACATGACCTCGTCTGCAATGCTCCTCTCTGCAAGGTGACCTTTAGGCACCCATTTTGTTAGAACCATCAGAAGGAGCTCTTCGTAGCAGTCGAAGGTATGTACACGAGACACATTTTTTACTACATAAAGAAGGCCAATTTGATTGTGGGTAACGTGTTTCCTTTGAGGTCCATTCCGGAGGGAGACTTTGTCTACAACATGGAACAAAATGTAGATGATCGAGGTTCATTTCCTAAGGTTTCTAGGGGATATGCCATTATCGTTAGCCACAATATCAATAATGACACTACTAAGTTTGTTTTTTACTTTATTTTATTTTAAGAATAAGGTTTAGGGTGGTTTTGTTTTCAATGGCATTGTCCTTGGCCAAAATCCTAGTCATGGCACTACCAGGTTTGATTGGTTTTTAGAATTTTAGGGTGAGGTTTTTCAAGTAGAGAAACTCTTATGGTTTTTCTTTGTTTGCACCCCTGGAAGTTGGAGCTTGAGATCAAATTGCTCAATATCATTTAATCTTTAGTAAATTATTGATAGATACTTTAAGACTAATAACATTACATATTGTACTAGTGAATTAAAACCCCTATCATATTGACCAAAAATCACAGAATGATCCAATATCTCCTTGACTGGAGGGTCATATAATTTGAAAGGTTTCCCTTTTGTTTTTGATTTAACTAAAATTCAATTCAAACCTTGTAATCATATTATTCATAATATTAGTTTCTACAATGAATCCCCTAACATTCACAGGACTAGTGACAATACCAAGAGATGGTGATCATTTCAAAGTCAAGAGGGACAGATATTTGATTTATTTAAAATTTGTTCTAGCTAGTGGGGACTCACCATGTTTTCCTCTCATCAAATGGTCCTTTATTTCTTTGTGTACTTTCCTAAGAAACAATTTTATATTTAGCTTTCAAACATTAGGGGATTTTTTAGGTCTAAAATGGGCCTCCTAAGGAAATTATAAAATAATAGTGGAAATAATAAAATACGATTAGATTACATCATCAAATTTTAGAGGGAAAAAGAAAAAACTCTTTTTTCAACTTATCTCCCTATGGGTTTACTCAAATTTTGAGCGGAAACACTCGTTAGATGTAAAATTTGATTCGTCGTCCAAGGAGTACCCATGTTGCATACTTTCGATGGACCCTGCAATCACATTTCTTCATATATTTCTCATTTTTCGTGTAGCAGGGTCCATCAAAAGTATGCAACATGGGTACTCCTTGGATGAGGAATTAAATTTTGCATCCAATGAGTACTCTCACTTGAAATTTGAGTAAAACCTTAGGGAGATAAGTTGAAAATACGAGTTGAAAAAGTAGTTTTATTATTTGATTATGTTTTAATCTTTTTACTTTTTAACTCCAAATATGGTGAATCAAACCCCATGGTTGACATCATCATCTTGAATCCTATTGGTTCTTAAAAAAATTATTTTGGTTGTACATTTTTCTTAGGAGGCCCATTTTAGACCTCAAAATTCCCTTAATGCAAGGTCATGCTCAGAAAACAATGTGTTCATAATTCAGTATTTGTGTCCAATTGTAACCATTATAATATATTATGTTTTTTTTTCCGCAGGACCCTTTCTTGAATTGAGTTAAATTATTTCAATAGAAGTATAGTTTGGTAGATCAGATATCTTTGTGGCCGTGGAAATAAGTCTATGAAAACATTTCTAATTTTTTTGAGGGGATTGGCATTATGACATTCAAGAGGAAGGTTGGACATTTTCACCTAGATAATTCCTAAGGATAAGAATATAGTGAATGGATTAAAACCTAACTGTCATGGCCTTGTAAATTAAAAAATGACCCCCAATAAACCAAGACACATTGTACATAATAGTTTATTTGTCAAGCACAAAGATAAATGCAATGATGAAAACACTTAGCACAAGGATGAATCACCATAGTAGTTTTCAAGGAGCCTCGGGACTAGGATACGCATTGATACCTTTCAACATCAAACTTAACTATTTAATCTCAAATCAACCTGTGGTAATGGTAGCAAGCCTCCTCCACCTTAACCTAGGAGGCACAAAGAATCAAAACCAATACAAAGTTTGTCTTGTCAATGTACAAGAACGGTCTATATCAATATTTGTGACACTTCAAGGAATATTAGTGTCAAATGATCAATCAATTAGTCAAGAATAACATAATCATGTGAATTATCATGAAAATTGAATAAAAAAAACTAGTTAGCTGGCTTGAGTGTCAGGAAAAATGATGCATTTCGAGGTAGGCTTACATTAAACAATTCAAAATTTAGAGTAATTATAATAATTATTGCAACCATTTTTCAAAGTGTTATATTCATTTCAGAATCTATTTTAAACAATAATCTTACCCAAAATTATATTAGGGTTTATATATACATATATATTATTAATAATCAGAAATAGTCAACTACATTAGTAAATGTGGTTTTATCATGTGTAAATGTGGATTTGAGGTTAAATCCCTTACCATACACCTAATAATTATTAATGTAGTTGATATATGCCTATCAACGTATATCAACCACATTAGTAAATGTGGTTGTGCTAGTCTTACTCACAAGCACATTGTTGAATTCTAATTAAAAACCCAAAACATTACATATAATAGTTAAACAATGTCATAGTGGTGCAACTTTGATCTCAAGTATGTATTGTACTTTTCAATTGGAAGAACCAACCATGGACTGAAGAGAATACAGAGTGCTAAAATCAAAGGCTCGGAGGATTGAAATTATGGATGTAACATTCTCATCAATGGACCACATTGTTGTACCACTGGATTAGAATATTAAAGTTAAGAAATCCACATCATGTAGCCAGCTGCATTATGAGTTTTTAATTGGGATAGGCAGCATAAGTGCTTGAATACACTGTGTGTGAATATATGTATGTGTTTTTCCTATCAAACTTCTATTATCAAAGCTTATACTCATGAGAGATTGCGGTGTCAAATTTCATTTAAATAGAAAATTCTTGGAGTCATTCTTACCATCATCACTTAGTTTTAGTTATTCTAGTAGTGGTCTTGTGATTTGTGGGGTGTGACACAATGATGACACAAATTTCATGAGATATTGTCGTGTCAAATTTCATTCAAGTAGAGAATTCTTGGAGGCTTTCTATCAGTCATTACTTAGTTTTAGTGATTCTAGTAATGGTCTTGTGGTTTGTTGAGGGTATATTAATATCTTATATTCTGAATTATAAACTTCACAGAAAAAATTTGCATTACCATTATGTGGGATGGCATTGCAAACTGTGTAAACATCTTATTTGGCCATAATTATTCTTCCTTTGGGAATTTTTCTCAAATTCAGATACCATGTGAGCATCTTCATTCTATTTTAATTTTTTTCCTTCCTAAGAGAAAGTTATAAGGACCATATTGATCATTCAAACCACAACTAATGAATTTGTTGTTATGTCTGCTCATGTCTCTATCTAGGTACTCAAGGAGAATAAATATATCTCAGTTATGCTATCACCAAGTAACACTATGAATGAATTAATTAATCACTCACTTGATATTGGATATTTACTAATCACTTAGTATCAAAAATTTACACTCACTACTTTCATAAAATCAACCTACCTTGCCCATAATTATCTCTTATTGGGATATTTTTCCAGAGATTTTCGTTTACATGTATGGCATCTTGAGCTTATCTATTTTTTTTAAATATAAATAATAGAATGTCATTTGATTGGAAAGAAAAATTGTTACTTCCAACTTAATTTTGATAGGTGTGGGAAGGATCATTTCCCATAATAGTTTGGCTTTACATTAGTTTTATTAGTGGTAATATAATGTTAAACGGGTATTTATTAGCATCATGTATCTTCTATTGTACATTATAACCTTGACAATGACTATGCTGCCAAGTTTATACCCCATCAAGATTTCATCTCTACTATCTAGTGATCCAGTTATTGTTTTCTCACCACTTTGTTTTCCCTCTCATCCACACACTAGTGGTTGCTCCTCGCTGTCTCTTACCCTTGATATGGACTCCTCCCACTTTTATAAGCCATCCCCAGTTAATAGTGTTCATAGCTTAAATTGTTTTTATAACGAGGATCACCAAAATTTTGTTATTTCCATCTTATTTTCTTCCCTAATATGTGAACTATATCTACTTGAAGTTATTTTACCAACTTATTTTTGTTTCATTTTTATATAGGAATGAAAAATGGTTAAAAGAGACTCTTTATGAAAGTTATGGCATTCAAATTCCTTATCATCCAAACATGTCAATTTCTCAATTTTCGTATCTTCTATATTCAATAACAAATTTCAAGTTTCTTATCTTTTATATTTAATAAAAGAATGACCATGTTGATCAATAATTCCAAGGATACAATTTACAGTATATGTTTTGTTTAGCATAGCAGTGGTTTCTTGCATAGTAGTTTATAGTCAAATTTATTGTAAGACTGTTTTGTAACAATATAATATCAATATTCATACTATATATTTTGAATTATTAAATTTTTAATGAAATCTCTTATTATTGTTTAATTTTAATAATAATAATGATGATGATTATTATTATTATATTTATCTTACAAAATTATTAGCAATAATAATTGTTATTATAACAATAATCTCATTATTATTTATCTGATCTCCTGCGATATTTTGGAGAGGTTGCAGCGAGCGAGCGTAGCATAGAGGAAAGACAAGGCAAAAAGTTGGGAGTTGTGTGATTTTGGGTAAAATAAACAGTTTTATCAGAGAGGAATATGAGCATTTTCAACGTGAACTCGGAATGTACCGCCGACAATGATGTGAGGTGTTTGACCTACAACAAATTATGGCCTATCCATTTTCGAGTGACCATTCAGGAGTAGCTCCAATGGCTTCCTTCTTCGCAATGGTTAAATGTTTCCTAAGCTCCGCTTTATGACTCCTATAAATTCACATACCACTCTACAAATTGACATCATCGAATCTTGAAGAGCATAAATTATAACAATTCTTTAAGATTGATAATATTCTTGAGATTTGTTTCTTTTGGTTATTCAAAGTAATAATAATAATATTTTTAATAATATCATAATTTCATAAATCCATATTAATTATCAACATTAATACTATAATCTTTGGATTATTGAACTCCTTAATAAAATTATTATTACATTATTAATTATTATTATTATTATTATTATTATAACAAAATTATTAATAATAATACTTGTTATTTTTAATATTATTCCTTTGCTACTAATAACAATCATTAGGATATTTTATTATTAACAATATTAATACTAATTAATTTATGTTAATAATTCAACTATATATATATATATTAACAAATGTTGAAAATGCAACAAGATGATGGAGCTTAGTGAAAAGAAGTCGCCTTCACTAAGTGGGCCCATAGGCTATTTTTGGCGCAAAGTCTATTTTTAGACTATGTCTATTTTTAGACATATGGATCATGGTCTATGAGTTGCAGGATGCTATTTGTGGATGATTGGTCATGTTGGTAAAAATATATGGACTTCTATTTTTAGACATATGGGCAGAGTCTATTTTTAGACTGCCAGGCTAAAAATAGAACAGTCGAATATTATTAGCTCTTAATAATATTTGGACTATAAACATTATCTTATCCTCTTGCAGCACTTCAGTTCGAGCTACGGATGTGGCACATGCAACTGCCAGAAGTAAATACGCTTTTCTTATGGGTTAGTTGAGCTATTGCATGATGGACTTCAGTTAGAACTCAAGTGATTGAGTTTGGTGGAGTTGATGAAGGAGTTGATGGAGTTGTGTTCAGTTTGACTTAGTTGAACTAGTTGTATTTAGTATAACTGCCAAATACACTAGTGATGAGTGATATGAATTAATTATTAATTAATTCACTAATTATTAACTCATAAAGCAACTAAAGAATACATCAATTAACTCAGTGCATGGATAGTTCAGTGGAGACAAGTGTTAGAGGTGGGTGAAAGAGTGAGACTGCTATCAGTTGTGACTATAGTTATGCATGAGATTTGCACAATCAATGATTGAGATTGCCAATGAGGATTGCACAGTACAAACCAAGGAAAAATGAGCTTGGATCATTCCTATTCTCACATTGGATTGCACATTAGAGGTAGGCAAACAGCGGAGGAGATTTGAACCTGTGACTTGATTCAGATCTGAGCTAGTTTGTGTGTAACAGGTGGAGATAGTACTGAGTACTTGTGAGGAGTATTGTACTATGTATTGTTACATGTTCTCTATCATTATAATATACAGATAGTTCGAGGCTTTCAGCTGTATGCTTTCCCCATTACATACTGTGTTAATGTGCGCATGCGATTGATGTTTCATTGTTTTTAATTCCGCAAAATTGATGATCAACGTAGAGGAGGTTATGTATTATGCATGCATTCCACGAATAGTGTATAATCAGGATAATCTCTATGAATAAGTGTTATATTATTCAAAATTTCTACATGGTATCAGAGGGAAGTTAATCATCAGATCTATTATTCAGAAAGTGATTACATTTTATTTCTTTAGGCAGAGTCTATAATCGGGCCAGGTAGCCTCTGGATTCATCCTTCTTTTGGAAGGTGAGATATCCGGTAAAAGCCCATATATTCATTCTCTGTATGAGAAATACTTTGTTCTCACGAATTTTAGATCAGAGGTGGTTGAGTTTTGAGCTGGTGGAATTCGAATTTGCAGCAGTGTTTTCTTGGTGTCAAAGTTGAAATGTCTTTCAATGGATTGCGATTGGAGTATGCCCTTGAAGGCAACTTGAATTATATTGCATGGAAAGACAAGATGGAGTCGGTGTTAGATGACAATGGGTTGAAGGAGTTCATAGAGGTTGAGGTCCCAAAGCCTACTAATGCTGCTCACATTGAGGCTTGGCAAAAGAAGATAGCAAAGTGTCGAAGGATTCTGTTGGAGGGCATGAAGGATCACATTGTATCCAGCCTGCATGGAAAGGCTTCTCCATACTTGATGTGGAAAGCGTTGACAGATCTATTCCAAAGCGAGAGCGATCAGAGGAAGTTGGCGCTCAAGGATAAACTCAAAAACATTAAGTGTGAGAAGGGAGACAATATGCCCAAGTATCTCACAAAGTTCACCCAATGTCAGGATGAGCTGGAAAGTGTGGGGGTGATTGTAGATGATGAGGACTTGGTGAGCTTGGCTCTCCTTGGTCTTCCGAAGAGTTGGAATTCCTATCAGGACTCTGTCAATGGTCGGGAGAAATTGCCAGGATGGGAGAGACTTTGGTCTGATCTTGTGCAAGAGGAGATCAGGCGGAATACCAGGGACGGATCTTCATCAAAGGCATCTAATGAAGAAAATTGCGCTTTGGATACCAAAGCAAAGAAGGGGAAGGAGAAGGTTTCTCTTTCTGAATCTAGTTCTTCCAATGATGGGAAGAAGGTTGAAAAATCGAATGTGTGATGCTTTCGTTGTCATGAGGTGGGCCAATATGCTGCAAATTGTCCACGGAGGAAATCCAAGAAGGGATCTAGGGAAGGATCTGAAGGTGAGGCACTTGCTTCACAGTTTGAGTTGGATTTCACACTCTTTTCATGCATGGTTTCATCCATGGTGGGAAGTGGTTGGTTTCTTGACAATGGAGCTTCTTTCCACATGACCGGTGACAATATTTTGTTCAGTACTTTGGAGGAGAAAGATCTCCAGATACTCATAGCTATGGGTAATGATGAGAAGTATAGTGTCTCAGGTGTAGGCATGGTTATTTTTTAGAGGGAGCATGGAGCTTGCCTTAGCTTGACCGATGTCAAGTATGTACCAGGACTGAAGAGAAACTTGGTGTCGATCGCGATGCTGGAAGATAGAGGCTATGATGTAGTCTTCAGTAAGGGAAATGTTTTCCTTGGACACATCATCACTAGACAGGTGAAGTAGATTGGTTCACGGGTCAAGAACCTGTATGCTCTTGAGGTTCAAGATGCATGCAAAGCCTTGAGAAGCAAGGTAACTGATGGAGACTTGGTGGTTGAGAGGGAGCGTATATTACCTCTCAACATGCAGAGCCAGAAGAAGTCTCAGACGATTGTGGAGGAGCCACGATTGGTGAAGCAGCTTTAGGAGGTTGTGGAGCAGCCACAACAAGGGAAGCTGAGAGGAGATCGAGTAGAGACATCTACTCATGCAGAGACCTCTAGTAGGGGGAAACTTCAAGCCAGGTGGGCTGAGGGATCACATGCAGCCATACGATAGGAGGTGGGGCGATATAGAGTGATCGTCCCAAGGAGGAGGGGCAGGATCCTTGAGGTACCCAACCTCTTGGATGAGACCTTGCTACGGGAGCCCCGATGTGGAGTAGCAGGAACTGACTGATTGGGTAGAGACAGATGTGGATGGAGCGGCAGAGAGAGCAACAGTGTAGGGAATCCCAGGATAGCGTATAGCTAGCAGGCTGCAACAATGCGAGAGGCACAAGTGTTTTGCACAATGCTAGGTGGCACAGAGAAGTGTGCATGGTGAGATATGCATGGAGATGTTGCAGTAGCACAGATGTCAGAGAGGGATCACTTGTCAGCAGCAGGTAGAGCTTCAGCATCAGAGTATGTTCCTAGCCCAACAGAGTGGTCAGTTGGGAGTGTTTTTGTTCCAAGTGTTGTTGGAGCAAGTGGACCGGGCAAATGTGTTGCATGCATCACATTCCAAAGTTGCAGGATAGGGGTTGCAGATAATCCATATCTTGTTGAGAGGGAGTATTGAAAATGCAACAAGATGATGGAGCTCAGTGAAAAGAAGTCACCTTCACTAAGTGGGCCCGCAGGCTATTTTTGGCGCAAAGTCTATTTTTAGACATATGGATCATGGTCTATGAGTTGCAGGATGCTATTTGTGGATGATTGGTCATGTTGGTAAAAATAGATGGACTTCTATTTTTAGACATATGGGCAGAGTCTATTTTTAGACTGCCAGGCTAAAAATAGAACAGTCGAATATTATTAGCTCTTAATAATATTTGGACTATAAACATTATCTTATCCTCTTGCAACACTTCAGTTCGAGCTACAGATGTGGCACATGCAACTGCCAGAAGGAAATACGCTTTTCTTATGGGTTATTTGAGCTATTGCATGATGGACTTCAGTTAGAACTCAAGTGATTGAGTTTGGTGGAGTTGATTGAGGAGTTGATGGAGTTGTGTTCAGTTTGACTTAGTTGAACTAGTTGTATTTAGTCTAACTGCAAAATACACTAGTGATGAGTGATGTGAATTAATTATTAATTAATTCACTAATTATTAACTCATAAAGCAACTAAAGAGTACATCAGTTAACTCAATGCATGGACAGTTCAGTGGAGACAAGTGTTAGAGGTGGGTGAAAGAGTGAGACTGCTATCAGTTGTGACTATAGCTATGCATGAGATTTGCACAATCAATGAATGAGATTGCCAATGAGGATTGCACAGTACAAGCCAAGGAAAAACGAGCTTGGATCATTCCTATTTTCACATTGGATTGCACAATAGAGGCAGGCAAACAGCGGAGGAGATTTGAACCTGTGACTTGATTCAGATCTGAGCTAGTTTGTGTGTAACAGGTGGAGATAGTACTGAGTACTTGTGAGGAGTATTGTACTATGTATTGTTACATGTTCTCTATCATTATAATATACAGATAGTTCGCGGTTTTCAGCTGTATGCTTTCCCCATTACATATTGTGTTAATGTGTGCATGCAATTGATGTTTCATTGTTTTTTATTCCGCAAAATTGATGATCAACATAGAGGAGGTTATGTATTATGCATGCATTCCGCAAATAGTGTATAATCAGGATAATCTCTATGAATAAGTGTTATATTATTCAAAATTTCTACAACAAGAATGGCTAATGTATTTATTTCCAAAAGTGGAGCAAGCTCCTATTACAATCGACATTAGCTTTTAAAAACTGAGCAATGAGAATGAGATGATGGTAGTCCCTTCTCCTAAGCTTAAATTCAAAAGTTATGTGAGTTCTTTGGCTATTCTTGTTTTCTGTCTTACATTTTATCTCTGGAAGAGCAAATTCTGCGACCTTTTCCTTATGTTTTTCTTTTTGATGTTCCTTAAGTTTGTCGTTCCTTCTGCTATTGTTTGTTCTGCTCACTGTTCCTTGGCCTGTTGTTCCTTCGGTATATTGTTCCTTCGAATGTTCTTCTTTTGGCCTACTGTTCCTTCGGCCTGCTATTCCTTCGGCCTGTTGTTCTCGGGTGTTGTTCCTTCGACCTGTTGTTCCTTCGGATGTTTTTCCTTCAATCTTTTGTTCCTTCGGCCTGCTGTTCCTTCGGATGTTGTTCCTTCGGCCTGCTGTTTCTTCAGATGTTGTTCGTTCTGCTGTTGTTCCTTCTGCTTGCTGTTCCTTCTGATGTTGTTCCTTCTACTGTTGTTCCTTTTGATTGTTGTTCTTTCTGCTGCTATTCCTTAATCTGTTTGTTGTTCCTTCTGCTTCTGTTGTTACTTTGGCCTGTTGTTCCTTTTTTTGTTGTTCCTTCTTCTTGTTGTTCCATATGGTGTTGTTTCTTATGTTGTTGTTCATTCTGGTTGGTTTTCCTTCTGCAGCTATTCCTTCTACCATCTGTTGTTGTACATTCTGGTACTATTTCTTCTACTTGATAGTCCTTGTGCTTGTTGTTCCATCTGCTTGCTACTTGGCGATCCTGAATGTGACTTTCAAGGTACCAAATACCATTCTCCCTTTGAGAAGTAGATCTACCTTCTGAAGATTGTCTAAGGCAAAGGATGAATCGAGCAGGGTCCTCCATTAAGGCTAAGGTTACCTTGAGACAGTAGGCAGCCTTTATTTTCCAGCGAGTCCACTTGTTTTTTAAATCCCATAGAATATGGTATGAGTCGATAGTGTCGAAGTCTTTCAAAGTGTTTTGAATTCTCTACAAGGTTTTGTTTAAAGCTGGGTTACTGAAATAATCTTCGGAGTTTAAGAGCTTTAACAAGAGCTTTGAGTCTCTGAATATTTGGATTGTTTTGTAATCTAACTCCTTCGTAATCTGGCAAGCTTTTAGGAGGTTGTAACTCTCTACTTGGTTGTTTGAACTTATGCCTAGGCCCCAACTGAAACTAGTTTTTTTCAATCTGTCTGGGGAAAGAATTAATCCCCCTACACCTGTAGTGCCTAGATTCCCCTTGGATGCTCCATCAAAGAAGATAGTGGCTTTTGGGGTCCCTTGCCACCACTTAAGAAAGTCACCTACAGTGAGACGCAGGCGCCAAGTAGGATCTTTCATCGGTTTGTTGATTGAATATTTCCTTTCTCCTGGAACGCAGGGTCCTAACCACACAGAGACTTTTGCAGATAGTGTAAAGGCAAAAGCTGGATTATTTATTATTTCCAACAAGAGAGCTTTTACTTTGGCAGCCACTTCCACAAATTTCGGGATCCTGTTGTTAAAAACACACTCATTTTGAGCCAACCACACTTTCCACCAAAGGCATTTTGGAATAGCTTGCTAAATGTTTTTCCAGCCTGCGTTTTTAGATTTTTTTCTCAAGGTTTTGATCTGCCCAGGAGGTGTAGAGAGTAACAATTGAAATCTGGGAGGGGGTGGGTAACAATTGAAGTCTGTGGAGAACCATCTTCCAAAATTCTTGAGTGAAAACATAGTCAAACAATAAATGGTCAAAGGTTTCGATAGCATAAGTGCATGGGCAGCATCTAAGGGGCCCGTGGAAGCCTCTTTTATTCAGATTTTCTCCTGTTAGTGCCTTTTTATGCATAAGTAACCAAGTGAAGAAATTCACCTTTGGAAGGTAAAAGGGAGACCAAACGGATTTCCAGAGCTTCGTGTTAGCAAAGATGCGTGTGTGGCTTGTAATGAGGGGAATCCTTGAGCTGCTGTATAGATTTCAGTTCTTCCCCACCCCCATTTATCTTTGGATGTACGATGGACAAGGGCGAGGCCAGAAAGCCTTGCACAGAGCAAGTTTTTTTGTGTTTCTAGAGGGTTAGGAACCCCTAGAAAAGTCCATCCTGCCCAATTCCCTTTGCTGTCCCAAGAACATATGTTTTCCAGTCAAAGAAGCCCTTTGTTCACTAGCCAGATCTTTAAATCGTTACAGGAATTTAGGGTGGCCAATGGGGCATTCCCTTGAATGGTGCCCTCCCAAAGTAATGTTCTCTGCCCATTACTCGGTATTATGTATAAATGCTGCTATATATGGTTGATGCTTCTTCTGACTAAATTCCAAATTGTTGTTCCTGTTGGAGTAGAAGCAATAGTGAGGTTTCTTAAGGAGCCTCCCTTTAGGTATTTCTTCTAGAGGATCTTGCTGACAAGATGATTTTTATCTGCATACAATTGCCATATGATTTTTCCACCAAGAGCCAGATTTGCTAAGCCTAGATTCTGAATCTGTAACCCACCTTGTTGGAGTGGTCTATTTAGGATATCCCATCTTACCAAATGTAACTTACTATGATTGCCCTTGCCCCCATTCCATAGGAAGTCCAGAAGGAGTTTGGAGATCTGTTCTGTGATAGACTTAGGAGCTAGCAGAAGGGAAGACTGGAAGATGGGAAGGGCAGAGAGGACTACCTTTATCAAAACCAACTTCCCAGCCTTTGTTAGCCATTGGCCTCCCCAATATGCTATTTTTGCTTTTATCTTGCTAATTACTTCAGTCCATAGGGAGGGAGGGCTTGGTCCCAAGGTTAAGGGAAGGCCTAGATATTTGATCTTTTCCCACTTGTCATACCCAGGGAATCCCAATATGTAGGCAATTCGAAGGATAGTTGGGTGATCTACATTCCAGCCATAAACCACACTTTTTCTTTTATTGATCAAGGCTCCTGTGATTAAACAGAAGTGTTGAAGGATTTCTTTGAAAGCCTTTGCTATCTTAATCGAGGCCCCTCCCAAAAGGAGAGAGTCATCCGCAAAGAGGGCGTGATTTATAGGGTCCACCCCTCTTGCTGCCTTGATACCTGGAATAGTGCCTAATTCCATTTCTGTTGTGAGCTTTCTGCTTAGGGATTCTACCAACAAGATATAAAGAAAGGGTGACAATGGGCATCCTTGGCGGAGCCCTCTAGAAGCTTGGAAGAAGTCAGAAGGTCTGCCATTGACCAGGGGGGCTATCCAAGGTCTGTGTGTGCAGGCTTTTATCAAGTTGACAAAATCAGCACTAAAACCGAAGGAGAGGAGGATTTTATAGAGAAATGAGAGTTTAACTCAATCAAAAGAATTTGACATATCCAACTTGATGATTATACCTTTTTCCTTCCGGGAGTGGCTAGAGTGGAGGGCTTCTTGCACTTGGATCACATTATCTATGAGGTGCCTTCCTTTGACGAAACCGCCCTACAGAGGGGAGATCAGGTTCCCTAACAGAGGCTTGAGTCTATTGGCTAAGAGTTTGGCAAGGATCTTGTAGGAAGCATTGCATAGAGAGATTGGTCGGAATCTGTTGAAAGTCTCAAGGTTAACTTATTTCGGGATAAGGGCAGGGAAGGTGGAGTTGATGCACCCTCCCACTTTGGCTTTCTTTTGAAAGGCTTTTACCATTCTGAGAAGATTGAGTTTTATTACATTCCAGCAAGCTCTGTAGAAATGTATGGTGAAGCCGTCCAGCCCAGGTGCTTTGTTCGGCTGCATTGACCAAATGACATCAACTATCTCTTTTTCAGAAAAAAGGCTTCATTAACCCAACATTTACATCTGTAGTGACAAGAGGGGGATGTTTGACAGAAATTTGGCAGCTAGGTCGTCATCAGAAGAAACATCCTCCTGGAATAGATTCTGATAATGGATTGTGGCTACATGTTTTATGAGATACTATCCTTTGATAAATTCCCCCTCCCTGTTGGATATTTCGGAAATGTGATTCCGAGAGAGTCGAGCTCTACATTGTCTGTGAAAAAAAACTGTGTTTCTGTCTCCATCTTGGAGCTAGAGGCTGCGAGGCTTAAGGTGCCAGTATTCCTCTTCTTGTCGAAAGGAAAGAAATGAATTGAACTGGGCATTCTTTTCGGTGAGCAATTGTGCTTTGGTGATTTCAGATCCTTCCATGCCTAGTTGAATCTTAGCTAGAGCCTAAACTATCTTTTGTCTATGACTTGTAGGAGTGAAAAGGGGTTTTTTATTTGCCCAGGCTTTTAATGCAGACTTAGTGAGTTTGAGTTTTTGTTCCCACACGAAGCTGGGGGATCCTGCAATTGGTTGCGCCCAAATGTTGGCCACTATGTCCATAAAGCCCTCTCTCGATACCCAAAGAGGGTTGAATCTAAAGGGAATAGGTCCGAAGTCATCATCTTTCTCTATCAGCAGCGAGATGGGGTTATGATCAGATGTTATTTTGGGCAGAATTTTGGAAGAGATTAAATGCTTCCCCTCTAGCAGAGTACTTTGAACTAGAAACCGGTCTAAACGGGCAGCAATGTTGGCATTACCAACTCTATTGTTGGTCCAGGTATAACGACCTTTCTTAGGTTTGTGGTCCAGAAGGTCCCATTCGAGAATCAGAGACTCCACCAAGGCATGGAAGGGATATTTACCCCTTACTCCACCTTTTTTCTCATGTGGTTCTACAGTGATGTTGAGATCCCCCACCAGAATGATGTTTTGGGGGGCATAGATTTCTAGGAAGTCTGAGAGAGAATTCCAACAGTCCTTCTTTTCCAAAAATTAACAGGAACATAAAGATTGAAGAGAGCTAGAGAATTCAACAATATTTTAAAGGCTTTAAGGAGTTTGGAATAAGAATAATTCTTTATAATATTAATATCATAACCCTTTAATAGCAATAAATTATATTTTAGTATTATAATAACTATAATAATTCTTATTTATTTTTCAATAATACAAGTATGGTTAATAATATTATTAAATTTTCATATTATATCAAACTACTGCAAATGATTTTTTGTCATTTATTTCATTTATATTTTCTATTTTATTTAATTTCTTCTCCTAACATCTCTCTCTCAAAAATCTCCTAATTAATTGGTTAGATATCTCCTCCTCTTAACTGATGTTTATTGCTTCTTGTCCAAGATGATAGGTGAAATTTTGACCCAAAACATTGGATGTTTAGACTCTTCTTCACATAGTTTTCTCTAGAAATCATTTTTACACCATGTCTCACAATTGTGGAAATTTGCATTCGAAAATTGCATACGCGTTTAGGTCATCTATATATATATATATATATCTATATATATATATATATATATATATATATATATATATATATATATATATATATATATATATATATATATATATATATATATATATATATATATATAGATATATATATATATATATAGATATAGATATATATATATATATATATATATATATATATATATATATATAGAGAGAGAGAGAGAGAGATCACATCTTTAACATAATTACCACCATTACATGAAATGTCAATGTTACACGAGATGCCAAACTTTCACTTTAGGTAAATTTGGTTTTTACTATAAAATTTCTACCTCTTTTGATTGTTGTCACAATTCCAATAATCTACACCTTGACAACAATTTACTTGATACGTTTACCAAGTCCATCCATCACCTTTTATGTAAGACAATAGAAGCCAAACACCACTACAAATTCTTTAATAGTATTGGTTTATAAACATGTCTACACAATTTTCTATAGTATGGACTTAAGAGCTACTCTACCTCCATCAATAACCTATCTCACAAAAAGGTATTTATTATAAATATGCTTGGTCTTACCATGATAAGCTAGATTGGTAGCCAAATGGATAGCACTTTGACTATCATAGAATACATTCACCTTGTCCTGTGTTTTACCAAACTCACCCACTGGACCCTTTAACCAAATTGCCTCCGTTCATCCATGTGAGACAATTATACATTTTTCTTCAATAGTGGATAATGTGATTGTTTCTTGAATATTTTTTTAAGCACAAACAAAAGCATTGCAAGGTAAAACAAATCTAGTGCGTGCTAGATTTATTTCTAGCACAAACACAAGCATTGTAGGTTCAAACAAACCTAGTGCCCACTAGATTTGTTTCTCACACAAAGGCAAGCATTGTAGGGTTAAAAAAATCTAGTGTAAGGAAAAACACAATAGTATTGTAGGGTAGAAAAAAAGCACAAACATAAGCATTGCAGGGTAAAAAAAATCTACCGCACATTAGATTTATTTCCAGCAAAAATACAAGCATTGCAAGGTAACACAAACACAAGCATTGTAGGGTAAAACAAATCTAGTGCACACTAGATTTGTTTCTAGCACAAACATAAAAAAATAAAAATAAATAAAAATAAATAAATAAATAAAATAAAATAAAATAATTGCAAGATAAAACAAATTTAGTGCATGCTAGATTTGTTTTTAACACAAACACAAAAAAAATGCAAGATTGGAAACAAATATAGCATGCACTCGATTTATTTATAGCACAAACACCAACGTCAAAAAATTAAATAAATATAAAACAAATTAGATTTCCTTCTAGCATAGACACATGAATTGCAAGGTAAAACAAATCTAGCATGTGCTAGGTTTATTTCTAGCACAAACAGAAACATTGCAAGGTAAAATAAGTCTAGCGTGCTCTAGATTTCCTTGTAGGAAAAACACAAGCATTGTAGGGTGAAGTAAATATAGTATGCACTAGATTTTTTTCTATCATAAACAAAAGCATTGCATGGTAAAAGAAAATTAGCATGTGCTATATTTCCTTCTAGCAAAAAAACAAGCATTGCAAGGTAAAACAAATCTAGCATGTGCTAAATTTGTTCATATCACAAAAACAAAAACATTGCAGGTAAAACAAACTTAGTATGCACTAGATTTATTTTTATCACAAACAAAAGTTTTGCAGGGTAAAACAAATCTAGTGTGTGTTATATTTCTTTATAGCACAAACACAAGCATTACACCATGCAATGGAACCAAACCATGGGGTTTTAATCTTATAAGCATGGGTGAGGAGGATTTTACATAGGGAAAGGAACAAATGCGCATGGGAATGTTGGGAAGTAGGATTGATTCATAGAAGAAGAGTGTAAGTGAATTGAGAGGGAAAATTGGTGCATAAAGGGAAGGGTGAAACATTAGAAAAGTTAGCCAATGAAACATGAAGGATCACAATGGATTGATAGATATGTGGAAAAGCATATATGTTCCTTGGAACACAATAAATCAAGGAATCAATAAAAAACATCACTAAGTAGCAACGCACAACAAAGGATGCATTTCACGGTCTTAAAGCAGTTGAGGGTGGTAGAAAATTAGGTGAAGTATTATCACAAGGTCAAGGTCGTGTGAAAATCAGTGATAGAAGGGAATGGAGGTCATGAGTTCTTAGGTATTATATGAATCGAAAGGCCATTAGTACGTGTGGGGATTTTATGTAGGTTTAGTGTTGTTTCCTATTAAATTGGATCATTTGTGGACACTAGTTGTAATTAAGGTATCCAAATGGATAACACTTTGACTATCATGGAATACATTCACCATGTCATGTGCTTTTCCAAACTCATCTAATAAACCCTTTAACCAAATTGTCCCATTTCATCGATGAGAGACAATTATATATTTTACTTCAGTAGTAGATAATGTAATTGTTTCTTGAAGTTTTTTTAGAAAAAACAGAACCATTGCAGGGTAAAAAAAGTCTAACTCGTGCTAGATTTTTTTCTAGCACAAACACAAGCATTACAAGGTCAAACAAATATAGTGCCTACTAGATTTTTTTCTCACATAAAGGAAATAATTGTAGGGTAAAATAAATCTAGTGTAAGGCAAAAAACAAAAGCATTGTAGGGTAAAACAAAGGCACACTAGCACAAGCATTGTAGGGTACAACAAACATATTTTATGCTAGATTTGTTTCTAGCAAAAACACAAACATTACAAGATAAAAAAATAAATAAATAAATATATATATATATATATATATATATAGATAAATAAATAAATCAAAAATCTAGTGCATGTTAGATTTTTTTTAGCACAAACACAAAAGCACTGTAGCACTAGAAACAAATCTCGTACAGAATAGATTTTTTTATAGCACAAACACTAATGTCGAAAACTAAAATAAATATAAGATGCGTTAAATTTCCTTCTAGCATAGGCACAAGCATTGCAAGGTAAAACAAATCTAGCATGTGCTAGATTTATTTCTAGCACAAGCATGAGAATTGTGAGGTAAAATAAATCTAGTGCACCCTATATTTCCTTATAGAAAAAGCACAAGCAATGTAGGGTGAAACAAATATATTACATGCTAGATGTGTTTCTATCACAAACACAAGCATTGCATGATAAAAGTAAATAATGTGCAGTAGATTTCCTTCTCGCACAAAAACAAGCATTGCAAGGTAAAGCAAATCTATCACGTCTTAGATTTGTTTCTATCACAAAAATAAAAGCATTGTGAGGTAAAATAAATTTAGCATGTGCTAGATTTATTTTTAGAACAAACAAAAGTTTTGTAGTGTAAAACAAATCTAGCATGTGCTATATTTATTTATAGCACAAACATAATCATTTCAGGGTCAAACAAATTCAACACCTACTAGATTTGTTTCTAGCACAAAAACAAGCATTGTATGGTAAAACAAATCTAGTGTAAAGAAAAACACGAGAGCACTACAAGGTAAACAAAAGCATAAACACAAGAACTATGGGGTAAAACAAATCTAGATACTTTAGATTTGTTTCCTACACAAACAAAAGCATTAATGTTAGGTACTTATAACTTGTGTTGTTGTATATCTTGTTACTTTTCAAATTCTAATGGTTTTCACAATCATAACATTTTATGTTTATTAAAGGGACAAATAAAAAGAACAAAACTAACAACTAGAACAATGTTAAAAATGTGTGTGTGTGAGTGAAGTATTATTGCCATTTGATTGAGGTTTTGACATTTTTTAGTGCAAGTCCTATGAATATAATACAAGAGAATATTGACTCATCTATTAATAGAAGAAAAAATATTCAAAGTGTACTTTTTCAACAATTATTTCCTAGTAATTTCTTTTAGCATGAATAAAGTGGTTTGACTAGATTATCTATTATAATATCACAACAAAAATAACAAAAAGAAATTAGTTTTTTTTTTTTTTTTTTTTTTTAGTATTGATGAATACGCAACTAAAGGACATATTGAGAAAATTGAAAAGGATGTGGATTGTGCAATAGAGAAAAAAATTATTTTGGATTTTACCACATGAAAAGTTTTTTTGAATTATGTTTCAAGAGTAAATCTCTTGGAATTGCAATTTGGACGATAGCTTTGAAGCAAACAACAACAAGAATTTTAAAAAAGTTGGTTTCAGAAACATCAAAAGGCCAATTTTTGTTTATGTGGACCGCTTTAGATTGTAAATCACAAAAGGGACATAAGGACACTGACGATCTAGAAAATGTTATACACACTAAATCATTGAAAAAGGTGTGGGAAATGCATACCCAATATGATGCAACTAATACTATGATAGTGGATTGTTCACTTTAAAGAGTAAAAGAAAATCCCAAATAAAATGTGTTTCTTGCTACTCCATTCAATGGAACAAACCAAGATGATAATTGGTTGATCGATGTGTTATGGGCAATGTTGAATAAATTCAACAAGGAAATAGATGTGTGAGCTACTTTGAAATATTTTCAATCATAATTAATAGTAACTTAAGGTTTTCAATGCCTAGTTCATGCATAAATGTACACATATTATTTATTATTTTATTTTGTAGCCTTCATTAACTTAAGTTGACATGTATTTCACAATACATATTAATAGAAATAATTTTTTTATTGCTAATAATATATTGTGTTAATGACAATTATTGGCTTGAATGGTTGTTTAATATTTTGATATCAAAATTTATTAGTTTGTAGAAAATTTGAAAATGGATAGTTATATGTAGAAATTATTAGATAATTAGTTTGTTTGCTTGATTTGAACCATAGCAATTATTTTTCCAATTTTGGTTTACCTTGTCATTAGACCTCTTAAAAATTTGTGATTTGAATGATGGTTCAATGTGTTCTTATAACTTCTCTTTGAGAAAAAACAAAAAAAACAAGAAAAAACAAAACAAAAACAAAAACAAAAAAAAAAAAACAAAAAACAAAAACAAAAAAAAACAAAAAACAAAAACAAAAACAAAAAAAGAACTATATTAGGTTGTATGTAGCACCAGTAATAGAAGTACATCTTGCACTAAAATAAGCACCAAAAGCAACTAAGGGATATGCTCTAAAAAAGAATATATAATTAATTAGTATGCTTGAAATTTAAAAAGTATTAGGTTTTATGTAGAAATTAACATATACTTAGTTTGTTTACTTGAATAGACCATTGTAATTATATTTCTCAACTGCAATTAACAAATAATTCTAACTCTTAAAATTTGTGATATCCCCTCACTTGAATCTTTTATTGTGAATTTGTATTTATGGTTAAGTATGATTGTATCTTATTTTTGAAAGACTTATTTGAAAACAATTTATCTGTGTGATAAACTGATAAAGGTTAAATGTAAATCTTATATTGATAGTGTTATTAAAATAAATATTTGGGATTGATGTTGGAATTACACCTAGCTGAAAGACTTATGGTTGCAAGTTAATTGTTGATATTGATTACAACTCATTAAGTCCTAAGCATTTAATATAAATGATTAAATTATTAATGATCATCGAATAATTGATTATTAACTTCCCTAAAAGACAAAAATTTGTCTTGGAAAGTGAGAAATTGGAGATCATAAATGAGATAGTAACCACATGCCACTTGTTAGGTGAGGTGGAGGTAGTTACCAACTACCAACTAAATTGTAGAGAGGTTAATCCACTTTTGGTCACCTTGCTAAGAGGAAGAATCATGCAGAGGAAATTTGGTGAGAAAGCAAGAAAGGACAAAGTGAACAGAGTAGATAACTTGTAGACATATGTGCTCAGGGGGATACTACTGAAGAAAATATCAAAGGTTAGGAGGAGCCAGGTAATTATTTATTAGTTCCAGATCTATTTTATCAAGTAAGTACCTTAAACTTTTATTTTATGAGAAATATTCTTAATGATATGAAAGAGTATACTAATCTGTTGTTTTTATTTTATATGTGTTTGTGTATGCTTTAAAATATTTATACAAAAATAAAGCTTTGTAGTAATTAGCCTGAAGGAAAATTATTATATGTTCTATACATTTTATTCATGTAAGTACAATGATGTATGTGCAAAAGTGTGTATATATATATATATATATATATGAAAAACTGTATAGTTCAGAATTTACATTGTATTCATATGTGTACATACAAGTAGCTGGAATTTTAGTTGGCTACATACTGATGTAAAGTATAAATTAGGAAATAATAATATACATATATTCTGTATTAATATAGAGTAGACATCAATGTAGCATTAACAATGTTCATACTTGAAGTATTTTAGACTTAAGAAAGGGAGTATATGATATATATATTTATACATATCATTGGTAAATATAAGCATGAGTCGTAATATGACTCAAATTATTTAAAGAGAGTAATTGAAAGAATAATAACCTTATAAGCGTGATTGTAAGTCCTAAAAGAAAACATTAGAGATAACACTGGTATAGCAACAAATTTCACATGGTGAAAATGAATGATAATACTGCATATATAATCTAGAAGACAATAATTAAATTTACACAGAAAAACAAGAGAAAATACAATCATTGTATAAAGAACTTGAGAAAATAAAAATATGAAAGACAATGATATAACCTCAAAAATTCAGTACTTAAACATAATTTTTTGGTAATAATAGAGTAGGTCTAAGATGACTACATTAAGTTACAACTAGTAAAAGTTTTGGGTTGAAAGAACCCATAAATAAGTACATTAATAGGCATGCAATACTGATGCATAAGAAATTCCCTAATAGGGAAGAGAATCCTAACAACTTCATCAATATAACCAATATTACGAACATGGAAAGACTCTATAAAGATTACAGTTTTGGTTAGGAATAACCGTAAAGAAAATAAACCAAAATTCAATTTATATCTTAGATATGGGATAAAATTTACCAACCATTCAAGTACAATAAAGGCTTAAAGCCTCTAAATGTAGACAACTATAATAAGAAGTATGACTGGTGGGAATGACTGGACAAGCAAACATTAACAACTAGAATCCCTGGCTTCTTGCCTTTGCATATAAAATTCATGCTCAGGCATACAAAAGAATCCAAGGTTTCAAATTAGCTGACCTAGAAAATGAGAAGCTGAAAATCCTTATGAGTGATGAGAGAGCCTTAACCTTTTTCCTTCGAAAGAAAAAGTTGCAAAATAGCATTTTGAAGAATGATTGTATCTATGAAAAAATAGAAAGATACACGAATTAGTCCTTATACCATAATATATAAAAGAACGAGAATAAACCATGTAAATATGAGTACTAGGCATAATACCTTTAAAAAAGCATAGGCAATATACTAATAAACCATCATAAACTATGATTTGATGTATAGCAAGAGGATGTGTATAACATATATATTCGTAAAAGAAGGACTTAATATGTTTTTAAGAAAAGGTAAACAAAAATCAACATAGGACATATGTCTTATAGGTTTAGATTGTATTGATAACAAGAATTTTGTAAAAAAAAGGTTTTAATATGTTTTTAAGAAAAGATAAACACAAATCAACATAGGACATATGTCTTATAGGTATAGATTGTATTAATAACAAGAAGGTTGTCTTGAGAACATTAAATGTGAAACTTAAATAGAATCAAGGATATTATAGGTAATTATATCATTTGCTGACAATTTTACCATATGAAGAACAATACTTATAAAAGAAGAATCTACGATTCCTAATAAGAAGGTAAGGGGTATGGATATAAATACACAAGTAATGGTTTAATGAGCTAAGAAATTATATTTAAAATATTGTTGCATGAAAAGGAAAAATATTTATAAACATAATTTAATCATATGCAATAGTCAACTTTTAATCTTGATCTGAAAAATGTAAAAGAAAGGTAGAATTGTTATTATTAGACGAATAAAGGAGAGCCCTTAAGCATAAACTTACAAGTTAGTAATACAAATCTATTTCTTACCGATAAAATAAATAAATTGATATGTTAAATGGGGTTTATTACAAAATCAACCATTTGAATGGTGGGTCAATCTCTTCATGTAATACGTGTTCCAAAAAAATCAAATAAATGTATTAGGTTGTATGTATTAAAGCATTTCATGATAAAATAAATCTAGCGTGCATTACATTTGTTGAAAATGGCAACAAGAAATGCTAAAATAGAAGTGCTAAAAGTAGAACTGCTATAAATAGCAGTTCAGGTACCAGTGCTAGACTGAGCAACAAGGAATGAAAAATGGAAGTTTTAAAAATAGCATTGATATTTTTAGCAGTTTGGGATAGATTCCTATTTTCGTTAGTCCCTGAACTAAAACAGTGAAGTAAAATTCGAATTTGATCTTAGCAGCAGTTTGTAAAATAATTAATTAATTCATCTTGAGTTAACTAGTTAAGGAAATCAAACTTGAAGTCTATGTGGGGACATGCAACAATTTCTCCATTAATTGAGGAATTTATCCATCAGTTAAAGAGACAAGGATGAGTTGTAATTAGTTGACTTAGCTAACTGAGTCAAG
Organism: Pinus tabuliformis; assembly: GCA_031772625.1. Lineage (NCBI taxonomy): Eukaryota > Viridiplantae > Streptophyta > Pinopsida > Pinales > Pinaceae > Pinus > Pinus tabuliformis. Next base: position 1,042,991,804 of record CM062816.1, on the reverse strand, counting down.
TCCAATTAGATTAATTCAAACAGTTTGTTGAATTAATGTAAGTTCAGTTAGTTAATGTTTGCATGCATGTAACTACTGCACTTTAGATAACTGAGTATTCTCTCATAAATAACTCATGCATGTCAGTTCAGATAGAGACCAAGTTGAGATCAAATGGAGGGGTAGTGTACTATCAGTTGCTAGAATATTCCTTGCATGCAAAAGGAATTCTTTCCTTGAGGATTGTGCAGTTACTTCTTTAAGTTTAGTGAGTGTGATGAGGCCAATTCACACGTGTGACATCATTGGACCCCAATAAAAATTGCGCAAGGAAACAGGAGGCTTGGAGGGCTTGAGGAGGACATATACAATGTCTATTCAGCCTGTGAGCTGTTGTTAGGCCCCTATACTACTAGTGCAACCCCTTATTGTTATTAGTACAACCCACTTATTATATTGATGTGCCCATGTAGTGCCCATATTGTTACTATTGTGCCCCATAGAAGCCCACTATTGTTATTATTGTGCCCTTACATTAGTATTGTTATGTCGGCTTTGATTATGCTATGACCCCTTAAGCTCCTATATATACAAAGGAGGTCTTTTCATTTGTATCATCCAAGAATTGTTCATTTATGTAATGTAAAGGAGGTTTCCCCCTCGAAGAGGCTGAATTCTAAGGTGTTGATCTATCTTTTCTATCTTTTTCTTGAGTTGGTTTCATAACATTTGGTATCAGAGCTTTGGATTCTAGGGTTTCTCTGCTCCAAATAAGTCATCGTGGCATTTTCGCTATAACTTTTTTTTTGCGACATTTCAGAAGTTGCAAAAAAAAACCCATTTGAGAAGAAATCACGCTGAACCTCGGGTCCGAATTTCAAAGCTTTTCGCCTATATTTGTGGAGATATGATCTGAGGAAGTTGGTCTTTTTGCAGACTCCTGAATTACATTCCAAACAGGTGACCTGGGGAAAATCGTCATAACTTTCTCTCTAGGGATCGAATTGAAATTTCGTAAAAAGGTACAGAAAGAGGATGGACTGTAGTTTCTTGTATGCATTTTTCAGATCCAAAGGTCGAAATAGTGACACGTGGCACTTCATACAAGTTCGCTCTTCTGGAAAGGTATATAATCAGGTCATCTTGGGAGATTGTGCATAACTCTTTCTTGGAGAATCCAATTTGGATCAGACTGGTGGCATTGGAAAGAGGACACAGAGGGCTACTACAGATCGCAATTTCAGAACTTAAAGATCTGAAAGTACAGAGTTACAGTCGTTTCAATATCGAGCTCCTAAAATCAAGAAAAAGCAAGATGAGGAAGTTTGATGGCAAGGATCCGGTAAATTGGATACTTCAGATGGAGCAATATTTTGATCTACATGGTGTATAACTGTTACAAAGGGTATGTATTGCATCTTCATATTTAGAACCAGATCAATTTTTATGGTATGAAGGACTTTGTTCTCGTAAACAACTTGTTACGTGGTCAATTTTCACGGAGGAAATGATAGCACATTATGAGGATACAAAGAGCAGCACCTTCTTTAGAGCAATACCACAATTGGAAAGAGTAAAAGGGATTTGTGACATAGTGGAAAGCAAAATTATGGAAACCAGGAAGCATACCCCTCACAACTATAAAGATGGAAATGTTGTTTCTCCTAGCCTTCCACAACCTACAAGGGTTACACCACAACAATTGGAAGAAAAAAGAGAAAAAGGGCTTTGTTACAATTGTGATAGCAAATGCACTAAAGGTCATAAGTGTGCTGAGAAGAAATTATTTTACATAGAATATGAAGAGGAGGAAGAAAAGGATCAAGAAACATCAAAAGAAGAAGCTATACGCCAGGACCCCGCCCCAGAGAAAGAAGAAATGAATCATACCATATCTTGTAAAGCATTGGCAAGAATTATCACTCCTCAAACTCTCAATATAGAAGGACATATTAAGAAGAAAAAGGTGCAAGAAGTGAAAGATCACATCGAGAAAGAAGAAATGAATCCAACCATATCTTGTAATTTATTGGTCGAAATTACCACTCCTCAAACTATCAAGATAGAAGCACATATAAAGAATAAAAATGTTCAAGAAGTGCAAGATCACATCGAGCATCAAGAAATGAATCCGACCATATCTTGTAAAGGATTGGAAGAAATTACCACTCCTCAAACTCTAGAGATAGAAGGACATATCAAGAAGAAAAAGGTTCGAGCAGTGAAAGATCACATCGAGCATCAACAACAAGTTCTCCAAATTTTAAAGGATAACGCCACTTCGGTGCCAAATCAAACGAAACAACAGGTAGATCAACATCGTAGTGAAAAATGTTTTGATGTAGGGGATTGGGTATTTTTATTGCTACATCTCAAGCAAGCTATTTATGAGAAGGAAATGTTGGCAATACTACATGCACTTAAAAAAATGGCGACCTTACCGAATGGGAAGACTCTTCAAGGATGAGGATGTGGAAGCATTGTTTTGTGCTATTTCTATTATCCAACCAGATTGGATAAACAAAGCAAGGGATGAATGGAAGAAGGACGAAGAAGTATGGCCACTTATTCAAAAGTTGCAAAAGATACCAATTCAAACAATATTGCCAAAAATTGAAGAGGAAGGAAAAATCATATTGGAACCTGGAGCAGTCACAGAAACAAGAACCCGACAACTACGAAATCGATCAATTTCAGAGTATCTCATCAAGTGGAAGAACTTACCTGTTGAAGATTCCACATGGGAGGACAAGAATTTTATACAGAAGCATCAAGAACTACGCAAGCGTTGAGGACAACGCTTTTTGAAGGAGAGGGGCATGTTAGGCCCCTATACTACTAGTGCAACCCCTTATTGTTATTAGTACAACCCACTTATTATATTGATGTACCCATGTAGTGCCCATATTGTTACTATTGTGCCCCATAGAAGCCCACTATTGTTATTATTGTTGTTTGGTCAATTTAGTGTATTCTAAATTGCTATTTAAAATGTCAATCTGGGATTCGTAAACTGACAAAGTGAAGTGTACTATATGTACTAGATAACCATTTCCTTAGTCTTTTGTCATTTTTGAGTTTTCTAGTTTTTTTTTGGATTTATCTTTTCCTAATGTGTGATGGAGAAAATGAAAGTTAAGTGTGGATGGTGATGGTGATTTCTACAGTGATTTCCCCAAACTTAAAATTGATCAAAGAGAAAGCTTTAAAACAACTGTAATGAAGTCAATTCTTAAGAGGAAGTAAATGTATCAAACAGTGAACTAATGACAATGGCCCAGTATCCTTGCTGCTGAATGAAAAGAAAGTAAAAACTGAACTTAAAGCAACTCAAATTAAAAGCAAAGCAACTAATTCACACTACTTCAACTCTTCATATCATTGACCCTTCAGCTCAATCTACCTTGTGGGAAGCAATCATGAACAAGTCAAGTAATATGATATCTAAATGGCAAGAAATTAAATTGCATAAAGGAAACTAATCAAACTACTTCAACTCTTCTGATCCTTTACCCTTCAGCTCAATCTACCTTATGGGAAGCAATCATGAATAAGTCTAAGCAATATGATAACTAAGTGGAAAGAAATTAAATTGCATAAAGGAAACTAATCACACTACTTCAACTCTTCAGATCCTTTACCCTTCAGCTCAATCTACCTTGTGGGAAGCAATCATGAACAAGTTTAAGCAATATGATAACTAAATCACACTACAATAAGTAATATTCTGATTCCTTATTAATAGAGTCACTTGACTATAGAAAGAAACCATAAACAAATGAGTAGTATGATGTCTAAGTAGCAGAAAAAGAAATAAGCAAATCACAACTTGAAAAAGGACAGAGCTGGAATTAAACTTCAGATAATGGAAATTAACAGGAAGGACAAGATGATCTCATATGTCAATAGTTATCAAAAAGATGAAAATTTGCCCGGGCTGCCTAAGAAAACCTGCAGAAAAACATTGATCAGCTGACAGTTATAAGAAAACAAAAGTGAAAATATAAACAACAGTGAATTAAAAACATCAAAACAACATGTTATATATAAGCTAGTAATTATAAAAATAGAAACATAATAAAATCAAATGACAACTATACAGGGCTTTAGTGTGCAGGGGCCCTCTGCCACCTCAGCCAGTCAACAAACAGTCACAAGAACGAGCTCAAGAAAGTAGTCTTCTCATGTATTAAAGCAGCAGCAACATATATAAAACAGAGTACAGTGGGGTGATAATAGAAAACAGTTCGAAAATTACATTCAAAAAGCTTTTTTACAGCGTTCATCAACGCGTTATTTATAATGAAAAAGTGCTGAACTAACTAACTGAATCCTATGCCATTAACTGCGTTGCCAAAGACACGTAGATCTCCTCAGCCGAGATCTAGCGTAACTGTCATCATGCCTATTAAATCTTCGGAGTGGTAGCTGTTGGATTCAGGTTACGGGGATGATCTCCAGGTGTGCTGATGTCTCTGTGGGCTGAGGACTAGGCCACATAAACTCTCACGTGCTCCAAACAGAGACGTGCCACCGCTAAATACCTTGGTTGGCTTTGCCTTTGACCCTTGTTGGCCGTGACCTTCTATGGATGATTTGGCAGTTTTGAAGGGACACGTTCCATGTACCCATCACCTGTAGCTTTCCCATGTGGCTCGTTTCTTCATAGGACACCTGTAGCATAGCTTTTAACAAAATAGCTGCGGAATCCTGTGCTGGCTGCGGAAACTGACAAGTTTCCGCAACTACCTGAACAAAAATCTAAACCAAACAACAGTCATAAGCATAGTTAGAAAACCATGTCAGAAGCTCTTTTTAGACTATAATGCAATGATTTAACAGCTTGATGGATGAAGTAAGTGGGAAAAAGAAGGCTGAGAGGGTGTATAGGAAGATGCAGGTTTGAGGCTCAACATACCCCCACTGTGAAGGTGTTGCATGTCCTCATGCAACCAAAATTTGGTTATTTCCCTCTAATCCATATGCTCTGAGGCTTCTGCTAGGACATCTAGCCCTCTTTTCTTCTTCTTTGATGCTAACATCATCCTTGGTTTCCTGACTAGACATTTGAACTTGAGATTAATCAATGCTCTGCTTAACTTTTTGCACTTCTTCTTCAGTTTCCTGTTTTTCTTTTTGCCACAGTCCTAAATGGAGCATAGTGTTATCATGGAAAATCTTGTCTACCTTACTCTGCTCTTTGAGTGCTTCATTTTCCCGTTTGATATGCCTATTTAGGACTTCTAATTCAAATACCTCCTGTTTCAAAGACTGAACTTGTGCATCTAGTGGCAGAGTGGTACTTGGTCCTGCAGCTGATTGTTCTAAGGATTCCAGGTAGTTATATGCTTCTTGCTGATTAGGATCTACTTCAGGTGTCTTTCTCGGACTAGGCTCAAAATCTGGTGGAGGAGGAGGACTGCTCTCCCTTTCCGGCCGAAAAGGGATTTCATCATGTGGAGGACTTGATTCAATGCTTGGCTGGGCTGGAGATTTCTCAAGTGTCTCTTCACCTAAATCAATAAAGTGAGACTGTTTTTCTTGGGTTTTATTCACTTTTCCTTTTAGCCTAGTGCTCCTCCTTAAGTATGGACTAGTACTCTTCTCTTGTGCACTCTATTTTCCTTTTTGCTTTTTCTTTGCTATAGCAGCAGCTTGAAGATGTACTAATTTTTTTGACAGAGGCTGATAATCCTCCTCTATGGATTGCTCAGGGGATGGATAGACTTCTTGAATGGTTCTTTTGCCTTTTTTTTTCTTCTGTTTCTTATTTTTAGCTCTATCTTCTTCTTCTTTTTGGACAGTTTCTTGAATTTCTATTGTAGGGGAGTCTTGGACTGTAATGTTCTTTTCTTTCCTCCTACTTTTCCTTGGAATATTTGGTGGACTGCTTCCAGAGGCCTCAGACGGCTCTTGGAAGTAGTTTCTTGTCAAAAATTGCTCCCAAGTATCCTTAGTTTTCTTTAACTGGTCCTCAATAAGAATTTTTAGGAATCCATGATGGTAGAGATGAGATTCAATGTTGCCTATGTGTTTTTGAACTGTAAAACACATCTTTTTCAAACTCAATAACAGAAAATGAGGCAAATTAAGAGTGTGACCCTCTAGGAAATTCATCATAAGTCTAGCATGATACATATACATAGAACCAAAACGACCTTCACACGTGATAAATTTCTGGATGACTAACAGTAGACTAGACCATTCCTCTTTTAGTGCATGAACAGGGATGCCTCTTGTAAATACGGTGGTATCCATACCTTGGTTTTGTAGCATGATTCTCCATATTTGATCGCCCACACTTCTATTTTTAAATCACCTTTCACCTTCTTGAGGTAGGCTTGTGGCAGCTGCTACTGTGGCCTCAGTCACTGTAAACTTTAAATCTCCAATCTCCACTGTTTTTCCATCAAAAGACCGCGCAAAAGCTGTGGTCACCTCCTTGTTATGGCCTTTAAACTTTTGAATAAATCGTAGCCATCTGGCTTTCTTCAACAATTCCTTAGTTTGAGGATAACCCTCCAAGTATTTCGGTCCCTCTGGCTCGACTCTCAGTAATTTTCCCATCTGCTGTTTTAAATTCCAACTGAGAGTTCTTCTGCGTGTGAGGGTTCAGAAAAAAAAAAAAAAAAAAAACGGCTCTGTTTCAGGATTTAGGATAGACTATAGTGACTGCAGTCGGGGTTTTAGGATGACTGTAGTGACTGCAGTCGAAAATGGAGAACAAACTGTAGTGGTAGTACCCGAATTACCGGAGGAACAGAGGGTGAGCAGCAGTGAACAAGTTCAAAATAAAATGTGGATGCATGCGAGAGGTATGGTATTAGTGAAGTGGTAAACGAATGGAATCGGATTGATGACTGTGTATGAAATTTTTACATGTCTCAATAGACGGTTGCGGAAATTACGGCTAAGAAGAACCGTAACACAATAGGTCACGTCTCAAGAGTACGGGTAATAAATGGAAGTGTAGTCAGTCTTGAGTTTAAACTCGGAATAATCATGAGACCTTGGAGAAATGAATGCAAGGTGTGTGGAGTGATATCGTGGAATAGGAGTGGTAGTGGAGCTATCGTATCAAATCATTGCACATAGTAGAATTTGTTATGGTTTGATAACTATGCGTAATTATGACTTGAATTGTTATTTGATAAAGATTTTTTATCATACCTTTGGAAACTTTGTCAATTTTTCCTCAAGGCTTCTAGCCAATTGCTCTTCCTTATTGTCTTGGAGATGCCCCATTTCTTTAGCTCAATTACACCTGCATTTCATGATTATGGCACTAACAGTTGACTGTAAATTTGAAAACAGAGTGATGTTGGCTGCGGAAATCGTTTCTGGCTGCGGAAACTACTTCTGGCTGCAGAAACGGTGTCCAACTGCAGAAACTGAGACAGCACCCCCTTAACTGCACAAAGATAGTTAGAGAAGAACTAACTGAATGAAAATAATCCTGAAAGGGACTTTTATTGATGAAGTGAAATGGAATGAGTGGAATGAAATGAAAATGAAGTGGAGTGAAGTGAAATGGTAATGAGAGTGAGATGGAGGTGAAGTGAGATGGAAAATGAAATGGAGTGAAGATGGAAAGAGAAGGAGAGGAGATTCTTTTTTTTTGGAAAATATAGAGTGTCAGGTGTCCCTCATTTTCACTCTACATTTTCTGTATAAGACTGCCAATCTATGATTGGTTTTTGTAGGAATTTACAGGGTAAGTTCCTCAGAAAGAATACCAAGAGGACACCGCTCACAACCAGATCTCAAATCAATACACCAGTATTTTTGACGTGGTTAAAACCCTCAGAGTGCAAGGAGGGAAACAGTCCACGGCCTGTCCCAACGTGGGTACAGACAATTTATTAATCAAAGAATGAAAATTTACATAAGCTTCTCTCATGCACAGATTTTCCGAACAATGACCCTCCATGCGCTTTAAATAGAACTCATGGACCAATCGGGTGTCAAGCCACGGATCAAGTGTCGGTAATACCGAGGTGAGAGTGAACCGTCGGATCACTACATATCGTGACCGTCGGATTGTAAGTTACAAAATGTACAACGGTAAAGAAACACACTTTACCTAACTCTGACCTAACTCTATACTAGACCAAGTTGAACTTAACTATATCCTATGTGTCGGAATATCCTAACATCCCCCCTTAAGAACAACTTGGGATAGGATTGAAGGATTTACAAATATGACACAATAGGAGAAGGAAGGAGGCACTAGAGCCTATCCCCCCTTAGTGACAACTTCCTGAACTCCAAGCATATATCGAAGTTTAGTGAACTTCGCCTCTGTGAGAGCCTTTGTGAAGATGTCTGCAACCTGATCATCTGTTGGACAATATTGCACTTCAAGAACATGGTCATGAATGAGCTTTCTGATGAAGTGCATGTGTAGTTCAATGTGTTTGCTGCGCTGATGCTGGACTGGATCTTTGCATAGCTGAATGGCACTTTGATTATCACACCAAAGTGTGGTTGGATGCTGCTGCTCAAAGCCAAACTCTGATAGGATCTGACGAAGCCACAAGGCTTCCTTACTAGCTTCCACGGCACCACGATACTCTGCTTCTGCTGATGAAAGAGAAATGGCAGCCTGTTTCTTACAAGCCCATGTAATAGGTCCTGAACCAAGAGTGAAGACATAACCGGCAGTAGACTTCCGATCATCAAGGTCACCAGCCCAATCAGAATCAGTGAAACCAACTAACAGAGGAGCTGCTTTGGCACTGTAATGAATCCCAAACTGTACTGTACCTCGAACATAACGAAGTATTCTTTTAGCTGCTTTCCAATGACTTTCACGGGGGTTTTGCATAAAACGAGCAACAAGGCCAACAGCAAAGGAAAGATCAGGACGAGTATGGGTTAAATACAAGAGTTTTCCGACAAGTTGACGGTATAAGGTAGCATCAACTTCAGGAGAAGTACAAGAGACTGAAAGTTTGACTCCAGACTGAAAGGGAGAAGTGGCTGGCTTACAGTCTTCCATGTGAAAATGACGAAGAATATCACAAGCATACTTGGACTGGGAAAGGAAAATACCCTCTTGGGATTGCAAGACTTGAAGACCGAGAAAATAGTGTAAGTGTCCTAAGTCTGTCATTTCAAATTTCTTTTTAAGGCTGGACTTCACATGGTTTATAAGGTTGGGATCACTACCAGTAAGAATAAGATCATCAACATAAAGAACAAGGATGATGAGAGAGTTGCCCACTTTCTTGGTGTAGACAGTATTGTCAGAATGACACCTAGAAAAGCCAGATTCTAAAAGAAAGCTATCCATTTTGGCATACCAAGCTCGAGGAGCTTGCTTGAGGCCATAAAGGGATTTCTTAAGTCGACAAACGAGGCTGGAGTCTGTTTGTATGAAGCCAATGGGTTGTTCCATATAGATTTCTTCCTGCAAGTCACCATGCAAGAAGGCAGATTTAACATCCATTTGATGGACTTCCCATTTTAAAGAGGCAGCAAGGGAAAGAACAAGGCGGATAGAGTTCATTTTGGCAACTGGAGAGAAGGTTTCAGTGTAGTCAATGCCTTCAACCTGTGAAAAGCCCTTAGCAACTAGACGAGCTTTATGTTTATCAACTTTCCCATCTGGTCCATACTTGGTTCTGTAAACCCATTTGCATCTAACAAGTTTGCGTCCCTTTGGTAGAGGAACAAGATCCCATGTATCATTTGTCATCAATGAATGATATTCTTCATTCATAGCTGTTTCCCAATGTGGATGGCCTGAAGCTTCTGCAAAAGTGTCAGGATCATGATTTACTGGAGCTTGAGCCAGTAAAGAAGAGGCTCTTTCAAACTGAGAACGTGTACGTCGCTGATCTGTAGGATCACCGGCAAGATCACCTGCTGCATCCCGAGTAGCACGGACCCATCTTGGAAGTTGAGGATCCTGAAAAGGTGGGGAAGAATTATCATCCTCGCTTTCATCATCAGAAGAAGAAATGTTTTCAAAGATAGAAGAGATAGGAAGAGGTGGCACATTCGCCGGACTAGGCTCACAGGCCGATTTATTTTCATCAAATTTTACATCTCTTCTAATGATAACATTTTTGGACTTAAATGGAATAAGTCTATAGCCTTTTACATCTTCAGAATATCCAACAAAAGTACATTTCTCACTCTTAGGTTCTAAGGCTTTATGCTTTTCATCTGGAATATGGGCCCATGCTTCACTTCCAAACACACGAAAGTGACTTACATCTGGTTTAATGGAACTCCAGGCTTCTTCTGGAGTGATATTCTCTAGAACCTTAGTAGGAGTGCGATTGATTATATAATTTGCACAATTAATTGCTTCGGCCCAAAAACTAAGACTGAGTCCTTTAGATTGCAGCATACAATTAGCCATTTCCTTTAAGGTGCGATTTTTCCTTTCAGCTACACCATTTTGTTGTGGAGTGTATGGAACAGTATGTTGCATTTGAATTCCATTTTCGGTGCAAAAGTTGATGAATGCATTTTTAACATATTCTCCACCATTATCAGTTCTTAGCTTAAGAATTTGATGTCCAGATTGTTTTTCAACGAATGCTTTGAAGGCCAAAAAGGTGGTAAATACTTCGCTCTTGAGTTTTAAGAAGTATACCCAAGTGCGTCTGGAGAAATCATCAATGAAAGTTAAGAAGTACTTGCAGCCAGAGAATGAAGCAACAGGAAGAGGACCACATAAATCACTGTGCACAAGCTGTAAAGGGGCTGAGGCGTGCCAAGAGGCACGTTTGTCAAAACTGTCCCGATGATGTTTTCCGAGTACACATCCGGAACAAACACCATCTTTGCAAGATACCATAGGAAGACCTGTCACCATGTTTTCTTTACATAGATGCTGAAGGGAGCGATAGTTTAAGTGACCATACCGCTCATGCCAAAGTTTGCTCACTTCATCATTATGAGCAACAAATACTGAGGGAAGATGGGATGACCCAAAGTTGTGAAACTTATACAACCTTTTGGAATCATCAGCAAGACCAGTAGCTAGAATCTGTTTAGGATCTTTTAGATCCTTGATTACAACATCATGAGGTGAAAATTCAACAATTTTACCTTCACCTGAATGAGTTATCTGATAGACAGATAGAAGGTTGCAGGATAAGTTTGGAACACATAATACATCATTGAACTGACCATTGTCTAGATGAACAGTTCCAGTCCCTACAACATTAAGAGATCTATCATCACCAACATATATATTTTTGGTGTTACAATCATTTAAAGAAGAAAACATGGCTTGGTTTTTGGCCATGTGACAAGAGGCTCCAGAATCAATGAGCCACTCATGAGAATGAGAAGAAGAAGAAGATACATTTAATGCATAACCAGACTGAGATGATTGACGATGACATGCAGAAAATGCCGTTCCGGAAGTTGAAGTTGAAGTAGGCTCCAGATGGATGTTATGTTTCTTCATTGCGGCTTCCAAGGCTTCCATCTTCTTAAAGCATTTAGATTCTAAGTGGCCATCTCGATTACAAAAGTTACAATGTCTGTCAATCTTCTTCCATTTGTTTTTATTGGTCTTGTCATATTGCTGAAATGATCTTTCATCTTGAGGCTGAGTTGGTTTAGGACCATTCCTTTGAGGATAAGACTTCTTAGGATTCTTTGAATTTGGTTGCTGCTGGGCGGCTAACGCTTTCGAGGAAGAGTTTCCAAGATTAAGAAGACCAAGGTGTAAGAGTTTTTCTTGTTCTCTTATTAAGGAATCACAAAAGGAGTCAAAGGAAGGGGGCTTGTAGTCTTTGCCTTGACAAATGAAAGCTTCCCTGGTAGAATGGAAAGTGGAAACAAATACAGAGTAGGCTGGTCCCAACTTAGTAAGGATGGAATAAATAAGGTTACCATCTTCTTTCTTAACTTTAACACCTTCCAAGAGATATCTAAGGGTCTTGAATTTGGACAAGAAATCTTCAATGCAAGAAAAATTATTAGGATCCAAAGTAAGCAACTCATTCTCAAGTTGATGGGCTCTAATTTCATTTTTAATCCCAAAACTTTAGCAAGTTTTTCTAATGCTTCATGAGGAGTTTCAATTTCTGCAATGTGGAATCTAAGATCAGGAGAAACAGACATTCCTATCAAACCACGTGCTTGATCTTGTCGATTTTCCCATTTTTCGGCCTTGTCTTCATCTTTGGGTTTCTTCTCTTGGTCTGTGGCTATTCTGAAGAGACCTTTACTTCTAAGTAAATCTCCCATGTAGGCTACCCATTGGAAGTAGTTAGTGCTGTCAAGAATGACTTGGCATGGACTTTCCATTTTTTGAAAAACAACTGAAGCTGAAGATGCTGAAAGTAAGTGGTCCAATGGATAGATCTCGAAAAAATAGGCGGTTTTAAAAAAAACGGCTCTGAAAAAGGCTTCCGGATGAAGAAGTTATGGCTTTTTGAAAAAAAAATTGTTGACGATGCCGGCAAAGTGCGCGAATGTGCGGGAATGAAAAAATCCGCCCCCACAAAATGGAGACTTGAACCCAAGACCTCTACTCTCTTAAAAGGTCTTTGAACCAATTGATCTATACAAAATATTTGAGAGAGAGAGAGAGAGAGAGAGAGAGAGAGAGAGGGGGGGGGGGGCCTCGATTTGCGTGCTTGCCTTGGGAAGACTCTTTTCCCCTACAAAACACAAAACACAAAACCCAACACGAATATCCAAAGAAAAACGAACCTTACGGCTCGAAGTTAGCTTTAGCCAAAAAACTAGAAATTTTAAAAAAAATCTCAAAGTTAGCTTTTAGCCGAAAAACTAAATATTTTTCTCAATGTTTCTGATTTTCCGAGATCACACTAAGGTGCAGGGAAAAGAGCATACGCATGAGAAAAATCCTTTCTTTCTGTTTCTGATTTGCCCAGATCGCACAGAGTCGCAGAGCAAAGAGCATACGCAGAAATGAAAGGTATAGATCCGGAAAAAAAAAGGCTAAATAAACCGAAACCGAAATAAGCAGAGAGAAAATGACAGTAAACTGCAAAAAAAAACACTGTATACCTCCCGATCTGAAAAATGACGCAGCTAGGGCTACCGGAAACCTTTTCGCGTGAAACGAAAGGGGTTCATCACTGAAACAGATGCTCTGAACGCAACAGAGCAGTCCTCTCGGCCCGAAAGCAGTCAGAAACAGCAGATCTAGGAAACGACAGCCGCATGCAGTTCTACCGGCTTCAGATTTGGATCACCAACGGACGCGGCCCTCAAATAGCTCTGATACCATGTAGGAATTTACAGGGTAAGTTCCTCAGAAAGAATACCAAGAGGACACCGCTCACAACCAGATCTCAAATCAATACACCAGTATTTTTGACGTGGTTAAAACCCTCAGAGTGCAAGGAGGGAAACAGTCCACGGCCTGTCCCAACGTGGGTACAGACAATTTATTAATCAAAGAATGAAAATTTACATAAGCTTCTCTCATGCACAGATTTTCCGAACAATGACCCTCCATGCGCTTTAAATAGAACTCATGGACCAATCGGGTGTCAAGCCACGGATCAAGTGTCGGTAATACCGAGGTGAGAGTGAACCGTCGGATCACTACATATCGTGACCGTCGGATTGTAAGTTACAAAATGTACAACGTAAAGAAACACACTTTACTAACTCTGACCTAACTCTATACTAGACCAAGTTGAACTTAACTATATCCTATGTGTCGGAATATCCTAACAGTTTTCAGGCCTATACGATTTTTTATTTTTTATTTTTATTTTTTTTACTGAAAGAAACAAAGACTAGGTTGATGGGGGAGAAGGATTCTTCTCCACCAGCCTTATTGCAGAATTCTCCTGGAACATTTTGACAAATTCCTCTTTTGAGAGTGGCTTATGATAAATTTTCAATCGGTGGCCATTCACAATGAGAGGAGTTTGAAATTCATCAATAGTCTTGATTCTTACCGCTCCATTGTTAAAGACTTTGTCAATCTCATATGGCCCAAGCCAATGAGTCTGAAATTTTCCTTTGAGGTCTTTAAACTTGGAATCAAACAGTAACGCCCAATCTCCTTCTTGAAACTTTCTCTCTTTGATGTATCTGTCATGCCACTTAGCTCTTTGATGTTGAACTAGATCAGTCCTTAAAATTTCATCTTGTTTGATCTCATCTAACTCATTCAGCTGCTTCATCCTGTGCTTTTGGGCTTCTGATAGATTCATCCCCAACTAGACTGCCATCTTGAAAGTCTTGATTTGAAACTCAATGGGGAGCAGGACCTCCTTCCCATAAAAAAGTTCATAGGGAGAATGTCTTGTTGTATTCCTCCATGTAGTTCTGTAGGCCCATAGGCTTCAGGAAGCCTTTCTACCCAATCTTTTCTGTGTAGATGAACAGTTTTGGTGATGATGCTTTCAAGAACTTTGTTTGTAGATTCCACTTGGCCATTTGCTTGCGGATGGTAAGGAGTAGATTTTCTATGCTTGATTTTATATTCTTCCATCAGCTTCTCCATCAAGTTAGATTTAAATTGACTTCCCTGATCTGTCACAATTTCTCTTGGGACACGAAAACGAGTAAAAATATCCTCAAAAAGAAATTGAACAACTGAATTTTCAGTGGTAGAAGGCAATGCTTTGGCTTCTACCCATTTAGTGACATAATCAGTGCATACCAATATATACTTCTTTTGTTTAGATGGTGGATTAATGGGTCCAATGAAATCTAAAGCCCATTTTTCAAAGGGTTCGATGAGTACTTGTGGTTGTAATGGCATTTCATTTGAAAGAGTCGGTTTCCCAATTCTTTGGCAGCTATCACACCTTCTGACATATTGTTTTGCATCTTTGAAAAGGGAAGGCCAATAATATCCTAAAGAAAGGATTTTATAGGCCGTCCTTTTTTCAGCAAAGTGTCCACCGCATGGTTCATCATGACATGCCTTGAGGATGTCAGGCATTTCATCTTCCCGAACACATCTTCTGATCACACAATCTAGCCCTGTTTTAAACAATTCATTAGAAATCCATGAATAACTTGAGCTCTCCTGAATAATTTTTCTTTTTTCACCAGGAAATAGATGTGGAGGTAGCTTCCCTGTAACCAAGTAGTTAGCAATATCTGCATACCAAGGAGTCTTAGTAGTTACTGCAAACAAATATTCATCTGGAAACTTATCCTCTACAGGAGAATCTTCGTTAGTATTTTGGATTCTAGACAAGAAATCAGCTACTGTATTTTGTTTCCCTGGTCTATCCAACACAGTAATATTGAATTCTTGTAAAAGTAAGAGCCATCTTGTAACTCTGCCATTAGTAACAGGTTTATTCATAAGATATCTAATTGCAGAATGATCAGTATGGACAAAAGTTTCATAGCCGGTTATATAGTGTCTAAACTTATTGATTGCATGAACAACAGCTAAGAACTCTTTCTCAGTCACAATATAGTTTAACTCAGTGGGAGTCAAATTTTTACTGGTGTAGTAAATGGCATAAGGAACTAAATCCTTTTGTCCTAACACAGCTCCTAGAGCTGTATCTGAAGCATCTGTGGAAATATGGAAAGGAAGTTTCCAATTTGGACCTCTCAAAATGGGTGCTTCAGATATTCTTGTTTTCAAAATTTCAAATGCAGATTGACAATCAGGATCCCATTTGAATTCACAATCTTTTGTAAGTAATTTGAAGAGTGGAGATGCTATTTTGGTGAAGTTTTCAATAAATCTTCTATAGTATCCAGTAAATCCAAGAAAACTTCTAACATCTTTTTGACAATTTGGAATAGGCAACTTGGAGATGACTTCAACTTTTGATCTATCAACTTTAATCCCATCTCCTAAAATATGATGTCCTAAAACAATCCCTTCAGTAAACATCATAAAGCATTTTTCATGACTTAATGATAGGTTTGTTTCTTTACATCTTATAAGGACTTTTTCCAAATTCTCTAATGCCTCTTCAAACGAATTACCATAAACTGTAAAATCATCCATATACACCTCTACACAATCATGGATTAGATCGGAAAAGATTCCTAGTACTGCCCTTTGAAATGTGCGGGTGCATTGCATAATCCAAAAGGAAGTACTCGATAAGAAAAAGTTCCCCATGGATAGGTAAATGTGGTCTTGTCCTGATCTTCAAGTGCTACCTGAATCTGATTGTAACCACTAAAACCATCCAAAAATGAAAAATACTTTTTGCCTGCTAAAGTATCTAATACCTGATCGATAAAGGGTAAAGGAAAGTGATCCTTCAAAGTTGCTTTGTTCAATTCTCTGTAATCAATGCATACCCTCCATTTACCATTCTTTTTAGGTACTATAACCAAAGGAGAAACCCATCGGCTATCTAAAATTGGATAAATGAAGTTCACATTAAGTAACTTTTGGAGCTCTTCTTTCACTATCTCCCTAAGGTTTGGATTCATCCTTCTCTGAGGTTGTCTGATTGGTCTACTGTTTTCCTCAATATAGATGTGATGAATGCAAGTCTTAGGGTCAATACCTTTCATATTGGTATACTCCCATGCAAATGCAGTAGAATGTTTTTGCAAGATTTTGGTTAGTTCTTCCTGTTGTAATCTTTCCAAATTTTTGTTGATATTCAATGTTTTTCCTGGAAAGATCTCAATGGCGGAACTACCAAATTCTTCCATAGAGAAAAGAGACATTTGTCTAGATGATAGATACTCAATGTCAGAATCTAACTGAAATTGTGTGTGGTCATATTCTGAAGATGGTTCAAAATTTTCTAATGTGTTCAGAATTTGACTATCTTCACTAACTTCAGAAATGGTAAAGACAGGTTGTATAGTATCTTCATCCTTAATCCATTCATTATCTCCTATTTCTGTGATTTATTTTGCTGGAGGATACAGATTGAATTTCTTTGTCGAATTACCATCAGAAATATACATATCCCCAGACCTACAACTGATGAAAGCATCGGCTGTGGCTAGCCAAGGTCTTCCTAAAATGAGAGGATGTCCTCCTAAATTACTCTTGGGAGTTAAAATCATAAAATCCACTAGATATTCCCAAGAGTCTAAGGAGACGAAATGTCTTCTAATACACTATCTGGTTTAATAATTGATTGATCTGCAAGTTGCAGTAAAGTAGGTGTAAAGAGAAGATTAGGAAGTTTCAGTTGTTCCATAGTCTATCTACTCATAATGTTGATAGCAGCCCCTAAATCAATCAAAGTGTTTGGAATTTCAACCCCATTGATATGTGTTTTGACAATTGGACTACCAGGATCTACATACTTCTGTATAGTAATTTTTCCCATCATGATGTCTGCAATTTTCCCTACCAGGTAGATTCTTCTTGTGTCTCTAGGTTTCCTTCCTGGCCTTTTAAGACTCAACTCCTTTATTGTTTTTGCTAGAATAGGAATCTCTTTAATGGCTTGTAACAATGGAATCTTGATACATACATTCTTCAATTCATCTAGAAAATCATAGTCAGGCAACAAGATTTGTTTTTCCACCCCTTTGTCAATTTGTAATCTTTCAGGAAAAGGAGGCGTGGATGAAGATACAGGTTGCTCAACTATAGGAGTTGTAGGGGTTAGTTCTTCTTTTTCTTTCTGAGTGTTTGGGTTTTGAAGAGATGCTTCAGAACCCTTATTGGCTTCAAGAGATTCTTCCTTAGAAATGCTTTGATTTTGGGCATCTATAGAAGGTTTATCTAGAACTCTACCAAACCTGAGTTGTACATCATTGAGAGGAACAATCATATAGGCAGGAAATTGTTGACCTTCTATCATGTAAGCATTTTGAGGGTTTTTATTATTGGGGTTTGGAAATGGCTGAGAATGAAGTTGATTTGACTTATGTTGGAATGGAAGCAAGAGTTGAGAATTTGGGCTTTGTTGAGAAGGTTTTTGTTGTTGAAATGGCAATAATAGTTGTGCGTTTTGATTTGGAAGTTGTGGAGCCTGTTGGTTTTGAAAAGATGGAGGATATTGATAAAATTGAGCAAATATCCCATAAGGATTTTGCATACCTTGTACCCATGATTGAAAAGGATTTTGAGGTTGGGACCAAGGTTGTTGCCAAGGATTCCAATTTGGTGAGGGTTGAGAGTTCATAGAGTTGTTAAACCCTTGATTTTGTTGCCCTTGCCAAGGTCTCCTTGCAACAAAACAGAGATACTCAATTGTATTTGGATCTTCTTGAAAGACAGCTTTGAGCCCAAGAATTGAAGGACAATCCTTGGTCTCATGATTCTCTGAACAGATCACACATGTTTCTACAACTTTTGCATCCAAGGGACATTCCCTGAGAGCATTTTTTTTTCTACATTTTGGGCAAAAGATGGCTAAAGCTTCAGCTTCTGCTTTCTGCTTATTGTGGATCTTAAGAGTGTCTAGTTGCTCACTAAGACTCCCTAAGATATCAGTTTTGAATTCATCAAGAATATTGCCAATCTCAGCCCTACTTATTGATCCAGTTGCAGATTTGTTTTCTCTGATGAGAGAAGGATCTCTAGGCCCTTTTCCAGTTTTAGATTTTCCTCTTGAGAGATGGACACACAGTTCTGCTATGTCATGAAGTGGAAGTTGAGATATGTCTCCTTTTCCCATCATGTTCAAAATATCTATCCATCATCTCTAATGGCTTTTAATAGAAGGGCTTTCAAGGTCTCCTCATCTAAGTTACTCATCTTTTCTCTCTTCAGATTGTATTGGAATATTTCAAGTAACTCCTCCAAGTTTTCATCTTCTTTTTGTACCATTTTAAACACTTCATCCTTGTGGTTGGTAGGCATACAATAATCCATGTATCTATCCAAGAATGTTTGTTTCATATCATTCCAAGTCCTAATGGATTGAGTGAGTAATCCCATGAACCATTTCAAAGCAGCTCTTTTCAATGTTGAAGGAAACAATTTGAGTTTTTGAGAGTCTTCCAGATAATCATAGGTTCGACACACGACCTCAAACTCAAATAGAAATGTTTCAGGATCTTCATTTCTTAACCCATGAAAGTTTGGGAGGACAGATGGTGAAATATTTTTCATTGTTGCTCAAGAATCCTCATCGACTATAGGAAATCCGAATGAGTTATCTCCATCTCTATTTCCCCCATTGTTACCTCTACCTCCTCCATTATTTCCTCCTCCTCCTCCTCTACCTCTACCTCTACCAAATCTGTTAACTCCCTCTTCTGTCATGGTAGTTTTCTCAGAGATTTCAGAGTCCTCTGGTTCTTCTACTAATGGCGATCGAGGAGGAATTTCTCCCTCTTCTTCCTCAGGTGATTCTACTTCTTCAATTACAATGTGTCTCCCTGTAGAAGAAAAGAAAGAATATTTTCCTAATTCAGATTCAATGGATGGTAAGGAAGAGTCTCCTAACTCAACTACTGTCTCTTGGATTCCAAGAATCCTAGGGCTAGGAGTGTAGGTTGGAGATGATGGAGGTGTCTCTTGTCTATTCCTTGAGGTAGAAGGAGTTGTCAAAATCGAACTCTTGGCTCTAGCTAAAAACCTTCCCCTAGAATCTCTTGTTGTATGCATGTCATTTTTTATTTTTCTTCAAGTCGGGCTAATAATTCTCTTTCTGATCTTCCAGGTCACTCTAGGTGCAAGAAGAGAGCATACTCAAGAAACTATTAAACCAATAACTTTCTCTTTTCTGATCCTCCAGATCACACTAAGTGCAAGAGGAGAGCATACTTTGAGAGGTTATCAATTTTCCTTCCTTGAATTTTTTTTTTTTTTTTTTTTAAGAAATTGGCTACCTAATTTCACTTACCCGGCAACAGCGCCAAAATGTTTGGTCAATTTAGTGTATTCTAAATTTCTATTTAAAATGTCAATCCGGGATTCGTAAACTGACGAAGTGAAGTGTACTATATGTACTAGATAACCATTTCCTTAGTCTTTTGTCATTTTTGAGTTTTTCTAGTTTGTTTTTGGATTTATCTTTTCCTAATGTGTGATGGCGAAAATGAAAGTTAAGTGTGGATGGTGATGGTGATTTCTACAGTGATTTCCCCAAACTTAAAAGTGATCAAAGAGAAAGCTTTAAAACAACTGTAATGAAATCAATTCTTAAGAGGAAGTAAATGTATCAAACAGTGAACTAATGACAATGGCCCAGTATCCTTGCTGCTGAATGAAAAGAAAGTAAAAACTGAACTTAAAGCAACTCAAATTAAAAGCAAAGCAGCTAATTCACGCTACTTCAACTCTTCAGATCCTTTACCCTTCAGCTCAATCTACCTTGTGGGAAGCAATCATGAACAAGTCAAGTAATATGATATCTAAATGGCAAGAAATTAAATTGCATAAAGGAAACTAATCACACTACTTCAACTCTTCTGATCCTTTACCCTTCAGCTCAATCTACCTTATGGGAAGCAATCATGAATAAGTCTAAGCAATATGATAACTAAGTGGCAAGAAATTAAATTGCATAAAGGAAACTAATCACACTACTTCAACTCTTCAGATCCTTTACCCTTCAGCTCAATCTACCTTGTGGGAAGCAATCATGAACAAGTTTAAGCAATATGATAACTAAATCACACTACAATAAGTAATATTCTGATTCCTTACTAATAGAGTCACTTGACTATAGAAAGAAACCATAAACAAATGAGTAGTATTATGTCTAAGTAGCAGAAAAAGAAATAAGCAAATCACAACTTGAAAAAGGACAGTGCTGGAATTAAACTTCAGAAAATGGAAATTAGCAGGAAGGACAAGATGATCTCATATGTCAATAGTTATCAAAAAGATGAAAATTTGCCCGAGCTGCCTAAGAAAACCTGCAGAAAAACATTGATCAGCTGACAGCTATAAGAAAACAAAAGTGAAAATATAAACAACAGTGAATTAAAAACATCAAAACAACATGTTATATACAAGCTAGTAATTATAAAAATAGAAACATAATAAAATAAAATGACAACTATACAGGGCTTTAGTGCGCAGGGGCCCTCTGCAACCTCAGCCAGTCAACAAACAGTCACAAGAACGAGCTCAAGAAAGTAGCCTTCTCGTGTATTAAAGCAGCAGCAACATATATAAAACAGAGTACAGTGGGGTGATAATAGAAAACAGTTCGAAAATTACATTCAAAAAGATTTTTTACAGCATTCATCAACGCATTATTTATAATGAAAAAGTGTTGAACTGACTAACTGAATCCTATGCCATTAACTGCGTTGCCAAAGACACGTAGATCTCCTCAGCCGAGATCTAGCGTAACTGTCATCATGCCTATTAAATCTTCGGAGTGGTAGCTGTTGGATTTAGGTTACGGGGATGATCTCCAGGTGTGCCGATGTCTCTGTGGGCTGAGGACTGGGCCACGTAAACTCTCATGTGCTCCAAACAGAGATGTGCCACCACTAAATACCTTGGTTGGCTTTGCCTTTGACCCTTATTGACCGTGACCTTCTATGGATGATTTGGCAGTTTTGAAGGGACACGTTCCATGTACCCGTCACCTCTAGCTTGCCCATGTGGCTCGTCTCTTCATAGGACACCTGTAGCATAGCTTTTAACAAAATAGCTGCGGAATCCTGTGCTGGCTGCGGAAACTGACAAGTTTCCGCAGATGCCTGAACAAAAATCTAAACCAAACAACAGTCATAAGAATAGTTAGAAAACCATGTTAGAAGCTCTTTTTAGACTATAATGCAATGATTTAACAGCTTGATGGATGAAGTAAGTGGGAAAAAGAAGGCTGAGAGGGTGTATAGGAAGATGCAGGTTTGAGGCTCAACAATTGTGCCCTTACATTATTATTGTTATGTCGGCTTTGATTATGTTATGACCCCTTAGGCTCCTATATATAGAAAGGAGGTCTTTTCATTTGTATGATCCATGAATTGTTCATTTATGTAATGTAAAGGAGGTTGCCCCCTCGAAGAGGCTGAATTCTAAGGCGTTGATCTATCTTTTCTATCTTTTTCTTGAGCTAGTTTCATAACAGCTGTATTGTTTGATTGCAGAGAGAGCAGAATAGCTTGAGAGCTGATTCTTTTTGTAACTTGAACAAGATTTCCACTTGTATGATAATACAGAGTTGGGGTTTTAGGCTGAGGCTTTCCCCGAGTTATTTCTTCTATGTTATGTGTGATTTATTTCTCATTCTCAGTTATATGTGTTCTCTTGATCTTGCTCAATTCGATTAATCTTCCATAAAGTGTTGTAGAAGTAGATCTTGTATTGTGTTTTAGTACATTGCATAAGCTGTTGATCTACAGTGGGAATTTCTACATGGTATCAGAGCAAGGTGATCAAGGCGAAGAACAATATACAAGAAGGAGACGTTCGAAGTTTGTGGTTCCTGAATATAGAAATCGAGTTCTTATCACATCTCAATTTCACCTATGGCATTCAGTGGTTTAAGACTCGAGTATGCCCTTGATGGCAGCTTGAATTATATAGCCTAGAAGGATCGCATGGAAGAAGTATTAGAGGATAATGGTTTAAAGTACTTCATTGATCAAGAAGTCCCCAAGCCGACTTATACTACTCAACTTGCGGAATGGAAGAAATGTGTGGTTAGAGCAAGGAGAATCCTCCTAGAGGGAGTTCGAGACCACATTGTCTTGAGCCTCCATGGGAAGGAGACATCATTTTTGATGTGGAAAACATTGAAATATTTATATCAGAACAAAAGTGATCAGAGGAAGCTGGCACTGAAAGACAAGCTTCGTAAGATCAAGTGTGAAAATGGCGACACGATCTATACATATTTGAACAAGCTCACCACCTGCAAGGATGAGCTTGGAAGTGTAGGGATCACTACCGCTGATGATGGCATGGTGAGTCTTGCACTCCTTGGTCTTCCTAAGAGCTATCATAGCTACCAAGATTCGGTTAATGGAAGAGAAAAATTGCCAGATTGGGAATGACCTTGGTCGGATCTGATGCAGGAGCAGATAAGAAGAAGCACCAAAGATGGATCTTCTTCATCCAAGGAGGATGAATAAAATTGTGCCTTAGCGAGTAAGGAAAATAAAGGGAAGGAGAGGATTGCCATTCCAATTCAAGTTCTTCCCATGGTGGGAAGAATTTTGACAAATCGAAAGTGTGATGCTTTCGTTGTCATGAGGTGGGCCATTTTGCTACAAATTATCCACTGAGGAAATACAACAAGGGATCCGTGGAAGGATCAGAAGGTGAGGCACTGGCCTCACAGTTCGAGTTGGATTTCACACTTTTTGTGTGCATGGCTTCATCCATGGTGGGAAGTGGTTGGTTTCTTGACAATGGAGCTTCTTTCCACATGACCGGCAACAAGAGTTTGTTCAGTACCTTTGAGGAGAAGGATCTCCAAATGTGAATCGCGATGAGTAATGATGAAAAGTATGGTGTCCCAGGTGTAGGCACAGTTGTCTTTCAGAGGGAGCATGGAGCTCGCATTACCTTGACCAATGTCAAGTATGTACCGGGACTGAAGAAAAAATTGGTGTCAATTGCGATGTTGGAAGACAGAGGCTATGATGTAGTCTTCAGTAAGGGAAAGGTTTTCCTTAGACACATCATCACGAGACAAGTGAAGCAGATCGGTTCACGAGTTAAGAACCTGTATGCTCTTGAGGTTCAAGATGCATGCAAAGCCTTGAGGAGCAAGGCAACTGATAAAGACTTGGTGGTTGAGAGGGAGAGTAAATTACCTCTTAACATGTAGCGCCAGAAGAAGTCTCAGACAATTGTGGAGGAGCCACAATTGGTGAAGCAGCTTCAGGAGGTTGTGGAGCAGCCACAACTGGGTAAGCTGAGAGGAGACAGAGTGGAGGCATCCACTCATGCAGAGACCTCTAGTAGGGGGAAATTTTGAGCCAGGTGGGCAGAGGGATCACATGCATCCATACCTCCAGATAGGAGGTGGGGTGATATGGAGTGACAGTCCTAAGAAGGCTGGAATAGGGGTAGTATCCTTGAGGTACCCAACCTCTTTGATTCAACTTTGCTATGGGAGCCCCAACGAGGAGTAGAAGGACTATTTGAGTGGGTAGAGACAGATGCGAATGGAGCGGTAGAGAGAGCTACAGTGTAGGAGTCCCAAGAGTAGAGCTAGTAGGCTGCAGCAATGCGAGAGGCACAGAAGTGTTGCACCAGTGCAGGATGGCACAGAGGGGTGTGCAATGGTGCGAGATGCATGGATATGTTGCAGTAGCTCAGAGGTCAGAGAGGGAGCACTTGTTAGCAACAGAGGGAGCTTCAGCATCAGAAGGTGAGGCACTGGCCTCACAGTTCGAGTTGGATTTCACAATTTTCGCATGCATGGTTTCATCCATGGTGGGAAGTGGTTGGTTTCTTGACAGTCGAGCTTCTTTCCACATGACCCGCGATAAGATTTTGTTCAGTACCTTGGAGGAGAAGGATCTCCAGATGCAAATTTGTGATGGGTAATGATGAAAAGTATGGTGTCTCAAGTGTAGGCACAATTGTTTCTCAAAGGGAGCATGGAGCTCACATTACCTTGACCGATGTCAAGTATGTACCAGGACTGAAGAAAAACTTGGTGTCAATCGCGATGCTGGAAGACAGAGGTTATGATGTAGTCTTCAGTAAGGGAAAGGTTTTCCTTTGACACATCATCACGAGACAGGTGAAGCAAATTGGTTCACGAGTCAAGAACCTGTATGCTCTTGAGGTTCAAGATGCATGCAAAGCCTTGAGGAGCAAGGCAACTGATGGAGACTTGGTGGTTGAGAGGGAGAGTAAATGATCTCTTAAAATGTAGTGCCAGAAGAATTCTTAAACAATTGTGGAGGAGCGACAATTGGTGAACTAGCTTCAGGAGGTTGTGGAGCAGCCACAACTGGGGAAGCCGAGAGGAGATAGAGTGGAGGCATCCACTCATGCAAAGACCTCCAGTAGGGGGAAATTCGAGCTAGGTGGGCAAAGGGATCACATGCATCCATACCTCCAGGTAGGAGGTGGGGTGATGTGGAGTGACAGTCCTAAGAAGGCTGGAATAGGGGTAGGATCCTTGAGGTACCCAACCTCTTTGATTCGACTTTGCTACGGGAGCCATGACGAGGAGTAGCAGAACTATCTGAGTGGGTAGAGACAGATGCGGATGGAGTGGAAAAGAGAGCTACAGTGTAGGAGTCCCAAGACTTTCTAGAGCTAGCAGGCTACAGCAATGCAAGAGGCACAAGAGTGTTACACTAGTGCAGGATGGCACAGAGGGGTGTGCAATGGTGCGAGATGCATGGAGATGTTGCAGTAGCTCAGAGGTCAGAGAGGGAGCACTTTTCAGTGGCAGAGGGAGCTTCAGCATTAGAGTATGTTGTTTCTAGCCCAACAGAGAGGTCAGTTGGGAGTTTTTTGTTTCTAGAGTTGCTGGAGCGTCCACACTTGGAAGAAGTGTTGCATGCAGAATATTCCAAAGGTTCAGGATCGGGTTCAAGTTGAAGCCTTTCTTGTTGAGAGGGAGTGTTGAAAATGACAACAAGAAATGCTAAAAATAGCACTACTATAAATATTAGTTCAGGTACCAGTGTTGATTGAACAACAAGGAATTAAAAATGGAATTGTTAAAAATAGCACTGCTATTTTTAGCAGTTCGGGATAGATTCCTATTTTGGTTAGTCCCTGAACTAAAATAGTGAAGTAAAATTCGAATTTGATCTTAGCAGCAGTTTGTAAAATAATTAATTAATTCATCTTGAGTTAATTAGTTAAGGAAAATCAAACTTGAAGTCTATGTGGGTACATGCAACAGTTTCTCCATTAATTGAAGAATATATCCATCAGTTAAAGAGATAAGGATGAGTTGTAATATTGAGTTGTAATTAGTTGACTTAGTTAACTGAGTCAAGTCCAGTTAGATTAATTCAAACAGTTTG
Organism: Pinus tabuliformis; assembly: GCA_031772625.1. Lineage (NCBI taxonomy): Eukaryota > Viridiplantae > Streptophyta > Pinopsida > Pinales > Pinaceae > Pinus > Pinus tabuliformis. The sequence goes on along the minus strand of CM062816.1, from coordinate 1,042,966,046 downwards.
TTGAATTAATGTAAGTTCAGTTAGTTAATGCTTGCATGCATGTAACTACTGCAATTCAGATACCTGAGTATTCTCTCATAAATAACTCATGCATGTCAGTTCAGACAGAGACCCAGTTGAGATCAGATGGAGGGGCAGTGTACCATCAGTTGCTAGAATATTCCATTGTGAATATTCCTTGCATGCAGAAGGAATTCTTTCCTTGAGGATTGCGCGGTTACTTCTTTAGGTTTAGTGAGTGTGATGAGGCCAATTCACACATGTGACATCATTGGTCCCCAAGAAAAATTGCGTAAGGAAATAGGAGGCTTGGAAGGCTTGAGGAGGACACATACAGTGTCTATTCAGCCTGTGAGCAGTATTGTTTGATTGCAGAGAGAGCAGGATAGCTTGAGAGCTGATTTCTTTTTGTAACTTGAACAAGATTTTCACTTGTATGATAATACAGAGTTGGGGTTTTAGGCTGAGGCTTTCCCTGAGTTATTTCTTTTGTGTTATGTGTGATTTATTTCTCATTCTCAGTTATATGTACTCTCTTGATCTTGCTCAATTCGATTAAGCTTCTGTAAAGTGTTGTATAAGTACATCTTGTATTGTGTTTTATTATATTGCATAATTTGTTGATCTACAATGGGAATTTCTACATGGTATCAGAGCAAAGGTGATCAAGGCGAAGAACAATATACAAGAAGGAGAATTTCAAAGTTTGTGGTTCCTGAATATAGAAATCAAGTTCTTATCACATCTCAATTTCACCTATGGCATTCAGTGGTTTAAGACTCAAGTATGCCCTTGATGGAAGCTCAAGTTATATAGCCTAGAAGGATCGCATGGAAGCAGTATTAGAAGATAACAGTCTAAAGGACTTCATTGATCAAGAAGTCCCCAAGCCGACTTATGCTACTCAACTCATGGAATGGAAGGAATGTGTGGCTAGAGCAAGGAGAATCCTCCTAGAGGGAGTTCGAGACCACATTGTCTCGAGCCTCCATGGGAATGAGACACCGTTTTCAATGTGAAAAACATTGAAAGATTTATATCAGAACAACAACGATCATAGGAAGTTGGCGCTAAAAGACAAGATTCATAAGATCAAGTGTGAAAAGGGCGACACGATCTCTACATATCTGAACAAGCTCACCACCTATAGGGATGAGCTTGGAAGTGTAGGGATCACTACCGTTGATGATGACGTGGTGAGTCTTACACTCCTCGGTCTTCCTAAGAGCTGGCATAGCTACCAAGACTCAGTTAATGGAAGAGAAAAACTACCAGATTGGGAACGAATTTGGTCAGATCTTATGCAGGAGGAGATAAGAAGAAGCACCAAAGATGGATCTTCTTCATCCAAGGAGGATGAAGAAAATTGTGCCTTAGTGAGTAAGGCAAAGAAAGGGAAGGAGAAGGATTCTTATTCCAATTCGAGTTCTTCCCATGGTGGGAAGAAGTTTGACAAACCGAAAGTGCGATGCTTTCGTTGTCATGGGGTGGGCCATTTTAATACAAATTTTCCACTGAGGAAATCCAAGAAGTGATCCGTGGAAGGATCAGAAGGTGAGGCACTGACCTCACAATTCGAGTTGGATTTCACACTTTTCGCATGCATGGTTTCATCCATGGTGGGAAGTGGTTGATTTCTTGATAATGGAGCTTCTTTCCACATGACCGGCGATAAGAGTTTGTTCAATACCTTGGAGGAGAAGGATCTCCATATGCAAATCGTGATGGGTAATGATGAAAAGTATGGTGTCTCAGGTGTAGGCACAGTTGTTTTTCAGAGGGAGCATGGAGATCGCATTACCTTGACCGATATCAACTATGTACCAGGACTAAAGAAAAACTTGGTGTCAATCGCAATGTTGGAAGACAGAGGCTATGATGTAGTCTTCAATAAGGGAAAGGTTTTCCTTAGACACATGATCAAGAGACATGTGAAGCAGATCGGTTCACGAGTCAAGAACTTGTATTCTCTTGAGGTTCAAGAGGCATGCAAAGCCTTGAGGAGCAAGGCAACTAATGGAGACTTGGTGGTTGAGAGGGAGAGTAAATTACCTCTTAACATGCAGCGCTAGAAGAAGTCTCAAACAATTGTGGAGGAGCCATAATTGGTGAAGCAGCTTCAGGAGGTTGTGGAGCAGCCATAACTGGGGAAGTCGAGAGGAGACAAAGTGGAGGCATCCACTCATGCATAGACCTCCAGTAGGGGGAAATTTCGAGCCAGGTGGGCAGAGGGATCACATGCATCCATACCTCCAAGTAGGAGGTGGGTGATGTGGAGTGGCAGTCCTAAGAAGGCTGGAATAGGGGCAAGATCCTTGAGGTACCCAACCTCTTTGATTCAACTTTGGTACGGGAGCCCCGACAAGGAGTAGCAGGACTATCTAAGTGGGTAGAGACAGATGTAGATGGAGTGGAAGAGAGGGTTATAGTGCAGGAGTCCCAAGACTGTGTAGAGCTAGCAGGTTGCAGCAATGCAAGAGGCACAGGAGTGTTGCACCAGTGTAGGATGGGACAGAGGGGTGTGCAATGGTGCGAGATGCATGGAGATGTTGCAATAGCTCAAAGTTCAGAGAGGGAGCACTTGTCAGCGGTAGAGGGAGCTTCAGCATCAAAGTATGTTTCTAGCCCAACAAAGAGGTGAGTTGGGAGTTTTTTGTTTCTAGAGTTGCTGGAGCATCCACACTTGGAAGAAGTGTTGCATGCAAAACATTCCAAAGGTTCAGGATTGGGTTCGAGTTGAAGCCTTTCTTTTTTAGAGGGAGTGTTGAAAATGGCAACAAGAAATGCTAAAAATAGAAGTGCTAAAAATAGCACTGCTATAAATAGCAGTTCAGGTACCAGTGCTAGACTGAGCAACAAGGAATCAAAAATGGAAGTGCTAAAAATAGCATTGCTATTTTCAGCAGTTCGGGATAGATTACTATTTTAGTTAATCCCTGAACTAAAATAGTGAAGTAAAATTCGAATTTGGTCTTAGCAGCAGTTTGTAAAATAATTAATTAATTTATCTTGAGTTAATTAGTTAAGGAAAATCAAACTTGAAGTCTATGTGGGTACATGCAACAGTTTCTCCATTAATTGAAGAATATATCCATCAGTTAAAGAGATAAGGATGAGTTGTAATATTGAGTTGTAATTAGTTGACTTAGTTAACTGAGTCAAGTCCAGTTAGATTAATTCAAACAGTTTGTTGAATTAATGTAAGTTCAGTTAGTTAATGCTTGCATGCATGTAACTACTGCAATTCAAATACCTAAGTATTCTCTCATAAATAACTCATGCATGTCAGTTCAGACAGAGACCCAGTTGAGATCAGATGGAGGGGCAGTGTACCATCAGTTGCTAGAATATTCCATTGTGAATATTCCTTGCATGCAGAAGGAATTCTTTCCTTGAGGATTGCGCGGTTACTTCTTTAGGTTTAGTGAGTGTGATGAGGCCAATTCACACATGTGACATCATTGGTCCCCAAGAAAAATTGCGTAAGGAAATAGGAGGCTTGGAAGGCTTGAGGAGGACATATACAGTGTCTATTCAGCCTGTGAGTAGTATTGTTTGATTGCAGAGAGAGCAGGATAGCTTGAGAGCTGATTCTTTTTGTAACTTGAACAAGATTTTCACTTGTATGATAATACAGAGTTGGGGTTTTAGGCTGAGGCTTTCCCTGAGTTATTTCTTTTGTGTTATGTGTGATTTATTTCTCATTCTCAGTTATATGTACTCTCTTGATCTTGCTCAATTCGATTAAGCTTCTGTAAAGTGTTGTAGAAGTACATCTTGTATTGTGTTTTATTATATTGCATAATTTGTTGATCTACAATAGGAATTTCTACATGGTATCAGAGCAAGGGTGATCAAGGCGAAGAACAATATACAAGAAGGAGAATTTCAAAGTTTGTGGTTCCTGAATATAGAAATCAAGTTCTTATCACATCTCAATTTCACCTGTGGCATTCAGTGGTTTAAGACTCAAGTATGCCCTTGATGGAAGCTCAAATTATATATCCTAGAAGGATCGCATGGAAGCAGTATTAGAAGATAACAGTCTAAAGGACTTCATTGATCAAGAAGTCCCCAAGCCGACTTATGCTACTCAACTCGTGGAATGGAAGGAATGTGTGGCTAGAGCAAGGAGAATCCTCCTAGAGGGAGTTCGAGACCACATTGTCTCGAGCCTCCATGGGAATGAGACATTGTTTTCAATGTGAAAAACATTGAAAGATTTATATCAGAACAACAACGATCATAGGAAGTTGGCGCTAAAAGAAAAGATTCGTAAGATCAAGTGTGAAAAGGGCGACACGATCTCTACATATCTGAACAAGCTCACCACCTATAGGGATGAGCTTGGAAGTGTAGGGATCACTACCGTTGATGATGACATGGTGAGTCTTACACTCCTCGGTCTTCCTAAGAGCTGGCATAGCTACCAAGACTCAGTTAATGGAAGAGAAAAACTACCAGATTGGGAACGACTTTGGTCAGATCTTATGCAGGAGGAGATAAGAAGAAGCACCAAAGATGGATCTTCTTCATCCAAGGAGGATGAAGAAAATTGTGCCTTAGTGAGTAAGGCAAAGAAAGGGAAGGAGAAGGATTCTCATTCCAATTCGAGTTCTTCCCATGGTGGGAAGAAGTTTGACAAATCGAAAGTGTGATGCTTTCGTTGTCATGGGGTGGGCCATTTTAATACAAATTTTCAACTGAGGAAATCCAAGAAGTGATCCGTGGAAGGATCAGAAGGTGAGGCACTGGCCTCACAATTCGAGTTGGATTTCACACTTTTCGCATGCATGGTTTCATCCATGGTGGGAAGTGGTTGATTTCTTGATAATGGAGCTTCTTTCGACATGACCAGCGATAAGAGTTTGTTCAATACCTTGGAGGAGAAGGATCTCCATATGCAAATCGTGATGGGTAATGATGAAAAGTATGGTGTCTCAGGTGTAGGCACAGTTGCTTTTCAGAGGGAGCATGGAGATCGCATTACCTCAACCGATATCAACTATGTACCAGGACTAAAGAAAAACTTGGTGTCAATCGCAATGTTGGAAGACAGAGGCTATGATGTATTCTTCAATAAGGGAAAGGTTTTCCTTAGACACATGATCACGAGACATGTGAAGCAGATCGGTTCACGAGTCAAGAACTTGTATTCTCTTGAGGTTCAAGAGGCATGCAAAGCCTTGAGGAGCAAGGCAACTAATGGAGACTTGGTGGTTGAGAGGGAGAGTAAATTACCTCTTAACATGCAGCGCTAGAAGAAGTCTCAAACAATTGTGGAGGAGCCATAATTGGTGAAGCAGCTTCAGGAGGTTGTGGAGCAACCATAACTGGGGAAGTCGAGAGGAGACAAAGTGGAGGCATCCAGTCATGCATAGACCTCCAGTAGGGGGAAATTTCGAGCCAGGTGGGCAGAGGGATCACATGCATCCATACCTCCAAGTAGGAGGTGGGTGATGTGGAGTGAGAGTCCTAAGAAGGCTGGAATAGGGGCAAGATCCTTGAGGTACCCAACCTCTTTGATTCAAATTTGGTACGAGAGCCCCGACAAGGAGTAGCAGGACTATCTAAGTGGGTAGAGACAGATGTAGATGGAGTGGAAGAGAGGGCTATAGTGCAGGAGTCCCAAGACTGTGTAGAGCTAGCAAGTTGCAGCAATGCAAGAGGCACAGGAGTGTTGCACCAATGTAGGATGGGACAGAGGGGTGTGCAATGGTGCGAGATGCATGGAGATGTTGCAATAGCTCAAAGTTCAGAGAGGGAGCACTTGTCAGCGGTAGAGGGAGCTTCAGCATCAAAGTATGTTTCTAGCCCAACAAAGAGGTGAGTTGGGAGTTTTTTGTTTCTAGAGTTGTTGGAGCATCCACACTTGGAAGAAGTGTTGCATGCAAAACATTCCAAAGGTTCAGGATCGGGTTCGAGTTGAAGCCTTTCTTTTTTAGAGGGAGTGTTTAAAATGGCAACAAGAAATGCTAAAAATAGAAGTGCTAAAAATAGCACTGCTATGAATAGCAGTTCAGGTACCAGTGCTAGACTGAGCAACAAGGAATCAAAAATGGAAGTGCTAAAAATAGCATTGCTATTTTCAGCAGTTCGAGATAGATTCCTATTTTAGTTAATCCCTGAACTAAAATAGTGAAGTAAAATTCGAATTTGGTCTTAGCAGCAGTTTGTAAAATAATTAATTAATTCATCTTGAGTTAATTAGTTAAGGAAAATCAAAATTGAATTCTATGTGGGGACATGCAACAATTTCTCCATTAATTGAGGAATTTATCCATCAGTTAAAGAGATAAGGATGAGTTGTAATATTGAGTTGTAATTAGTTGACTTAGTTAACTGAGTCAAGTCCAGTTAGATTAATTCAAACAGTTTGTTGAATTAATGTAAGTTCAATCAGTTAATGCTTGCATGCATGTAACTACTACACTTCAGATAACTGAGTATTCTCTCATAAATAACTCATGCATGTCAGTTCAGACAGAGACCCAGCTGAGATCAAATGGAGGGGCAGTGTACTATCAGTTGCTAGAATATTCCTTTGTGAATATTCCTTGCATGCTGAAGGAATTCTTTCCTTGAGGGTTGCGCAGTTACTTCCTCAAGTTTAGTGAGTGTGACGAGGCCAATTCACACATGTGACATCATTGGACCCCAAGAAAAATTGCGCAAGAAAATAGGAGGCTTGGAGGGCTTAAGGAGGACATATACAGTGTTTATTTAGCCTGTGAGTTGTATTGTTTGATTGCAGAGAGAGCATGATAGCTTGAGAGCTGATTCTTTTTGTAACTTGAACAAGATTTCCACTTGTACGATAATATAGAGTTGGGGTTTTAGACTGAGGCTTTCCCCGGGTTATTTTTTCTATGTTATGTATGATTGATTTCTCATTCTTAATTATATGTGTTCTCTTGATCTTTCTCAATTCGATTAAGCTTCTACAAAGTGTTGTAGAAGTAGATCTTGTATTGTGTTTTAGTATATTGCATAATCTGTTGATCTATAGTGGGAATTTCTACATGGTATCAGAGCAAAGGTGATCAAGGTGAAGTGGTTCCTGAATATAGAAATCGAGTTCTTATCACATCTCAATTTCACCTATGGCGTTCAATGGTTTAAGACTCAAGTATGCCCTTGATGGCAGCTCGAATTATATAGCCTAGAAGGATCGCATGGAAGTAGTATTAGAGGATAACGGTCTAAAGGAATTCATTGATCAAGAAGTCCCCAAGCCAACTGATGCTACTCAACTCACGGATTGGAAGAAATGTGTGGCTAGAGCAAGGAGAATCCTCTTGGAGGGAGTTCGAGACCACAATGTCTCGAGCCTCCATGGGAAGGAGACACCATTTTTGATGTGGAAAACATTGAAAGATTTATATGAGAACAACAATGATCAGAGGAAGCTAGCGCTGAAAGACAAGCTTTGTAAGATCAAGTGTGAAAAGGGTGACACTATCTCTACATATCTGAACAAGCTCACCACCTGTAGGGATGAGCTTGGAAGTGTAGGGATCACTATCGCTGATGATGACATGGTGAGTTTTTCACTCTTCGATCTTGCGAGCTGGCATATCTACCAAGACTTGGTTAACGGAAGAGAAAAATTTCCAGATTGGGAACGACTTTGGTCGGATCTGATGCATGAGGAGATAAGAAGAAGCACTAGAGGTGGATCTTCTTCATCCAAGGAGGATGAAGAAAATTGTGCCCTAGCGAGTAAGGCAAAGAAAGGGAAGGAAAAGGATTATTATTCCAATTCGAGTTCTTCCCATGGTAGGAAGAAGTTTGACAAATTGAAAGTGTGATGCTTTCGTTGTCATGAGGTGGGCCATTTTGCTACAAATTGTCCACTGAGGAAATTGAAGAAGGGATCCATGGAAGGATCAGAAGGTGAGGCACTAGCCTCAGAGTTCGAGTTGGATTTCACAATTTTCGCATGCATGGTTTTAGCCATGGTGGGAAGTGGTTGGTTTCTTGATAGTGGAGCTTCTTTCCACATGACCGATGACAAGAGTTTGTTCAGTACCTTTGAGGAGAAGGATATCCTGATGCGAATCGTGATGGGTAATGATGAAAAGTATGGTGTCTCAGGTGTAGGCACAGTTGTTTTTCAGAGGAAGCATGGAGCTCGCATTACCTTGACCGATGTCAAGTATGCACCATGGCTAAAGAAAAAATTGGTGTCATTCACGATGCTGGAAGACAGAGGCTATGATGTAGTCTTTAGTAAGGGAAAGGTTTTCCTTAGACACATCATCACGAGACATGTGAAGGAGATTGGTTCACGAGTCAAGAACCTGTATGCTCTTGAGGTTCAAGATGCATGCAAAGCCTTGAGGAGCAAGGCAACTGATGGAGACTTGGTGGTTGAGAGGGAGAGTAAATTACCTCTTAACATGTAGCGCCAGAAGAAGTCTCAGACAATTGTGGAGGAGCCACAATTGGTGAAGCAGCTTCAGGAGGTTGTGGAGCAGCCACAACTGGAGGAGCCGAGAGGAGACAGAGTGAAGGCATCCACTCATGCAGAGACCTCTAGTAGGGGGAAATTTCAAGCCAGGTGGGCAGAGTGATCACATGCATCCATACCTCCAGGTAGGAGGTGGGGCAATGTGGAGTGACAGTCCCAAGAAGGCTGGAATAGGGACAGGATCCTTGAGGTACCCAACCTCTTTGATTCAACTTTGCTATGGGAGCCCTGACAAGGAGTAGTAAGACTATCTAAGTGGGTAGAGACAGATGCGGATGGAGCGGCAGAGAGAGCTACAATGTAGGAGTCCCAAGACTATGTAGAGTTAGCAAGTTGTAGCAATGCGAGAGGCATAGGAGTGTTGCACCAGTGCAGGATGGCACGGAGGGGTGTGCAGTGGTGCGAGATGAATGTAGATGTTGCAGTAGCATAGAGGTCATAGAGGGAGGACTTGTCAGCGGTAGAGGGAGCTTCAGAATCCGAGTATGTTTCTAGCCCAACAGAGATGTGAGTTGGGAGTTTTTTGTTTCTAGAGTTGCTGGAGTGTCTACACTTGGAAGAAGTGTTGCATGCAGAACATTCTAAAGGTTCAGGATCAGGTTCGAGTTGAAGCCTTTCTTGTTGAGAGGATGTGTTGAAAATGGCAACAAGAAATACTAAAAATAGAAGTGCTAAAAATAGCACTACTATAAATAGCAGTTCAGGTACTAGAGCTGGACTGAGCAACAAGGAATGAAAAATGGAAGTGCTAAAAATAGAATTTCTATTTTTAGCAGTTCGGGATAGATTCCTATTTTCGTTAGTCCCTGAACTAAAATAGTGAAGTAAAATTCGAATTTGATCTTAGCAGTGGTTTGTAAAATAATTAATTAATTCATCTTGAGTTAATTAGTTAAGGAAAATCAAACTTGAAGTCTATGTGGGGACATGCAACAGTTTCTCCATTAATTGAGGAATTTATCCATCAGTTAAAGAGATAAGGATAAGTTGTAATATTGAGTTGTAATTAGTGACTTAGTTAACTGAGTCAAGTCCAGTTAGATTAATTCAAATAATTTGTTGAATTAATGTAAGTTCAGTTAGTTAATGCTTGCATGCATGTAACTACTGCACTTCAGATAACTAAGTATTCTCTCATAAATAACTCATGCATGTCAGTTCAGATAGAGACTGAGTTGAGATCATATGGAGGGGAAGTGTACTATCAGTTGTTAGAGTATTCCATTGTGAATATTCCTTGCATGCAGAAGTAATTCTTTCCTTGAGGATTGCGCAGTTACTTCTTCAGGTTTAGTGAGTGTGATGAGGCCAATTCACACATGTGACATCATTGTTCCGCAAGAAAATTTGCGCAAGGAAATAGGAGGCTTGGAGGGCTTGAGGAGGACATATACAGTGTCTATTCAGCCTGTGAGCTGTATTGTTTGATTGCAGAGAAAGCAAGATAGCTTGAGAGTTGATTCCTTTTGTAGCTTGAACAAGATTTCCACTTGTATGATAATACAGATTTGGGGCTTTGGGCTGAGACTTTCCCCGGATTATTTCTTCTGTGTTATGTGTGATTGATTTCTCATTCTCAGTTATATGTGTTCTCTTAATCTTGCTCAATTCAATTAAGCTTCTGCAAAGTGTTATAGAAGTAGATCTTGTATTGTGTTTTAGTATATTGCATAATCTGTTGATCTACAGTGGGAATTTCTACAAGATTTTTATCTAGTATAAACAAAAGCATTGCAAGGTAAAACAAAATCTAGCACCCACCAGATTTGTTTGTAACACAACAAAAAACATTGTAAGGTAAAAAGAATCTAGTGTAAGGCAAAAAACAAAAGTGTTGTAGGGTAAAACACAAGCACAAAAAAAACATTGCATGGTAAAAAAAATCTAATGTGCTAGATTAGTTTCTATCATGAACAAAAGCATTGCAAGGTAAAACAAAAATAATGTGCGCTAAATTTGTTTCTAGCATAAACACAAGCATTGCAGGGTAAATCAAATCAAGCGTGTGCTAGATTTGTTTCTAGCACAAACATAAGCATTGTGGGGAAAACAAATCTAGCGCTTACTAGATTTGATTCTAGCGCAAGAAAAAGAATTTTAAGGTAAAACAAATCTAAGGAAAAACAGACAAAAATTGTGAGCTAAAAAAAATCACAAACACAAGCATTGCAAGGTAAAACAAATATAGTGCATGCTAGATTTGTGTCTAGTACAAACCAAATAATTACAAGGTTAAACAAATCTAGCGTGTGCTAGATCTATTTATAACACAAACACCAACATTGCAAAGTAAAAGAAATCTAACATGCACTACATTTGCTTCTAGCATAAACACAAACATTACAAGGTAAAACAAATATAGCACGCGCTAGATTTATTGTTAACATAGACACATGCATTGCAAGGTAAGACAAATCTAGTGTAAACTAGATTTGTTTCACCATGCAATGAGGTTTTGTTTGTGCAAGAAGGAAATCTAGCGTGTGCTAAATTTCTTTTACCTTGTAACATTTTTATTATTCTTTTTTATTTCATTACAAATATAATTATGAAAGAAATGATAATATTTATAATTCATATTTTCTTCAATAATTAAAAAAATTGGTAATAGTTTCTTAATTTTATTTTCAGAAATCATGGACTATGAAGCTAAAGAAAATTCAAAGAAAACATCTAATGGAGAAGAAAGTTTAGGAAATATATCACCAAAATCTTCTTTAAATGGTATGGAATTTTCAAAATTAGTTTGTAATTTGCTACAAATGGTTAGGCATTAAGTAGCCACGAGGGTTATCTCAATTAGTCGAGTACCCATCACATAAACACCTCACTATGAGAGGTCACGGGGTCAATTATCCTCGACATCCTCGGGGTTAGGCTCTGAAATGAGTCGATGGGACTAATCCCTTCGAGTGGATCTACCCAAGACAATTTTCATTCACGTAGCGATGATTGATCTCCAGAGTTTGTGAACCATATCAAAAGAGAAAATTAAAAGCTAGGCTTTAAGTGAATAAATGAATGTTGATTAATGAAGTTTGAGCTATCATTTTCTTGTAGTGAACTTGCATATGGTTTAAAATTCATTGTTCTTATGCAGATTTGTGAAATAAGATGTTGTAAAAGTTGATTTCATAATATATTTTAACTTATGATTTTTTTTTAATTCATTTCAAATAGTCATATATTTCTATACAAATGTTTTTATATTCTAAGGACTATGGTGCATGTGAGATTCTGAAGACATCATGATTTATTATTGTATTTTTTAGGCTTTATTAATAAAATTGGCTTGTATTTCACAATACCAATACAATAGTAGAAATAAATTCTTATTTTTTTATTGCTAGTAAGATATTGTGTTAATGACAATTATTGATTTGAATGGTTGTTTAATATGTTCTTATCAAAATTTCTTAGTTTATATAAATTTTAAAAATGGATCAGGTTGTATGTAGAAATATTAGATAATTGGTTTGTTTGCTTGATTTGGACCCTTGCCATTATTTTTTTAGTTGTGGTTTACCTTGTCATTAGACTTCTTACAAATTAGTAATTTCAAGGATAGTTCATTGTCTTATTATAACTTATCTTTTTCCATAAAAGTTAAAAAACGATATTAGGTTGTATGTAGCACGAACAATAGAAGTAAATCTTGCACTAAAATAAGCACCAAAAGAAACTAAGGGATATACTCTAGAAAATAATATATAATTAATTTGTTTGTTTGAAATTTAAAAAGTGTATTAGGTTTCATGTGGAAATTAATATATAATTAGTTTGTTTACTTGAATTGGACTATTGTAATTATATTTGTCAATTGTGATTAAAAAAATAATTCTAACTCTTAAAATCAACCATTTAAATGGTGGGTCAATCTATTCATGTAATACTTACTTGTTCCATAGAAATTAAATAAATGTATTAGGTTGTATAGGTAAACTAGACATATAGTTAATGTGTTCACTTGAATGGGGCCATTGTAACAATGTCTTTTGATTTTCATTTAAATCCTTGTAAAGTTCTCTCTGTTACAAATAAAAAACCATAATATATACTAACATCATTTCTTAATGTTTCGAAGTGTTATGTTTTGATGTTCTTAAGTAATGAAGTGTTGAAGTGGAGATATGTTAATGTCATATATGTGGTAGCAGCACAGATGCAAATGAGCATTAATGTAAGTTGGAATATGTTTTTGATATTTGAAACGAAAGGAGTATTCTTCCAATCATATGCTAGATATTAACCAAGTTTTAATATTCAAAGAGGACTAGGTTGATAGTTTGGTGATAGGTCTTATTTTTGTATGCCTTCGTAGTCGAAAGTATTAAAATATTGCTTAAAAAATTATGATGTTGCAATATGGACATTATACATTACTCAAAAGTACATTCGACGAGCACGTCAAAAAGAAAATATTGATATAGGGGACTTTAAATTCATATGGGATAGGTCTTGTTTCCATTTGCAAACAAAAGTGAAAGCAGGGAGAACAATACAATTCTATGAGAAAAGACTAATTGATGTGTGGTCCCAATATGGAGATAAATATAAAGAATCAAATGTATTACTAATAGATACATCAAATCATCCTTCTTAATTCGTCAGATATTAGTAAAACCACATCTTAATAAAATCATATACAGGACAAGAGAAAGATACTTGGTTTATGCAGATTTTATTTCCATTTCTTAAGACACTTCATCATATCAAAGAGAAACATGAGTACATTCAAATGTTCAATAGAACATGTACTTCATTGTAATGGATGAAGATAATTTTTTTAATAAATTTTCTCACAAGAAAATTCCAATTTTTCAATGCAACTTGGACATATTTTTTTGTGAATCAATTTGTATAGATTTTTATTTCTTTTGAAATATATGGGAATTGAAAATTATATTAATATACATTATTATTATTATTTATAATCATTTTTGCATTGAATTTGTTTTACCAAAGATTTATTTTTATAATGTATGTTTATTTTTATTTGCATTTTTAAATGAATTATTTGTCATTAAAGTCATCTTATATGATCAATTGAGGCAAGAAATTATTTTTATTTATTTCTATTTACTTATATTCATTAATACTCATATATAAATGTGAATGTAAATTTTGAAATAACATTCAATGTAAATAAAGGTACAACTCTTGCTAAAACAATTATAAGTAATTTAGTTGAAAAATGCTACATGTACTATTTAGGCTAATAGGAAATGGGGTATAGATAATGGGCCATAGGTGAACAACTTGAACTTTTTGAAGTAAAAGTTATCTGATTTCTCAATCCATAATTCTGGTAAATTTGTATATACTTAAATCAAATAATATTTTTAATTGCAGTCATATCATGTTATAAATCAACAAGGCACGAAGTCACTTGTTGACTTTTAATTGTCTACAAGATGCATTAATATGTGTATAAATGTGATATATAATTGTTTAAATCAAACTCCATTGTAAATAAATTTCCATTTCTTAAAAAAGGCATATAATTAATTGACATTGACTGCTAAGTAGAGTATTAAGGTTTCATTGAACATGTATCATAGATGATTTATGTCTATGAAATTTTTGAATTGTAAGGAATTTCATTTAATTGTCCAATGATAACTTTTTATAAATTTGTATTTTTAAATAAAATGAAATTATATCATATGAGCCAACAAGGCACAAAGTTATGTTATCAACTTTTACTTATTTATATTAATTAATATGAGTGCATTAATGTGATATATAATAGTCATAAACTATGAATCGTTTCTTCCAAAAAAAAATATTAGAATTTCTTGATAATAAGTGTTAAGTAGACTATTTAAGCTAGTGGGCAATGGGACATAGATCAGTGACTTCAAACTCTTTAAATCTTAAGGCATTGGATTTTCAATCCGTAATTCTTTCTAACATAAATGTGCTCTTAAATCATCAGGAAGCCAGTTATCAACTTTCATTTTCCTATAATGTGATTTAATAAGAGTGTACAAATGTGACATAGTTGTTTTTGAACTTAAACTCCATGTAAAACAAAATGTTTTTCATAATAAAACAAGGAATGATTAATTGATAATGAATTTTAAGTGGACTATTTAGGGTTATTCAAGAGATAGGTCATAAATTGATGTTTTTAAACAATTTGCATCATATGACATTTGATTTTCCCATCCATATAAACAATTTTTAAAGTTCAGTTTAAAAAAAAAATTATTTCTAATAAAAATAATATGATAAAATCCAACAATGCATTAGCCTATTTATTTAATTCTATTTAGTTATATGCATTGATACAAGTTTATAAATGTATTTCACTTTTGAAATTATTTAAGATCTTAATGAAAGTAACGTATTTTTACAAAAGTCCATAACTTTTTATAACTATGCATTACTAAATCAATTACTTATATATGCAATCATCTCATATAAGTCAACGAGTCAAGAAGATAAATATTCACTTTTATATGCCTGTTATGTGGTTTTATATTAATACATAAATGTCATATTGTTGTTTTTGAAATAAAAACTCCATGTAAAAAAATTGTGTTTCCTAACAAAACATGGAATAAGTAATTGATAATGAGCATTAAGTGGGATATTCAGGTGCATTAAAGAGATGAGCCATAAATGGATGTCTTTAAACTTTTTGTACCTTAATATGACATTTGATTTTCCCATTCATATTAACATTATGTAAATTTTAATTTTTAAATGCATTATATGTAGTTGATATAATCTCATATAAGCCAACAAAACATGAAGCTATTTATTGAATTCTATTTAGTTATATGCTTATATTGTACATGTTTATAAATTTAAGGTATTATTGAAATAAAGTTCTTAATGCAAGTAAATATCCAAATTTTACAAAATAAATAATTTAGAATTAATTGATAATACATTTTCAATGGTACATTTTGATTTTAATCCATAATTTTTTCTAACTATGTATTATTAAATCAATAACTTGTATTTGAAATCATCTCATATAAGTCAATAAGTCAGAAGTCATTTATTGACTTATGTTTTCCTATCATGTGGTTTAATATAACTACATAAATACGACGTTGTTATTTTTAAAATAAAACTCCATGTAAAAAAATTATTTTCCTAATAAAACATGGAATAATTAAGTGATAATGAGTGTTAAGTGGACTTTCTAGGCTCATTCAAGAGAAGGGTCACAAATGGATGTCTTTAGACTTTTTGCACCATTATTATGACATTTTTTTACAAATTACAATTAATTGATAATGAATCCTAAATGGTATTTAAACAAATTATAATTATTTGATAATTATTTCTAAGTGGTCTAAGTGGTATAAGCCCCCCTCTTGGTGCTTTCCAAAGGCACCAAGTGGATGTGGAAAATTTAGCATAAAAACATATTTTACGTAGTAACATTTTAGTAGACTAATTTCAATGCAAAATTTGAAAGGGAGGCATCCTCTAACAAATCTTACATTATTGATCAACAACTCCCCCTATGGGTTGTGGGAAACTTGGGGGTGAGAGTCATTAGGCACAAAAATTAGACATCAAGGAATCTAGTCTATTATCCATAACTATAATATCTTGCTTTGATGTTAGACATACTAATATGATTTAATTGATTCCTACTAAGAGTTGCTTTCACACCCCTACTATGTATTGATATTGTTGTGCCTAATAGTCCCATGTTTGACCTATTCATGGTCACTAATTGGTTTGACATTATTTAAAATATATGTATCTTGTATTAAGTTAATATGATGATTGTGTTGAGAGGCGTTACACAACCCAGTATGGCAGAGCCCTGCATAAACATTTACACCTATAAATGTCAATGTTTACTAGGATATGGGGAGGTCCTCATTAAATGTTTAGGTCATAGACTAGTTAAGATAAGTTTGAGTTAGTCATTTGATGGGTTTACCTATGGTGGTTTACAATCCCATGGTATTGCATAGCCCATGGTACCTTTTGTGGTATTTGTTATGATGAATCCTATTTAAAGACTTGAGGAAATCCATTAATATGGAATGTAAGAGTATTAGCTTAGATCCATCTTAACTCTAGAATTGATCCCTCTTGTCACTTGGTAGATCTAGATATAAGATGGATCTATGCTAGTTTACAAAATAATTAATGTTGATGGAGTCCTTGTGTTGGTTTTGATTGTTAAAATAATAAATTAACCAATGTTTAAATTTATTATTTTAACAATCAAAACAAACACAAGGACTTGATCAACATTAATTTATTTGTAAACTATCATAGATCCATCTTATATCCAAATCCATCAACTTTTTAAATAGGAACCATAAATAATACTATAAGAAATCATGTAAGGAGTCCAAGATTAAGACGTCAAAGATTTGCTTCTACAAATTCATATAAATTTGTTTTATATAGTTTATCACAATAATTTTATTGCAAAAAATAGTGAATAAATACATTCAAAGTAGTGAACTAACCAATTTTTAAACTTAATCTAGTTAAAGTTATAAATTCTAGATCCACTAAATAATTCCAAATTTAATGAAATGTGTTTGTTGTTGAAGTCCTTGTAATAGAATTTTTCCAATTTTAATGAAATATGTGTTATTCCTTTCAAGTTGCCATGCAAAAATTATATTAATAAAGATTACATAAAATGTTTTATATAATTATTTAAATTGAATCATAGGTCCTTCCACACCATTAGAATCTACATCATCTTCATATGAATGGCTAGATCAAGATGTGGATGACCCATATTCTTCTCCATTATCAACTGGTGCCCCATCTCAGCCCACATGTATATGCAACATTGCAAATGTAAAAATCCTTCTAGACCTATGACTGAGTTCAATAGACTCCCATCTTATCACTACTTCTTGTGGTAGCAACCTCTTGATAATATTTGTGGTAATAAATGAAGCATTCCTTTCTTTGTCAAATTGAAGTCATAAACAAATATATCAACACCATATAATTTTAAAAAGTTAGTGAGATGACAATTTATATTTGGACCCTTTCTTTTTCTATTTCTATTGATTTTTTTTTCAAGTATCATCTCTAGCTTGTACACACCATTGAATGGGTGTGCATCTATTGCATAGCAATGTATTTCAATTGTCATAGCCTCATCACTTTTGTAATAACATTTATAACATTGGTGACCCAAAATGGATAACCATGTGGTCTCTATCTGCTAACACTACAAACATGCAACCCTCTTTAATATCACGTAAAGAACTCTTGTAAAGGTCTTTCATGGCTTCACTTGTGCATGTGATATTCTAAAACCAACATACATTTCTCTTTCCTTTGGCTATGAAGACTCAATAATACTTTGAAATTGCTATTGTTCAACAATGTTTCTTTTTTCATATTCATTTCACATATTTTAAGGCAAAATAAATGGAGCCTTCAAAAATGTATCTCTATTTCTTGAGCTTTAAATTATGCCACTTTGATCATTGGAAAAAGACTCCCACTAAACAGAATCAACAACATCAAAGTACCCATTTGTATATTTAATAGATTTTTTTATTTCTTCTAAACATTCAAAATAATATACATCTCTCTCATGCTTTTGTGCATTATGGATTTCATGTTGAGTGGTGTTGTCATTGATGCCAACGTTAGTTCTTGAACTCTGTTAATATTTGTGTAGATTCCATTAGTTAAAACTCCAATGGTAAAGAATCCCTAGAAGCCCCGCACTTGTTGATGACCTTGAGAATGAATATTAGTGGGTTTTCTCCCAAGATCACCATCATTGGATGCTCCTCATCGGGTTGATTCCAACGAAATATGGCACGCTTCGTGGCTCCTCATGGTTTGCAAGATATATCTTTCAGAACGTCAAAGCCCCTTGTTGTGGACAAAATCCCCAAAAGGGGAGATGATGTGGCATCATATAAATGGCTAGAATATGGCTCATAAGAAGCATGCTTTGTTGAAGGGGTTATACTTAATTATGAAACCAAAACAAAATTCCTTACAAAAATTTAAATTAAATATTATGGCAAAAGCTCCTTGTGGAAGGGATCGGCGTTAAAGCTAAGCACATGTTAGGTTAAATTAAAGAAGGGGTTTTGGGCTCCAAAATTTGAATATTTAAAATTCTAGTTCCCTCCATCTGAATTTCGACCAACCCCTCCTAGAAGCCTCTCTAGGCATTATAAATGGAGGCTCTTTTTCCTCTCAATGGTATAGATTTGAATATTTATCTTGTGCAAGTATCTTTGAAATCATTTGCGACCCATGTGTATTCTTGAATATCAACAAAGGAGACAATTCGAAGTCTTAGTCTTGTGTTTTTTCTTATGTTGAAGCTAATCCACATTCACTAAGGGCTAATCGACCTCCCTTTTGAAGGATGAATTTACATTTTCTTACGTTGGTTTGCCTACGGCTTTCAACCCTCAAGACACACATATTTTGCATCATTTTTGTTGGAAAATGTAACTAGGTTCGGTCTTCATTAAATGTATTTGAGTCATCTTGTAATGTACTTGTCAAAAGAATAAAGAAACGAATTATTATTATTATTATTATTATTATGACTTATTAAAGCATGAATTTCATGCTTGGGTCACCATGTTTTAGGTCAAAGTCCCCATTGAGGACTTCTAGGATTTATTTTGAGTCAATAGAGTCATTGTACTTTTAAAAAGACCCTTATTGGGCTTTTGAATAATATAAAAACGTTAAGTATTGAGTCAAATATAAATTGTGTTGTCTTCACACCAAGTCGGCCTTAAAATGATCAAGTCAACCTCAAAGGAGGTTATTCGACCTCACCAAAGGACTATAAATGAAGGCATTCGAATTCCATTTGAAGCACTCACTCTCGCAAGCAAGTTCAATCTCCCTTGAAGCCGAAAGAAGTCTGAAATAGAAGAAGAAGGAGAAGCACGAACAAGTTTGTTCTAGGAGAAGGAGAAAGGGAAAATTGAATCTTTGGTGCAACTATCTCTCTCTCTCTCTCTCTCTCTCTCTCTCTCTCTCTCTCTCTCTCTCTCTCTCTCTCATGCCCTAGTTTGGAAGATCGAAGTTCTCTTAATGATACCATAGCCAGTTGTCGTATGATGTCGTAACCAGTTTTCGTGCTGATGTCGTAGCCAGTTGTCGTGTGATTTCATCACCTCAAGAAGATGTATAGGGCCAAGATTGAAGGTTCTAAGTGAAGATCGAAGTCTTTCAGTGAAGATCGAAGTCTCTAAGGCAAGTTCAAAGTTGATGGGTTAAAAAAAGTGTTGTCGTTGTTGTTGTTGTTGCTAGGTCAAGAAGGATCATCTGCAAGTAAGGAAGAAGGTGTTGGAAATACTAAGAGGGGGGGTGAATTAATGTTCCTTAGCAATTATCACTTTTAAATATTTTCAGAGAATTAGTTAATCTTAAATTGTTATTAGTGTTTATGCAGTACTAGCAATAAATAAAAGAACACAGAAGACACAAGAATTTTAAGTGGAAAACCCCCTCCGGGTCAAAAACCACCGAACGCTTTTCTAATAAATTCTTTAATCTTCAGCCCCAATTGAAATGAAAGCAACAACTTCCTAGAATTCTAGAAAATCATTCTTCTCCAGCTCCCACTAGAAGGATGCCCCAATGCCCCGGTTTCTTCAGTAGTCAACTAAATGGATGCCCCAACATCCTAGACCAACCTACCACCCTAAAGTGTTCACAAGTCCAACCTGTAGGCAGTTTCGTGCACCACCTAGCACCTCCCTGCCACCCTATAATAATTGAAATGAGACAAGAGTGTGGATTCTTGTACCAGGGACAACGATCCACGATACAATATGATTTAAAATGATTTTGACCGAACACCCAATCACACTATGACCTACAACCCAACCATGAAATCATCCCAACAGAGACTCCTATACCTCCCAATAATGCATTTTCGACTCTAGGCAGATTGACTCTTTTACAATAATGACTCTTCCAATGATGACACTTTTACAAATGAATCTTTTACAACTTTACAATGGTGACTCTTGGCCTTGACACTTCTTCACAATATATGGATGGTTGTCATGTCTTCAAAGGATGTCTCGCTGCAATGCTTCCTTTGATTTGATACTTCTGCTCTTGAATTCTTGCTTGAAGTTGTACTTGAATCTTCTTCTACCTGCATGCAAAATTTGCCCAGCGAAACCAATCCCAAAACAAAACAAAATACCCTTCAACTTACCTCTGCTTGCAAAACACATGTAAGTGCATAATAATGAATAAATACAAATTAAAATTACAATGTGTACGTGAAGTGTGCTTGTCACTTCTGTTTTTGACTTGTTGCAACAATAGACAAAGACTCCCACTCTTGATATAGGCCTGGAATCTATGCAAGACTCTATCCAAAAGTTGTCCCTTGACTGTTGATGTGTGGTCCTTATTGTAGTGATCCTTGAATGCACGCTTTTTCTTTCCTTCTAGGAGCTCGATATTGAATCTGTTGTATCTATATAATTTCAGATCTCCAGGGTCTGAAATTTCATCCTGTGGTAGCCCTCTGAGTCCTCTTTCCAACCCCATAGGTCTGATCAATATTGGATTCTTCAAGAAAGAGTTATGCTCAATCTCCCACGATGACTTGATTATAGACTAGTTTAGTAGAGAGAACTTGTACGAAGTTCCACGTGTCACTGTTGCGACCTTCGGCCCTGAAAACATTACTCAACAAACTATAGTTCGTCCGCTTTCTATGACTATTTATGAAATTTGAATCCAAATCTCAAAAAGAAATTTATGACGATTTTCCCAATGTCACGTGTTTGACATGGAATTCGGGAGCCTGCAAACACCCTAACTTCCTCGGTTCATTTCTCTGAAAATATAGCGAACCAAGATCTGAAATTCGGTCACGAGGTTCATCAAGATTTCGACTCAAATGGGTTTTAATTTCAGCTTTTGAAGCTTTGCAGAAAAAAAAAGTTATAGAGAAAATTCCACGATGACATGTTTGAAGACACAAAATCCCTACTAGAGGAGGATATGAGGGTCATTATTTATATGAATGTCTTGAGTTGAGAGGGTCCTAAACAAGCGAACGTTGGAGGGATTTTAGGAGAAACAAATAATTTATTAATTAATGACTATTCAATGACCACAACCAATTATGAGTGCCATGCCACAACCCCATAGGGGTTTAGCCCACTAACTGGGGTTACTAACTTTGAACATGAATATCTCTCAAACCGTGAAGAATTACTTGGCGTGCCATATATCAACGGAAACATATCGATGAGTAGAATCCATCTAGAAGATCCTTGACTCATAATAGAGTAATTTTTCAAGTCAAAATTCCCATGCAAGATCAGGGTAGCCCCTAGTGCTGCTTGGGTTGACATCAATGACAACCACTGATCAATAATCTCCCCCTTTGGCATTGATGGAAACACAAGTAATCCCCCTATGATCATGACACCTCTTCCTACTACCTTCTCTCTGCCATTGTCATTAATGGAAAAGGGTAACTCCCCCTGACAAACAACCATCCTGCGGACTTGTACCCACCTCCACTCCCCCTTTCTACTCGAGTAGATAAGAGAAAGAGTCTAATGAAAACTTGTGCGAAACCCAAGATTTTGGCGAAGATACTCAAATGCTTCACGAGGTAATGGTTTCGTAAAGACGTTAGTAATTTGTTCCTTTGTGCCAACATATTCAAACTTGATATTCTTTTCGGTGACCTTCTCTCTATATTTATTCAGAATGTGCTTCATTTTCGAATGCATCACAAGATTCTTGGATATACTGATGGCGTTGGTGTTATCGCAAAACATGGGAATAGGCTCATCAAACTTGACTTGAAGATCTTGCAAAGTTTGCTCCATCCAGAGAACTTGAGTACAACAAGTTGTCGCCGCAACATATTTTGCTTCTGCTATGGATAATGAGACTGAAGACTTCTTTTTACTTAACCATGAAACAAGACAACCACCTAGATAGAATGTTGCTCCACTGGTACTCTTACGATCATCAACACTTCCTGCCCAATCTGCATCTGTATAAGCTTGGATAACCAAATCATTTCCTTTGGTATAACATAGACTATATTTCGTTGTGCCCTTAAGATACCAAAGAATTATTTTGATGGCAATAATATGAGATTCTTTTGGTGCT
This sequence comes from Pinus tabuliformis, assembly GCA_031772625.1. Classification (NCBI taxonomy): domain Eukaryota; kingdom Viridiplantae; phylum Streptophyta; class Pinopsida; order Pinales; family Pinaceae; genus Pinus; species Pinus tabuliformis. The sequence goes on along the minus strand of CM062816.1, from coordinate 1,042,943,470 downwards.
GCTTGGAATCTTGCTACTTGTCCAACTGCCTGCATCACATTAGGCCAGGAGGCTGTCACATATAGGAGACTACCAATCATGGATCTATACAACCTTTGGTCCACATCCTTTAACGAATCTTCTAAGCTTAACTTGCAACCTGTTATCATGGGGGTAAGGACTCGCTTGCAATCTTCCATATGGAAATTTTGGGCATTTCCTTGATGTACTTGGTTTGATATATGAATATTCCTTTATCCTGCTGAGAAATTTAAAGCCCTAAAAAGTATGTCAGTTCGCCAATCATAGACATTTCAAACTCATTTTGAATTTTTGTGGCAAAGTCTTTACTTAATTTGTCATCATTGCTTCCAAAGATTATATCATCCACATATACTTCGATAATTGTTAGGTTATCTCGATCCACTTTCACATAAAGATTGTTGTCAGCACTTCCTTTCTTGAATCCCTGTTGATGTAGATATCTGTCAAGACAAGCATACCAAGTCTTGGGAGCTTGCTTGAGACCATATAAAGCCTTCTTTAATCTGTAGATGTAGTCTTCTTTGTCAGAGAGAAGAAAACCTTCGGGTTTTTCAATGTAAAATTGTTCCTCCAATTCACCATTTAGAAAAGATGACTTAACATCCATTTGGTAGACTTTGATTTTTCTCAAGCAAGCATAAGCGAGAAACATCCTTATAGCTTCCATTTTGGAAATGGGAGAAAATGTTTCTTCAAAATAGATTCCTTCAACCTATGTATATCCTTTGCAGACTAATCTTGCCTTGTTCCCGGTAACTTGTAATCCTTCAACTATTTTTCTCCCCTTGAACCTGTAATGAAGTTGTCATCTTATTCAAACTACCTTCCTGTCAATCATAGACTAGTGCCATATACTATTGCATAGGCTCCTCCTCTACGAACATTAAGGATTCAACAAGCCAGATTGTTCCAAATAGTGAGTCACCTAATGGGGCATCTTGACTTGAGTCATTATCTGAAGCAACTACTAATTCCTCATGACCTTTTGCTTTTACAAATCCTGAAAGCATAACTGCTGAAACCTTGTTATCTACTTTGTCTTCCTATACTTGTTTCCTTTTCCAGACCTTCTTATTCCTGCAATCTCGAGCCATGTGCCCATACTTATGACACTTGAAGCATTCAATGTTGTCCATAGGTGATTCCATATGATATCTGCAACCGCGAGCGTTATGGCCATAGTTATGGAATTTGAAACATTCAATGTTTGAGCCATCTAGCACATATTCTCTTTTGAAAAAATCATCGTGGAACCTATCTCGTGATCCTGCAAACTTGCTTCTATGGTTTTGTAGATAATGATTATACCTGTCAAAAACTTCACAATCCCTAGCCATATGTCCATAGTAGCACATAAAAAGCAATAACCATTAAATAAATGTGTACCTGAATGGTTCATTCGGATGAGATGCTCCTTGATAGTTGTACCTGCCAATAACTTTACAATCCTTGGCCATATGTCCATAGTTAGCGCATGAAAAACAATAACCATTAAATAAACGAACATACCTAGAAGATTTTTCATTCTTCTTTGGAGGCGGTGTTATAGTTTGTTGTGGTCCTTTGTTCTTGATTGCTTTGTTCTTGTTCTTTGGAGTTGCAACATTCTTCTTTGGCTTTTCACTTTGATCAACTTCCTTCTTAGAATCATCCTGCGAAGATGTGGAGCTTATACCTTCATCAACTGGAGCTTTCCCATCTTCAATTGCCTTCATTTTTGCTTCTTCATCTATCTTATCTTGTAAGTGTTATTTTTGGGATCCCTTGAGTTTTTTTATCTCATCACAGATTGCATCAAGTTCTTCTTGCTTTTGAGCAAGATCTTCTATACTTCTCTGTTGAGAACCTGTATATGTTCCTTCTGCTTCTCAGTTTCAATCCTGAGCCTACTTATTTCTACTGAAGATGTTTCTAATTCCTTTTGCTTTTGGTCAACAGCAGATATGTATCTTTGATCAGATTCCTTCCTTTTAATTTCTTCTTCTTGCATCTGTTGTGTGATCCTGCTCATTTTTGCAAACGTTGTTTCGAGTTCCTGTTGCTTCTGTTGGACTTCTCTCTTGAGGTCTTGTGTCGTTGTATTTTTTATTTCTACCAATTGAGTTCTAAGACTACTAATCATCTTCTCAAACTCTTCATTTTCTTTGATGAAGTCTTTTGATGTCTTCAATTATGCTTCCAAAAGTCTTGTCTTTTCCTTTTGACTTTTGAGTTCCTTTATCACCTTGATCACTTGATTTTGAAACTTTGTTTTACTCATTTCTCCCATTTCTTCATCATAATCAGAAGGATCCAAATTTTCAATAACATCTTGACCTTATTGCTTTGTTGAATAAAGATTATGAAGCTTTTCCCAAAGAGCTTTAGTTGTTGAACATTGACCAACTTTTGTTTTCATAGAATTTGGCAAAACATTCAAAATTACATTCATGGCATTTGAATTGTACCTTTTAGCTTCGTCGGTAGATGTGTCTCTAGAAACAATTGATTCCCATACTCCATGTGCCTGCAAATGTACTTCCATCTTGGATTCCCATATCAAGTAATTATCTGCATCAAAATCAAGGGTTGGTACACAATACTTACTTTCTTCAGATTTTTTTGTACTTGTACCTTCCTTTGAAATCCTTGTAACCTGCTTCTTTGACTTTCCCATCTCTATGCTCTGAAAACTGACTTCCAGTGGTTAAGCTATTATTGAAGGAACCAAGCTCTGATATAAATTGTTGGAAATACTGAGAGGGGGGTGAATCAGTATTCCTTAGCAATTAGCACTTTTAAATCTTTTCAAAGCATTAGTTAATCTTCAATTATTATTAATGTTTATGCAGTAATAATAGTAAATAAAATAACATAATATACACAAGAATTTTAGGTGGAAAACCCCCTCCGGGTCAAAAACCATTGAACGTTTTTCTAATAAATTCTTTAAATCTTCAGCCCCAACTTAAATGAAAGCAACAACTTCCTATAAATTTAGAAAATCATTCTTCTCTAACTCCCACTGGAAGGACGCCCCAACATCCTAGACCAACCTACCACCCTGAAGTGTTCATAGGCTCCAACCTGTAGGTGACTTCATCCACCAGCCTGGCACCTCCCTTCCACCCTTTAATGATTGAAATGAGACAAGAGTGTGGATTCCTGTACCAGGGACAACGATCCACGATACAATATGATTTACAATGATTTTGACCGAACACACAATCACACTATGACCTACAACCCAACCATGACATCATCCCAACAGAAACTCACATACCTCCCAATAAAGACTTTTCGACTCTAGGCAGGTTGACTCTTTCACAATAATGACTCTTCCAATGATGACACTTTTACAAATGACTCTTTTACAACTTTACAATGATGACTCTTGGCCTTGACACTTCTTCACAATATACAGATGGTTGTCATGTCTTCAAAGGATGTCTTGCTGCAATGTTTTCTTTGATTTGATACTTTTGCTCTTGAATTCTTACTTGAAGCTGTACTTGAATCTTCTTCTACCTACATGCAAAATTTGCCCCGTGAAACCAATCCCAAAACAAGACAAAATACCCTTCAACTTACCTCTGCCTGCAAAACACATGTAAGTGCATAATAATGAATAAATACAAATTAAAATTACAATGTGTACCTGAAGTGTGTTTGTCACTTTTGTTGTTGACTTGTTGTAGCAGTAGACAAAGACTCCCACTCTTGATACAGGTCTAGAATCTATGGAAGACTATATCCAAAAGTTTTCCCTTGACTTGTTGATGCGTGGTCCTTACTGCAGTGATCCTTGAATGCATGCTTTTTCTTGCCTTTTAGGAGCTCGATATTGGATCTATTGTATCTATGTAATTTCGGATCTCCAAGGTCTGAAATTTCATCATGTGGTAGCCCTCTAAGTCCTATTTCTAACCCCACAGATCTGATCAAGATTGGATTATTCAAGAAAGAGTTATGTCCAATCTCCCACAATGACCTGATTATAGACTAGTTCAAAAGAGCAAACTTGTACGAAGTGACACATGTCACTGTTGTGACCTTCGACCCTGAAAACGCTACTCAAAAAACTACATTTCATCCTCTTTCTGAGACTATTTACGAAATTTGAATTGAAAGCTTAGAAAGAAAGTTATAATGATTTTCCCAACATCACCTGTTTGACATGGAATTTGAGAGCCTGCAAAAAACCCTAACTTCCCCAGGTCATACCTCTGAAAATACAGTTAACCAAGATATAAAATTCGGTCACGAGGTTCGTCAATATTTCCGTTCAAATGGGTTTTAATTTCAGCTTCTGAAGCTTTGCAAAAAAAAAGGTTATAGCGAAAATGCCACGATGACCTATTTTAAGCCACAAAATCCCAAATTGAGGAGGATATGAGAGTCATTATTTATATGAATGTCTTGAGTTGAGAGGGTCCTCAACAAGTGAACGTTGGAGGGAATTTAGGAGAAAAAAATAATTTATTAATTATTGACTATTCAATGACCACAACCAATTATGAGTGCCATGCCACAACCCCATAGGGTTTTAGCCCACTAACTGGGGTTACTAACTTCAAAGATGAATATCTCTCAAACCGTGAAGAATTACTTGGCGTGCCATATATCAACGGAAACATATCGATGAGTACAATCCATATAGAATATACTTGACTCAGAATAGAGTAATTTGTCAAGTCAAAATTCCCATGCAAGATCAGGGTAGCCCCTGGTGCTACTTGGATTGACATCAATGACAACCATTGATCAACAAAGGGTTGACTTGGTGTGGAGGAAAGTTTGTGTAAAGGTCAAGAGTCTTCGAATATCTCCAAAAAAACTATTGAAGGAAGAATTATTGACTAGGTTTTCCCCTCTAGGGGGTTTTTCCCTGACATAGTGCCTATATATGGTGTCCATTGTTTTATGTGCTTTCTCTTTGGTAATTGCTTGATGAACTAAAGAAAGAAGATATAAACAAAACTTAATAAGAATTCAAGAATATCACAAGTAATTATCAAGTATAAGAAAATATTTCTGCCTTTCTGGTTTTCTAACATGGTATCAAAGCTTTGGTGAAGAAAGAAGAAAAGGGAAGTCTCAAGCACTTGATCAAGGAACCATTCAAAACGTATATTTCAGGGAAGAAGTCCACTATATTCAAGGAAGATGTCTAACACAATCAAGGGAGAGAAAAAACTTGAAGGAGCCTCAAACTACAGGTCATGGAAGAAGAGGATTGACCTCATCCTTGAAAAGAACAAGGTACTAGACTTGGTGAAAGGAAAAGTAAAAAAGCCTACAGACGACTCTAGTGATGCTGACAAAGTAAAATTCAGATAATTAGAATTGGTGACCATGACTCTAATGGTAGAAGGAAAAAAGGACAATCTTTTACGATTTATAGCTAACAACAATCATGCTCAAGAAATGTATGAAGCCTTGTCAAAGGTATTCACCATTAAGAACATTGGTCAAGTGGCAAGCTTGAAGAATGAACTAAGGACCACAAAGATGATTAAAGAAGATACAGTGGCCTCCTTCTTTGTGAAGATAACAAGAATAAAAGATGATCTTTTTTGTAATTAAGTTTGGGTATTTGATATGTATAAAGTTGAAATTCTTTTTTGATTCTGATATGGCTAACTTCATGCTTCTATAGATTTGGTTGTACTTGTTATCTAAGTTGTGCAGGTACACAATCTTCAATATGGTGAAGATGCTCGTTGATGTGATAAGCAAGATGAGGATAATAATAAATATGATGAAATGGTTGGAAGCCACAAAATATTCTCCAATGGCGAAAAGAAAAAGTTGATCTCCCTGAGAAAGCCTGAATAGAAGACACCTTCCTAAGATTAAGAGGGAGTTTGGATAAAGAGATGCTCCCTGGTTGAGAGGGAGGGCATAGCTTGGTTTTGATTGAAGAACGAATTTCGGAGGATATGTTGCTGCATGGGAAGTAGAAAAGGAAAGTGTATGATTAAGGAATCTTATGCCAGAGATTCGGTTGATAGTCCTACCATGAAAAGTTGAGAAGCAACATCAAGTTGTCTAGAAGACCTCGGAGGTTTGTAATTGATTATGTACATATGAAAGTATATTATTGATTAGGGTTGTGTTTGTATGGGTGAATCTCTTGAAGGTGTTGATAGCATGATGGTTACCAATCAATTTGATTGAGAGAGATTAGGTATCCTTGATCTGTTGGATCTAGGAGTGTTGAGGCTTTGTGAGTGAAGCATTTCCTGAGAGGACATTTGGTCAGCACTTTGTGTTGATGTCTAGGTCCCAAAGTTGGAAAAGGTGGTGTTGATTATAGAACTATGTTTTTGGATACACACCTGGATCTTTGGGATGGTTAGCAAGTAAGCATGATGGTACCTAGAGAGATTGAAAGCTTGAGTCCATCTTATTCCCACTTGGATAGAATGCCCTGGTCAGGAATCTAGTCTGTGGCATTGTGGTGCCTAAATTGTTGAGAGACCAATGGATATATTTCCTTAGTCACGAATCTAGTATGTGGAATTTTGGTTCTAAATTATTGAGAGACCAATGGATAGATTGCCTGGGTCAAGAATCTAGTCCATGGCGTTTTGGCGCCTAAAACTTATTCATGGTTCATATAGTTGAGATCTTTCTTGTACTTGTATATAATGAATACCTCCCTAGTTAAGAGGGAGTGTTATAAAATGTAACTTGGTTCGATCTTCATTAAATGTATTTGAGTCATCTTGTAATGTACTTGTCAAAAGAATAAAGAAAAGAATTATTATTATTATTATTATTATTATTATGACTTATTAAAGCATGGGTTTCATGCTTGGGTCACCATGTTTTAGGTCAAAGTTCCATTGAGGACTTCTAGGATTTATTTTGAGTCAATAGAGTCATTTCACTTTTAGAGAGACCCTTCTTAGGCTTTTGAATCATGTAAAAAGGTTAAGTATTGAGTCAAATATGAATTATGTTGTCTCCACACCAAGTTGTCCTTAAGATGATCAAGTCGGCCTCAAAGGAGGCTATTCGACCTCACCAAAGGACTTTAAATGAAGGCATTTGAATTCCATTTGAAGCACTCACTCTCACAAGAAAGTTTGATCTCTCTTGAAGCTATAAGAAGTGTGAAATAGAAGGAGCAGCAAGTGTGAGTTTGCTCTAGGATAAGGAGAAAGGGAAAATCGAATCTTTGGTGCAACTATCTCTCTCTCTCATGCCCTATTTTGGAAGATCAAAGTTATCTTATTGATACCATAGCTAGTTGTTGTATGATGCCATAATCAATTGTCGTGTTGATGTCATAGCCAGTTGTCGTGTGATGTCGTCACCTCAAGAATTTGTATATGGCCAAGATCACAGCTAAGTGAAGATCGAAATCTTTTAGTGAAAATTGAAGATGCTAGGTCGAAGAAAGTGTTATCACTACTACTACTGCTACTAGGTCAAGAAGGATCATCTGCAAGTAAGGAAGAAGGTTGACTTGGTGTGGAGGAAAGTTTGTGTTAAGGTCAAGAGTCTTGGAATATCTCCAGAAAACTATTGAAGGAAGAATCATTGACTGGGTTTCCCCTCGAGGGGGGTTTTTCCCTGGCATAGTGCCCATATCTAGTATCCATTATTTTATGTGCTTTCGCTTTGGTAATTTCTTGATGAACTATAAAGAAGATATAAAGAAAACTTAATAAGAAGTCAAGAATATCACAAGTAATTATCAAGTATAAGAAAATCTTTCTGCCTTTATGATTTTCTAACATTTTTTGTCAAGGAATCATTCTTGTCCCTATGGAGCAACAAGCTATCAATTGATGGGCACGAAGTAACAAAAATTTGGCATCTGTCTCTTGGTCAAATTCTCACTGATTTCAAAGATTTTTTTATCTTTCCTAGGGGTTTCGTTGCAAGACAATGTTGTCTTGTATAGATCTGGTGCAGATTTCATAACAAATCTATGCCCTTTTTGGAAGATCATATCTGTGGCCATCATTGCATAAACATGAAACCCTAAGTATGGCATGTTTGCAGCCACTGCCAGAATGATCTGAAGGCTATACTTGCACATGAGGGTGGACTCAATCATAGCACACAATTTCAGCTTCCTTATGTGATACATATCTAAGAATTTCACGCAAGTTCTTGATGAAACATAGAGATGATTTTATCCTGTACTCATTGTGGTTTGAATCAATGAATTAAGATATGTTGCAGAGCTCGTAGGGTTAAAATATGACTGACATTGGCATATCAAGTAGCCACCCCAGAGAACGAATGTTTGGAGGCATTTTCTCTTACATAATATGTGATATCATTGGTTCTGTTCAGAGATCAGTCTTGGTATGCTCCCTTTGTTTGTGATAAACCTTTGAAGTTTGGTTTGGAAAAATCAAAGCTTAGTGCAAGTCTGAGTGTTGTTCTACTTTCAAAGGCAGGTGCAAGCTTTGTATAGAATCATGGCGAAAGTGTTTATCAAAAGAGTGAAACAAATGGAATCATACAACAATAAAAAGTATAGCTACATTTGATGATATCTGGCCAACTATATGTATATATAGCAAAGGTCGTGGCCATAGATTATGGCGAAAGTCTGTTCTTGTTCATACATTTATATACATCTAATAAATTGAATTGTTCTAATCAATTTACGTTGGAAGTTTGCTGAAAGATTTTGTAGCTTCTTTGAAATTGACACGTTGAAGATTAGAAAGTAGAAACTAAGTGCTCGGTTGACATTCAAGCAAGTCATTGCATGGTAGACAATTGGTACATGTGTGCTTGGAACAGTGCTATTGATTGGCACGTCAAGTTGGCATTAAGGGTTGATTAACTTGTTACGTTGCATGATTATGATCACGACATGGGAGACATGGAAGTCTTGTTCAGTTGGGTCCCACAATTCACTTACTCTTGAAGTCTCTGTAATTTTGTATGTGAAAATATAACTATGTAACATGTATTTGTGTTATGTTGATTTCCAGAGCGTTCATTTTTATTCTAGATACTATTAAATTGTCGCACACTTTACTGATGGCTTGATTAAGTGGTGCACTCTGTTGGATATTTAAGTTTTATACAGTTATTATGGTCATATTTGATTTATGGGAGACTAACATACCCAATTTAAGATCTGAAAGATGTTGAGTGATTGCGGTTAATAGGCAGATGAAGCTAAAAGAACTCTGGAACAACAATAAGACAACCAACTACAAAGATATGGTTACTATTAGGGTTTGGTGTATATACAAAGATTGGTGTTGTTTTCAGTTATCTTATTTAAGCATTTTAGGGCAGTAATATTGTGCGAGTACATTGAGCATATTGTGAGAACATATCTTGTAGGGTTTGGTTTGATTCACTGCCAGTGTAAAAGATAGATGGCATTGGTATAATAATTTGAAAGACATGTGAATCTATGCAGTTAGTATTTGTCATCAAATATTCATGTTGAGCAGCAGTGAATTTATTTGTTGAACATAAAGTATTAAGTATTTACGAATTGTTCAAGCTAGTGTTTGATCTTGATGCAAAAGATGTTGGTACAATGTTGATGCATATTTGGTATGCTTAGGGTTTGTGAGAAGTGGTTGAGAAAAGTGATTTCCTTGTGTGGGAAACTAATGAATGCCAGGATTTACAGTACTAGGGTTATATGGATAAATGTTTGATGACAGGTTGATGCAATTTGAGCAAAACAAGAAGGGTTTGATTTATTGAGGAGAAGCCTATATTGCATAATTATTTATGTAGATGAACTAGGGTTTTTATATTGAGCAATGATATTTTCCAGTCTGAGATGATTGGATTGAATGGTATGATGAGCAAGTTGTTTGAGCTTGATAATTTCGCTTTAGTATTGAAATAAATTTAGTTATTGACTAGAAGTCATGTTTCAATTTGTTTTGTGTTGATATTGAGCGTGGGTGGATCCAACCCGAAAATTGTGAAACGTGGTCTATTGTGGTGAGCTAAGGGTGGAGCCTTCAGGGAAAGTGGCAACTTGTTGAGTAGGGTGGCAGGGTGGTGCAAGGTAGGAAAGTGGAGTCTTCTTCAGGTTGGAGCCTCATAACACTTCAAGTTGACAAGGTGGTGGTTAGATTCTGCATAGGGCATTGGAGCATCCTCCCAGTTGAAGTTAGCAAACAGGTTGTTGGAGCATCCTTCATGTTGGAGCCTCCTTCAATTGGAGTTGAAAATATTGGAATTCATAGCTTCCTAATTGATGTAAACTATTGAAGACAAATATTATGAAATGTTTGATGGTTTTTCTCGCGGAAGGGTTTCCACCTAAAAATATTTAGTGTCCACTGTCTTTTATATTTTAAATTATTGAATGATGTTTATCTATGTCATGATCTAATGATAATGTTAATTAATGCATTGTAAAGTAAAAATTAACTAATTGAAGAAAATTATTGATTCACCCCCTCTTGGTATTTCCAACATTTCAACCACTGATTATAATAGTAATAACTTTGATACAAATATTGGACAATTTGGAATTAGCTTCAAAAATTCTACACTTGATGAAGGCCCCCATTCTGTAGTAGTTGAATACTTCTTGCCCCATATAATTGTTTTTCAATCAAATTTTTTGATACATAATTGATGTTGAAAGATAATGTCATTATAGTTTCTTCAATATGTAAAAAAATATGCTCTGCAATGTATGATTTGTTAATGCATCCAATTAACGCTGGAAGGCTCACAACATTCTTCCTCCTCATTGCTACTGAAAAATGATTCAATATTTGATCAATATCGTCATGAGTGTGCCCAACAAAAAGGAAAATAACTTTTACCTTTTGAAAAATTCTCAATTCAACAGACATGCTTTGATATCCAAACACAATTTTATTTTTGTTTTCACGACTAGCGTTGTTTAATTGTAAATGCAAAACTTAAGGAAGGTTACCAGACTAATGACCGAGCACATGATGAATTATGGTGATGGTTAGATTTGAATCATTATGAAAATTTGGTGTTGTGACATAAGCCCTTAGACACATTTTACCATTAAAACCCATACAACCAACCAAGTGAAACTAAATAAAATTCTCCTCCTGTAATTTTTTTGGTGTGCAGACAAAATGTGCCAGAAATGTTTTCTATTATTCATGCCATCAATTATCAAAATTAAATATATATTTGGAATATCATAACACTTATTATGATGTTTGTACAACCATTTCCTTTCACTTGATTATTGATTGTGATGTTGATGAAATACTTTGACAACAAAATTTGCACATAACATAAAAACAAAATATTGATAATATATTTTTGTAGTTAATAACTATCCAACTATAAAAAATAATGTTGTAAATACACACCTCTTTCTACCCCTTACATTTATCCCTTTTTTATTTAAGAGAAGCACAAGTACTGCAACTCTCCATTCTTAACTTCTTAGGACTACAAACATGGTTAATTGTTTCTTCTATATCCTTGTAAAATATACATATGTAATAACATTACCATTTCCTTTAGTGCCTTCTACATATTATTGGTGTTAGTTGTAGTTTTCCTGTCTTGAGAAATTATATGTTATATGTATTGTGTCTTTATCTTGAAAATTGTTTTCATCCATAACAATATAATGTTTGTTAATGGCTTAATCTCACATCTATGATGTACTTTTGAATAAAATGTAGGATCTTTTTTTCAACCTTATTTAGATTCTTGATATACAAATATTACAAATTAAATGAAATTTTTTGAAAGCCTTTTTACAGAGTAAAAGATCCATAATGCAACAATCATAACCTATCTTTGTAGATATCACGCACCCCAGTGAATTTGAATTTTTCATGCTTTTATTCATTAACAAATACATCCTCCTTTCCTTTAAGGCATATTTGAACTCCATAACTTTTAAGCATTTATTTTGACAACATTCACCTGAAACCAAATCAATATGGAACTTTATTTCATGAGAAATTCTTTCCTAGACCTTCTATAACTTGAATAATTTGGATTCATATAAAAGGTCTAGTCTTAGTCCTAGATATAATATTTCTTTACAATGTATTTTCATTATTTCATCATACCTCTACAAGGAATTTACACATTAGGAGTAAAAATTATCCTCACTATAATCATACTCAACATTTTCAGGAGACCTAACAAGAGAATGATGACTATCAATGCCCTTAAATTGTTCTCTAAGAGGAATGTATTAGTCATTTCATTCTCCATTGTGAAGAAAGTCTCCACCTTCATCATAATCATATTCAAAAATTTTAAAATCATAATCAACATTCTCATTAGTACCCTTGAAAGTCTCTCTTAGTGTAAATCCCTCACCATCCTCATTAGTGCCTTTGAAATCCTTGCTCAAAATAAATTCTTCACCATCCTCATCAATGCCTTTGAAATCATTGCTCAAAGAAAATTATTCACCATGTTCATTACTGACTTTGAAATCCTTGCTCATGGGAATCCCATCATCCTCATTAGTTCCTTTGAAATCCTCACTTGGAGGAAATTCATCATCCTCATTAATGCCTTTGAACTCCTTTCCTAGAGGAAATCCATCATCATCATCAATTCCTTTGAATTACTTGGAAGAAATCCATTATCCTCATTAGTTCTTTTGAAATCCTAGCTTAGAGAAAATTCTCCAGCATCCTTGTTAGTTCCTTTATTTCGTGGGAAGTTCTTCACCATCTTCATCAATGCCTTTGAAATATTCACTCGTAGAAAATTCTTCACCATCCTCATCAATGCCTTTCAAATCCTTACTCGAAGGAAATCCATCATCCTCATATGCACCTTTGAAATCCTTGCTCAAACAAATCTATCATCCTCATTTATACCTTTGAAATCCTCACTTAAATAAAATCCATCACTCTCATATGTGCATTTGAAATCCTTTCTTGAAGCAAATTATTCATCTTCCTCATTTATATCTTTAAAATCTTGACTTGGAGGAAATTCTTCAAAATCCTCATTAGTTCCTTTAAAATCATCACTTGGAGGTAATTCTTGATCATCCTCATCAATGCCTTTAGAACCCTTGCCTGGAGGAAATTATTATTCTCCCCTTCATTAATGGTGCCTCCAAAGTCCTTAGTGATGCAGGAGCATCTGGCTAACAGGGCAAAGACAGAAGCAGGGTTGACATGGTTTCTGAAGAGGACGGAGAAAAGAGTTCGCTGGATGAATAGTATATCTGTTGTTTTTATTTTACTTTTTTTTTAAATTAAAGTTGCCTAAGATTAATGTAATGACTTTTGATTAGGAGCAGTAGTAATTAGTTAGAGTCGTTGTTTCCAGACAGTTACATTACTGTTGTAAAAGCATGAAAAGAAAATGTACTAGCCAACTATGAAAAGTTCCACATAAGGAACAACTGATGTAACTAACAAAACAAACCAACAGCAGTTAAAAAAAACCGTTTGAAACGGTGTTATAAAAGGAGGGAAACAGGCACATTACAGGGTTCGACTGTGTAAGAAATTAACAGAGAAAGAAATATAATTATTGTTCAGTGCACGCATAATCCTACAGCGTCCTCAATGCTGTGTAACATTTGTCATTATTTTATCATGTGAATACTGTCAATATACTGCTACAGGTTCTGAACCAGAAGAAGAAGATAGTCAAGTCGGACGAAAGGTAACAGCGTCCAGTTACAAGCAGCACAACCAAAATAATCAGGCATTACATAACCATAACAGGTATGTGAATTTACGAAAGCAATCCAAATTTATTCCAGCACAGAATTCATAGGGTTACAAAATACAGTCATCCAAAGTCCATTATATGTTCACATTTTTGTTCAAAAGTAAAAGACCGAACCCAGTTCGCAGACGTGGGGACTAAACCAACTACAGACAGAAGCCAACCCCATAAGACCCTAACTCGTTTCCATAATCAACGACAAAGCCTAATAACCAGAGAACCGAGAACAGACAGCGGCTCAAGGCCAACAAGAACAGACCAACCCTACAAGTCGTAAAAAAACCAAGACAAGAAAACCACAACAACAGAGCGATGCTACCCGTATTTTGTTCGGGGCAGCTGAAAGTCCAAGCACCGAGACCATCGAGCGGCTCCACCTGTAAGAAGACAAACAGAACGAGATTAGGTTCCAAGAGATAAATCCAGAGAACTGAAGTGGAATGACTGAATAAAAAAATAGTGTATTGTTACCTGACAGGCAAGCCATAGTCGCATCTTCACCTCGAAAGACCCTCCTGCTCACAAAGGAGCCAAGATATTAGACTCAGGAAGAAGAGAGGTGTAAAAGTCTAGCATGGAACAGTGACTTACCAAGCGAGTTGGCGGAGGAACCAACAGAGAACGCCACCATAACCCTGTCGAATTTGTGAGGGAACGAACCAGCGCTGAAGAGGATGTCACCAAGAACCATGCAGCCATCAATTAACTGTAAACCCTCGTGAAACACAGACAGCAACCGATAAAAGACGCACAGAGGCAGAGACCCACTAGGGCAGAGTCCAAAAGCACAGTGACAGAGAACATACACACAGAAAAATATAATAACGCAAACCTTACCAGGGTTTCAACGAATCGCCGGGCGAACAGAAGAATTTCAGGCCGAGTCCCAAACGACCGAGGCCGAGAAGGCAACCAAGAGCACATAACTCAGTAAACCAGGCGGACAAGCCTTAGAAAATTACAACGAAAACCACAAAAGCTGCAAGGGATCGTCGGGAGCTCGCAGAGCAAATGACCGGGAGAAACAACGAGAACCAAATGAGCGCGAAGGAGTAAAACCCAAAACCAAAGCGGGTTCGTAAAATCCCGAGGAGGGACAGATGTCCATCAGGTAAGCAACCAGGGTACAATCACCATAACCCTAATCAATACAGCACAGATTAAAAATCAACCAACACATATATCCGAAATCCCTTTTATTATTATATTCATTGCTGGTACATAACATCATCAGCGCATTGACGGCGGGACCACGTGGGCTGGCCCCATCAAGTGGTATCAGAGCAGAATTTTAAGGAAACAGAGGAAGATGGAAGTACAAAGACGAGGACGTGGAAGAGGTGCACGCAGAGTAGCAGACGAGGGCTTGAGAGAACAGTTGAGAATCCTTACTGCTCGCTTGGAAGCAGTAGAGGCAGGTAGGCGAAGAGACCCAGAACTTGGGGATGATAGTGAAGAAGAGGCAGCAACTGCTACAGATGGGTCAGAGGAAGAAGCCCTAGAGTTAAGACTGTTGAGATCGGTATTGTTAGCTAGCAGCAAACCCAAACCTGAGATCCCTAACTATGATGGCAGTCTGTCCGCAGATGTTTTGCTGGATTGGGTAAGTGAGTTAGATAAGTATTTTGAAAATGAAGAGATCAGTGAGGACAAAAGAGTTAGATTTGCTGCGACTAAGTTAAAAGGACACGCCGCCTTATGGTGGGATAGTGTCCAAGCAGACAGGAGACGAATGAACAAGCTACCAATAAGAAAGTGGCCAAGGATGGTGGCAAAACTGAAGGGCAGATTTTTGCCTAAAGACTATCAGGTCGAACTTTATCGACGAGTGCAGAATTTAAGGCAGAAAGGTATGACTGTGAAGGAGTACACAGAGGAGTTTTATCGTGTAAATTTGCGGGCTGGTTATACGGATGATACTCCAGAAAAAACAGCGAGGTACGTGAATGGCTTGAGACTGGAAATACTAGATGAGATCAGTATTCTCTCTCCACGAAATATAGAAGAGGCCTTTCAGAGTGCTGTAAAGGCTGAAGAGAAAATTAACAGGAAACAGAATAATAGGAGAGGGCTAGGAAATGGCAGAGGACGAGGATAGTCCTACGGCAGAGGGAGAACTGCCACTAACAGTGAAGAAGGCAGCAGTTCCAGAGCTTCAGGGACAGCAGAGAAGGGAGATAGCACCAGAGGAGGTCGGCCATATCAGCGGGGAAGAGGAAATGGTCGCGAAAGGGGGACTAATGTCCAGTGCTACAGGTGCCATAAGTGGGGGCACAGATCCTTCGAATGCCCGGAAGCCGAGCACGCTGGCCAGAGGGGAGCATTTGTTGCGCAGCCTGAGGAAGCTGAAGCACAGCCCCAGGAGATAGAAAACGTGGCAGAAACAGGAGAGGCTTTAGTTTTGAACAAAGTGTTGTTGAAGCTAGCCAAGGAGATGGCTGAACAAACCCAGCAAAAGGCGTTGTTTTGAACAGTTTGCAAATCACATGGAAAGTGCTGTAAATTGATCATAGACAGCGGAAGTACAGACAATTTAGTTGCCACCGAAATGGTGGAAAAGCTGGGATTGAAACGGCTTAAGCATCCCACGCCTTACAAGGTGTCGTGGCTACAGAAAGGCCACCAACTATTAGTTGATGAACAGTGCGAGGTTGAATTTCACATTGGCAAATACCAAGACACGATGGTCTGCAATATTATGCCAATGGACGTATGCCATATACTGCTAGGGAGACCGTGGCAATATGATCGGAAGGTGACGCACGATGGGAAGACGAATTGTTATAAATTTGTGAAAGATGGGATCAAACATACGCTTGTACCCATCAAAGAGGAGGATGCAGCAGAACCAAGTGGAACAAAATCATTATTAATAGGAGGAAAACAGTTTGTGAAGCAGATTGAGGAAAATGAGGTCAATTATGCGATTGTAAGGAGGACAAAAACGATGTTGCTGAACACAGAAAAGTCAGAATTGCCTGCAGAGATTCAGGAGCTGTTAAAAGAATTTAAAGACATTGTAGTTGACGATCTACCAGATAAGTTGCCTCCCAAGAGGAGCATTAGCCATCATATCGATTTTATACCTGGAGCAAGCCTACCGAATAAGGCAACATATAGAATGAGCCCGAAAGATAATGAAGAGATTCGTAAACAAGTGCAGGAGTTGTTGGATAAGGGACTGATTAGAGAAAGTTTGAGCCCTTGTGCGGTACCAACAGTACTCGCACCCAAGAAGGGTGGAGAATGGCGAATGTGTACAGATTCACGAGCTATTAATAAAATCACTATTCGGTATAGATTTCCCTTACCCAGAATGGATGACATGATGGATTGTCTTAGCGGGGCAGCTTATTTCACGAAGATTGATCTGAAGAGTGGATATCATCATATCAGGATTAGAGAAGGAGATGAGTGGAAGACAGCTTTCAAGACCAATGAAGGGCTGTACGAATGGCTGGTCATGCCATTTGGATTAAGCAACGCTCCTAGTACTTTTATGAGATTGATGAATGAGATGTTAAAGGAATTTATTGGCAAGTTTGTGATAGTTTACCTTGATGATATCTTGATTTTCAGCAGAATGAAAGGAGAACATCTTCAACATGTTCGAAGGGTGTTAGAGAAGTTACAGCAGAACAAACTGCTGATAAACTTAAAGAAATGCACTTTCCTGCAGAAGGAGTTGGTTTATTTGGGGTTTGTAGTTGCAGAAAATGAATTGAAAATGGACCCAGAAAAGATTGCAGCAATCATAAATTGGCTGTCACCGAAGAGCTTATTTGAGGTACGTAGCTTTCACGGACTGGCAAGTTTTTATCGGAAATTTATTAGGAATTTCAGTGAAATCTGCGCGCCGATGCTAGAGACCATCAAAAAGGCCAGTCAGCCTTTTTGTTGGACCAGAGCGGCAGAAGACAATTTTCAGCTCTTGAAGCGGAAGATTACGGAGAGGCCAATCTTGAGGCTGCCCGATTTTAATAAACTCTTTCAGGTTCGGTGTGACGCAAGTGGAACAGCTATTGGCGCTGTGCTCAGTCAGGAAGACAGACCAGTGGCATTCTTTAGTGAAAAATTAAATGAGAGCCGACAGAAATACTCCTCGTATGACAAGGAATTTTATGCCGTGGTCCAAGCTTTAAAACATTGGAGGCACTACCTGCTGGGCAATGAGTTCGTATTATTTTCTGATAATTCGGCATTACAATATGTAATGCAGCAGCACAAGTTAAACCATAAGCACGCCAAATGGGTAGAATACTTGCAGAGTTTCACTTTCGTGTTAAAACACATAAGTGGGCAAGCCAATAAAGTGGCAGATGCCTTGAGCAGAAGAGCTTTGCTCTTACAGGAAAGTAGCATACAGGTGATGGGATTCGAACATCTGAAGGATTTGTACCAAACCGACACAGATTTCAAAGAAGCTTTTGAAGCCTGCCAAAATCCCGTGTTGAGGAATGCAAGCCCATGGTTAGACTATAATTTGCAGGAAGGATTATTGTTCAGAGGTGGGCAGTTATGTATCCCGGACTGTTCGATGAGGGAAAATATTGTACAGGAGAAGCATAGTGGTGGACTAGTGGGACATTTTGGCATCAACAAAACTTTGGAGCAACTCGGACATTTTTATTATTGGCCCAAAATGAGCAGGGATGTACAAAGATATGTGAACAGGTGTAAAGTCTGCCAACTGGCGAAAGGACACAGTCAGAATACTGGACTTTACACACCACTACCTGTTCCAAGCAGGCCATGGGACTCAGTCAACATTGACTTTGTCTTAGGACTGCCTAGAACGCAGCAGGGTTATGATTCAGTAATGGTGGTGGTAGATAGATTTTCGAAAATGGCTCATTTTATTCCTTGCCAGAAAACTAGTGATGCCACGTACGTGGCTCACCTGTTTTTCACGGAGGTTGTTAGACTACATGGCCTACCCAGATTTATCATTTCAGACAGGGATGTAAAATTCACAGGACACTTTTGGCGCACCCTGTGGAAAAAGTTGGGCACGCAATTGAATTTCAGCTCTGCGTATCATCCGCAGACTGATGGACAAACGGAAGTGGTGAACAGGAGCTTGGGGAATTTATTACGGAGTCTAACTGGAGAAAATTCACGGTTATGGGATCGAGCTCTCGCTCAGGCAGAATTCGCTTATAACGATTCGCCCAATCGTAGCACCGGACACAGCCCATTCCAGATTTTGTACGGCATGCATCCTCGGGGAATACATGAACTGCGAGATTTGGGAAAGTTGGAACAGAGAAGCGCGGATGGGGAAGATTTTGCCGAAGCAATGAGCGAACTTCATGAAAGGGTCAAATTAAAATTGCAGGACAACGTACAGAAGTATAAGCAACAAGCAGATTCAAAGCAAAGAGAAGTGCAATTTAATGTTGGAGATGAGGTTCTCGCGCACCTACGCAAGGAACGGTTTCCTAAGGGCACGTATAATAAACTAAAATATAAGAAAATTGGTCCATGCAAGATCTTACGTAAATTTTCAGCCAACGCTTACGAGATTCAGTCGCTACCTGATATAGGCATATCACCTATTTTCAATGTGGCGGATCTGTTCCCATATAATTCCCAAGCAGAGGATCACAGTGTGGTATGGCCAAAATGGGACACCCAAATTGGAGACAGTTCTTGGAAGAAGCATTTGCCTTCGGCTCAGTCCCATGAGATTGAAGGGATCCTCAGTACCCAGGTAGCCAAGAAGACACGTAGGAAAGAATATCTATGATATCTCGTCAAGTGGAGAGACCGTCCAATGGAGGACAGCTCGTGGCTCGACGCGGCGCAGATACAAAAGGTTGGCTATTTGGTGGAGGAACTCATGGAACGGAACCATGATTTTCTTTTACCTCGGGAGCCTGATGCAGGAGCATCTGGCTGACAGGGCAAAGACAGAAGCAAGGTTGACATGGTTTCTGAAGAGGACGGAGAAAAGAGTTCGCTGGATGGATAGTATATCTGTTGTTTTTATTTTACTTTTTTTTTTTAAATTAAAGTTGCCTAAGATTAATGTAATGACTTTTAATTAGGAGCAGTAGTAATTAGTTAGAGTCGTTGTTTCCAGACAGTTACATTACTGTTGTAAAAGCATGAAAAGAAAATGTACTAACCAACTATAAAAAGTTCCACATAAGGAACAACTGATGTAACTAACAAAACAAACCAACAACAGTTAAAAAAAATCGTTTGAAACAGTGCTATAAAAGGAGGGAAACAGGCACATTACAAGGTTCGACTGTGTAAGAAATTAACAGAGAAAGAAATATAATTATTGTTCTGTGCACACACAATCCTACAACGTCCTCAATGCTGTGTAACATTTGTCATTATTTTATCATGTGAATACTGTCAATATACTGCTACAGGTTCTGAACCAGAAGGAGAAGATAGTCAAGTCAGAAGAAAAGCAACAACGTCCAATACAAGCAGCACAACCAAAATAATCAGGCATTACATAACCATAACAGGTATGTGAATTTACGAAAGCAATCCAAATTTATTCCAGCACAGAATTCATAGGGTTACAAATACAGTCATCCAAAGTCCATTATATATTCACATTTTTGTTCAAAAATAAAAGACCGAACCCAGTTCGCAGACGTGGGGACTAAACCAAGTACAGACAGAAGCCAACCCCATAAGACCATAACTCGTTTTCATAATCAACGACAAAGCCTAACAACCAGAGAACCGAGAACAGACAACGGCTCAAGTCCAACAAGAACAGACCAACCCTACAAGTCGTAAAAAAACCAAGACAAGCAAACCACAACAACAGAGCGACGCTACCCGTATTTTGTTCGGGGCAGCTGAAAGTCCAAGCACCGAGACCATCGAGCGGCTCCACCTGTAAGAAGACAAACAGAACGAGGTTAGGTTCCACGAGATAAAACCAGAGAACTGGAAGTGGAATGACTGAATAAAAAAACAAATGTGTATTGTTACCTGACAGGCAAGCCATAGTCGCATCTTCACCTCGAAAGACCCTCCTGCTCACAAAGGAGCCAAGACATTAGACTCAGGAAAAACAGGGGAGAAAATGTCTAGCATGAAACAGTGACTTACCAGGCAGATTTGGCAGAGGAACCAATAGAGAACGCCACCATAACCCTGTCGAACTTGTAAGGGAATGAACCAGTGCTGAAGAGGATGTCACCAAGAACCATGCAGCCATCAATTAACTGTAAACCCTCGTGAACCACAAACAGTAATCGATAAAAACGCGCAGAGGCAGAGACCCACTAGGGCAAAGTCCAAACGCACAGTGACAGAGAACATACACGTAGACAAATATAATAACGCAAACCTTACTAGGGTTTCAACGAATCGCCGGGCGAACAGAAGCATTCAGGCCGAGTCCCAAATGACCGAGGCCGAGAAGGCAACCAGGAGCACATAACTCAGTAAACCAGGTGGACAAGCCTCAGAAAATTACAACGAAAACCACAGAAGCTAGAAGGGATCGCCGGGAGCTCGCAGAGCAAATGACCGGGAGAAACAACGAGAACCAAATGAGCGCGAAGGAGTAAAACCCCAAACCAAAGCGGGTTCGTAAAATCCCGAGGAGGGACAGATGTCCATCAGGTAAGCAACCAGGGTACAATCACCGTAACCCTAATCAATACAGCACAGATTAAAAATCAACCAACACATATATCCGAAATCCCTTTTATTATTATATTCATTGCTGGTACATAACATCATCAACGCATTGACAGCGGGACCACGTGGGCTGGCCCCATCACTTAGAATTAGGACTTTCCTTATTTATTTGTTCAATATCATCACTTGCATTATTATCACTCTTCAATAAGTGCAAAATATGAGTATTTATTCATAAGAGAGGCATTCTCATTATATTCATCAATATGAATAAAACCAGTGCGCAAACAAAATGTTGATGTTGCAGAAATAGAAACTTCACTATCAGATGAATCCATGACAATCCCAATGACTATCTTCTAACTCACAAAATGAAATCTTCCCTTCAAAATTTCTTCCCAAAATTTCCCACCAAAAAATATACCAATAATTTCTCTTCAAAATTCCCACACCCAACTTTTTCTCCAAATTCTCCACCCAAAATTTCCCCTAAAATTTCCTTACAATATTTTTCTTCTAAACTCAAATAAAACTTGTATTTCAATTATCTATCATTTATTAGGTAATTAAATTATTTTTCACTTTTAATCTTTTAATTTTTATCTCATAATCCATCCATATATATATATATATATATATATATATATATATATATATATATATATATATATATATATACTTACATTTGTATTCCTCACATCACATTCAATCTTGTAGAGCATTAGTTAAAAAGCTTCGAGCAATTTATAAAGGAGCTACAGGATCATGAAGGAGACATTCAACCAAAAAAAATTGCTTTTGGTATTATTTTCTATTTTTACCATTTGCAAAGAAATTTAAATAAAGCCTGCAAATTGTGTTGGGTTTTCTAGATTTTCCTTTCAATATTTTCCTTCTAAACTCAAATAAAACTTGTATTTCAATTATCTATCATTTATTAGGGAATTAAATTAATTTTCACTTTTTATCTTTTAATTTGTACCCCACATTTGATAAACTTTAAAATAATCCATGTGATATTATTATTATTATCATATAGAAACTTTACTATCAGATGAATCCATGACAATCCCAATGACTACCTTCTAACTCAGAAAAAGAAATCTTTACTTCAAAATTTCTTCCCAAAATTTCCCACCAAAAATATATACCAAGAATTTCTCTTCAAAATTGCCCACCCCCCAACTTTATCTCCAAAATCTCCACCCAAAATTTCCTTTCAATATTTTTCTTCTAAACTCAAATAGAACTTGTATTTCAATTATCTATCATTTTTTTAAGGGTGGTTCAGGGAGATTGAGTGGGTGCTACATCCACGGGAAAATGCAGGTAGATCCCGACCAAACTATGTTAGGATATTCCGACACATAGGAAATAGTTAAGTATAACTTGGTCTAGTATAGAGTTAGGTAAAGTGTGTTTCTTTACCATGTGCTTTTGTAACTTACAATCTGACAGTCACGATATGTTCTAGACATGAAGTGATCTGACGATTCATTTTCTTCTCGTTATTACCAACACTTGATCTGTGGCTTAACACCTGATTGGTCCATGACCTCTATTTAAAGAGCATGGAGGGTCATTTGTAAGGTGACCGTTCATGAGAGAAGCTTATGTAAATTTTCATTATTTTACTAATAAATTGTCCGAAGTGGCCGTGTTGGCTCAAGCCGTGGATTGTTTCCCTCTTTGAGGGTTTTAACCACGGTGTTCTATTTAAGGAACTTACCCTATAAATTCCTACAAACTAGCAAGGCCTAACCCCAAGCGCATTGAGGAGATTTGACCCAACGACCTCCTAATAGGCGAGGTACTTAGCAACATGGACTAGACCAACTAAGCTATCCCTTGGGGCTTCAATTATCTATCATTTATTAAATAATTAAACTATTTTTCACTTTTTATCTTTTAATTTTTATCCCACATTTATTAAACTTTAAAATAATCCATACAATAATATATATATATATATATATATATATATATATATATAGTTATATATATATATATATATATAATCTATTGCTGAAACTTATATATATATATATATATATATATCCAATCTTGTAGAGCATTAATTAAAAATCTTAGAGCAATTTATAAAGGAGTTCTACGATCATGAAGCAAATGTTCAATAAAAAAAATTCGCATTTAAAAGGTTAGTATTATTTTATATTTTTACCATTTGGGTTTTTTAGATTTTCCTATTGTTTGAATGAAAAATCACCTAAATTTTTTAAAACATTACATTAAAAAAAAAAAAAAAAAAACAAAACAAAACATACCCTTAACATATTTGATCAGGGAAAAAAAATAAAACAACCATTATTTTAAAAAATTATAAATAAAAACGACCACATTTAAACGAAGGAAAAACTAAATAAAAGCATTCCTTTAATATATTTGATAAGGCGAAAAAACATCATAAAATTTTACCTTAATGCTTTTTATTTCTTCCCTTATCAAATATACTAAGGGAATGTTTTTAGTTTTTTTTCTTTGTTTACATGGGTTTGTTTTTTTCAATGATGTTTTATACAATTTGGGTGATTTTTCTTTCAAAACAATAAAAAAATAACTAAAAAAATGGTTGATTTTGTTAATAAAAATCTAAAAACCCCAACACAATTTGCAGATTTTATTTAAATTTCTTTGCAAATGGTAAAAATAGAAAATAATACTAACCTTTTAAATGCAAAATATTCTTGTTGAACATCTGCTTCATGATCCTATAACTCCTTTATAAATTGCTCCAAGCTTTATAACTAATGCTTTGCAACATTGGATGTATACTTAGTTTTGTATTCTCACATCACATCTAATCTTGCAGAGCATTAGTTAAAAAGCTCGGAGCAATTTATAAAAGAGTTATAGGATCATGAAGCATATGTTCAACAAAAAAAATTGCATTTAAAAGGTTAGTATTATTTTCTATTTTTACCATTTGCAAAGAAATTTAAATAAGTCCCGCAAATTGCATTGGGTTTTTTAGATTTTTATTGACAAAATCAACGATTATTTTATTGTTTGGAAAGAAAATCACCTAAATTTTATAATATTTTAAGAAAAGAACATTATTTAAAGCAAAAAAAATCACATTTAAACGAAGAAAAAAAAAACTAAAAACATTACCTTAATATATTTGAGAAGGGAAAAAAAAAAAATGGCAGTTTGATTAGTTTTTCTTTTCCACTTTAAAAGTAATTATACTTAAAAAAAAGAAGTGAAAAATCAACACACGTAAAACTAAACTTAAAAAATAAAAATATTTAAAAAACGAAATAGAAAATTATATTGTTAAAAAATAAAAATAAAATAAAACCAATCTAAATCCATCTTAAATTTGGATCTACCAAGCACCTAGAGGGTTCATATCCATAGTTACGATGGTTCTAAGTTTGTACTTTTGCATTCCATAATGAATTTCCTCAAGCCTTTAAATAGGCTTCATCATAACAAATACCATCGACAAATAAAATGTGTTATGCAATACCATGAACTTATAAACGACCATCGATAAACCCATCAAATGACTAACTCAAACTTATCTTAATAATTATTATATTTTTATTTTAAATAACTTGATTGAGTCAACATAATATTGCATTAGATAACATTTTACAAAATCACTACCATACTCAGTCTTAGAGGGCCTCTCAATGCAATTAATATTAACTTTTATTTTATTTTTAAAAATATTTTTTTCAATAATTAAAAAAACATTTAAACGAAACGAATCAGTAAAATTCAATATGGCGACGTCATCCCCAAGGGTAAATATTTTTGGAGGGATATGAAGAAAATTATTTGTATTTTTATTTTGACTTATCTACATGTAAGTTTACTAAAATGTCAAGTGCAAGTCCCCATCAGAAATGAAATTATATTTTGTATCCAACGAGCTACATACTTTTGAGTAAACGCACTTAGTAATTTTGAAAATACATGAAAAAGTGTGTTTCTTACATTAATGAGTAGCCCTACATTTTAGTAGATCTACGATGAAAAAAAAATGAAAGAAGCACTTGTTTTCATGTATTTTTAATATTTTGGGTTTAAGTCAAATCAAAAGTACGCAGAGTGGGTACTTATTGGATGTGGAATTTAATTTTGCATCCAATGGGTGTCTACACTTGACATTGGAATAAACTCTAAGGAGATAATATGAAAATACAATAAAAAAAATAGTTTTATTTATTTTTCTTTAAAACATGATAACCCTTATTTTATTATTTTAACTATTATATTAAAATTTTCCTTAGAAGACCCATTTTGGACCTCAAAAACCCCCTAATGATATCTCCACAAATCGATAAATTACAGATTTCTTACCAAGCCCTTAGCCAAAGAGAAGTTTAGGCATTCAGAGATAGACTTGGATTGGTGCAAAATTCCTTCTTAGCTAAGAATCAATGTTGGTGTTTGCACTATAGAGAGGAACTTTTGCACAAGTTTTGTGTCAAACATGCATGAAGTCATCCAAGGTCCTTTCCATCTTGTAATTCACTTTATTAAAGTAAACTATTGAAGTGGAGCCTTTTATTTTTTGGAGTTGGATAGTCATATAAATTGTAATGGTGTTACATAGTGATTTAGATGAATCTCCATTATTGATTGGGATTTACTCTAAGGCATCAATCTCATTGAGAGATTAGGGTTTTGAAGGTTCAATCATAAACAAAGTGAAAGGAAAATACATTGTGACAGACACAGTAACTCAGTTGCACATGGTGAAAGGTTGTTTACTCAATGTGTAAGCTAAGGAGAGAAGGAAAGTAGAAGCAGGTGGAAGAATCAACCCAATAAGAAGAAATCTAAAGGAGGTCATACACACAAGCAAGAGGAGAAAATTCAGAAGGCCTTATTAGGCCCATACAATTTTTTGGCATGGCATAACATGAGCAACAAGACTTGGGCATACAAGGTCAAGGTGTGATCATACAAGGTTCATCTGGATGAGTATGGCACAAAGGGTTTCATCTTTTACTATTTGTGTAGGCCATACAAGGTCATTTGGCACATAACAAAGCCAAGTTTTAGTGATGTGGTATTTTATTTCTTAATGTGCAAGTTTTCCCCAATGGAGGAAGCCATTTTGAGTTTGGAAGAAATTGAATGAAAAACTAATGCGAAGGCTAGTAAAAAAATTGTGTACTTGGAATTTATTTTGCTTTTGCTAATTTATTTTCGAGCAATTGTGTAATAATTCTATGGTCTGATTCTATTACTTTAAAATTAAAATTCAACGAGTAATTTTTGTTGAGATCATAAGTTATTCACCTAGGGTTTGGGTAAAATTGTAATAAACTTTTGGCTAAGGAGAGGACTTTCATCTTGGAGAAGGGAGCAACATAATGAAATTCAAGGTATCATTCTTGTGGTTAATCTTTCTAAAATCAATATAAATCTATCTTGTCCACCTGCATACACCCACAGCAATTCCCCCCCTCCCCTAAATAACAATAATAACGATAATGTCTATTGATTATTGGCAATATGGTTTTTTTTAATGAGGTTTGAGTTGTTATAGTTTCTTATGTAGTTAGATTAAACGTTTTTATGCATGTTATTTTTTTTTGACAAATAATGAAAATGTTTATCGGTTGTTTGTGCATGAATTTTAGAGATAAAATGGAGTTGGAGTGAGATCAAGCAAGTTTGTGCAACACTAAGGACAATTGGCTATAATCATCTTCTTAGAAAATAGAAATTTAGTTGTTTATCTATCTATCAATGAACCTCACCCATTCACTAAGGGTTATCTTGCTTAGGTCATAGGTAGTTTTTCCCTATAAGACTAACATTTTTGACCAATTCTACCACAACAATACCACTCCACTAGCATCGTTGTCCCTTTAGCCTGCACCACACCAAGAATAGAATCTCCTTCCTTATTCAACAATCCCTTGGAATATACCCCATCATTTACAATGTTCCAATGTAGACTAACAAGGATTATCTCTAATACTATACACTAGGGACCTTCACTATGAATAATGGTTTGCATTTCTCTTAGTGTTCACCTGTAACCTTAGTCATGTTCTTCCTATTTCCATGGCAACAAGATAAGAAGTGAAAAAAAAGGAGAGTAGTCCCCCAATGAATACTCTATGTAGGGATGGAATCTTTCAAAGGGAGAATAATGAATAGGAATAATGAATAAAACAAACCACCTTACATACCTAAAGTCGTAGTTTATATATTACATACCAAGAAGGGCCACACATCTTCCCAAAATGCCCATGTATCTTGCCTTTTGGTTATAATTAATCTTGATACTAGTGAGTAGTTTAATAATCATTGACCAAGGTTGAAATTTTGGCATAAAGGGGTGAGGAATATAAAACATGGTTATTTCTTATTAACGCCTTAAGCCCCCTTTTCGTCCCTCTCATGGACTCATACCTCCATTTCATTTCCTTCTTCACTTGTAGCCTTTTAGTTTTATTTATTTGCAATGTACATATTTATAAACTATCATACTTTACTTACACCACATATGGTTAACCTATAGCAATATCAATATTACACCCACATTCGTAATCTAGAGGTCAAAACTCTGGTATTACACTATCATATGTGAGAATTAATTTACTTTGTGTCAAGGGAAAACCCAACACTACATCATGGGTTAGCGTTATAGCGGGGGCCAATAGTGCTAATTTTAGCTTTCACTTTAATTTATATAAAATCACAAATATTGGTATTGAACCATGTTAATATAGGTACTAAACTAGGCACTAAACATGGCACTAATAGCATCAAGTTTATTTCCAACATAAAAATGGCATTAAACATAGTGTTGTCTCTCGAGTAAACCCAAATTCTATACTTGATATTTCGAACTTTGCATTTGTAAGATACCCTCTTGGAATATCTCAAGTTTTCCCACTAAAATTTCTAAGTTTTGATGAGTTTGTCAATGAGGTGTTTTGTCAAATAGTTTGCATGCATATGGTTGTAGAGGTATTTATTTTGTGTTTTATGTAAATAAATGGACACAATACTACATATACACCATGAAAATACTTCAAAAGAACAATATATAAATTATACTAAACTGATAAATGGTACATACCCATAATATTAGTTTCCTACAACAATATTAAGGAGAAATGCAAAGATAGATGGCAGCCAACTTTTGTCAAACACTTAGGTTGTAAGATGACACACAGAAAATGAATTTGGAAACTCAACCTTCAAAGATCTAGAACCCAACCCCTCTGACTATGGAAATCATCCTCCCAAATAGTGAATACAAACCTAAAATAATACTCCTGAGCAAGAAACTCGAACTCTGGTATTTCAAGCAAAAATAACCTCAGCGAACATGTACCACAACCACCAGAAAATATGACAAAACTTAGATTCCAAAAGAATAAAATTTTGAGTCTGCAAATGAATGTTCTTAGCCACATTTATGATGCTTCTCAACCTCTCTAGCAACAATCATCTCATCTTATTAGTTAGGTGAGGCCCTTAGCCCTCCTAAATGACTAAACTTGACCCTCTTTAAATGAAGATACGCATCCCCACAAATAGACTTTGGAACTTGACCACTTTTATTAGTTCAACCCCCTTCAGGAATGAAAGTCGTGAACTTGATTCTCTTATGAAAACTCAACTAACAACAATAGAGATGACTCAACCCCCTTTATAAGTGAAACTCAACCAGCAAGAGAAGGGACTTTGACCTCCCAAATAAATGCCTCTCAACCTACAAGAATAGGAGGAATACCAAATGATAAAATATAAAATTAATTGATAATACATTTAAAATTGACACCTTTCTACCAATGACCTTTTTCCGTCCACAATGAAGCACAATGTCAGAATCTAAGTCATCTTGCTCCAATACTAGCTAGGGTGTACAATTTTAACTGCTAAGTCATCGAGAACTGGGTCTAGATCTAGAGTTGTTGGATCAATGGATTCTGCTACCTATGCTTCTGGCTCTATTACTAGTGTTGCCAGCTATGGCTCTTCTACTTCTAAGTCAATAACAGCATAATCGACTAGATAAAGAGAAAGATCAGAAATGACTAGATCTATCTCCTTCTCTCTTGATCTCAATTTGGTATCAAAGTAGGTTTGAGGCTCCCTTATTCTATTCAGTTGTGGACTTAAGGATTTTGGATATTTTTTCTTGTTTAGGATTTTCTAGATAATTTTTTCCAACTCACTTGTAAGGGCTCACTTCAATTGGGAATCAAGAGACTTTGTCTAGTGGAATCACTCATGTTCTATAACTAAATAAGCAAGGTTTCAAATCATAAATCTATAACCATAGAAGTGGTGTTTCGAATCATCTTTCTCAACCATTCTATAACAGTTGATCTAAGTTTTTGGTTGGTGGCATCAATGTTTTCTAACTAAATTTAATAATTGTGTTGATATAGGAGATATGGCATTAAGTGGGGATCATATATTCATTATGCGATGCTTTCAACATTAAAGGGGGTGCTTGTGATGTAATTCATCCTCTCCAACACCTCATATTCATATTAAGAGGGGATGTGGAGAATATGGTTGGCCTTATTCCACTAGGTACCCTTAAAACCACTCAATTATGTATCTTGGCCACAACCAACCTATATTGAGCTAGGTATTCATATAAACCCACTTTAATTTGTATTTAAACTAGGTGTTACTAAGCCCAATCTCTTTTGTATTTCAACCACAACTAACTTTGTATGGAGTTTGGTGTCCATTAACACTCTTGGATGTATTTGTGTTAGGAATCCACAAACCCACTCAGTGGTATTTGAGTTGGATATCCATAAACCCACTCTCTATGTTTGATTTGGGTATACATATACCCATAGTTAATTATATTCAAGGAAGTATATTCAAGTTGGGCATCCATAAACCCACTCCTAGTATGCAAAGCTCTATTAGTTGTAATCACACTAGATATCTGTAATCCCTCCCTTGACTATTTGTATTTGAGCTCACTATATTCAAGTCGGATGTTCATAAACCTACTCTCATCTATATTTGAGTTGTGTATCTATAAACCCCTTCAATTACATTAGAGTTGGGCATCCATACACCCACTCCCATTTGTACTTGAACCGATTCCCATTATATTCAAGTTGGATATCCATAAACCCACTCTTAGTGGTATTTGAGTAAGTATACATAAGCCTACTAACTATTGTATTTTAGCAATAATGGACCGTATATTGAGTTGGATCTCTATAAACCCTTCACTTAATTGTATTTGGGTGCCAACGCTCTCATTTTGGATTAATCCTATTTTTCCATGGCTTCCTACTAAGTTTAAGAGGGTGTGTTGGGATAATGGTGTAAGATTTTACTGTGTAAACATTGTTAATGTATTACTAGGTCAATGCAAGATGACCAAGTTGACATTCATTTATCATATTTCTAAGTGGTTAAGGGAAACCTAGTCACCATGGTGGGCTCATACCCCATCTTGGTAAAGCATCATACCCCTTGCGTAATGTATAAGTGCACACTCTATCACTCATTTGTAATATCATCCTTTTATGCATGAGATTCATTCTTTTAACATATAGAAACCATACGTAGCATTGCACTCTTTGATGGTGTATTCTATTGTTCATGGGTTATCTCTCAAGCACTATGTTCTATCATTTTTGGGTGATTCCTCTCTAAAAAGAACTTGTTAGCTTCTTTCTATTAAACACTAGTGTTAATTTTTCTTTTGCCATACTGTTGGTTTCATGTAATTTCCATGTCATAATCTGTAAACCAATCAGATTTTTTTAAATTTAAAAAGAGGTACATGTAAATAATTTGGAGGGAAAAGAAGAAAAACTATTTTTTTAATTGTATTTTTGGCTTACCTCTTTATAGGTTTACTCAAATTTCAAGTGTAGACACTTGTTGGATGTGGAATTTAATTCTACATCCATAGAGTGTCTACACTTGAAATTTGAATAAACCTATAAGGAGATAGCCAAAAATACAATTTAAAAAATAGTTTTCTTATTTTCCCTCCAAAATTCATAAGTCTTATTTTATTATGTTAACTATTATTATATTATTTTTCTTTAGGAGGCCACTTTTAGGTTGAAATTTCCTCTAATGATATTCTATTTCCATTGATTTGTTTATCATTAGTCTCTCTCTCTCTCATGCACATGTGTTTGTCAATCTCAACATATCATACTAAAAGTATGGCAATAATTTGTACAGGGTCTGGAAGAGATGAAGTAATCAGTAACTTAAATCAGTAAGTTAGATAAAGTAGAGGATTAATCAATCGTAACAAATATTTATGAAAAAGTACTTCTAGTAGAAGACTAACAAAGTTTTGAGTGAACAAGAATTACAAACCTCAAGCGTATGCTCAAGGAAAATAAAAAAAATTAAAGATTATGAAAGACAATCTAAGAGTTCAATAAATATGAATCTGAGAACATGAAATTTCTTCGTTTTAGTTTTGCGACAGTGTGAGAGGTTCAAGTCATTATTCATTTGTAAGATATTGTCAAGGAAAATACAAACCTCAACATTATGCATCATTTAGATAAGACATTACAATATTTGGACCTCTACTAAATCAAGTCTAGAAATAATGGCTCCAACATCACACAACTTCACTAAAAATGGATTAAAAAAACACTTTAGATGGAGCTTATCAATTAATTGAATTTGAGGAGAATAAATCATTGCCTTACTTTTCAACTCTTTACGCTTTTTGTCTCATATTTGTCTCATATTGTTATGCACTATTAAAAGTATGTTTCATAGTTCTTTCCAATGTCGATATAATACCGAGCGTGTTAGTAGTGATATAAATGCATATAAATAATGTTATTTAAATTCAGGCTCATTTAGATACATAAATAAGTAGAATTAAATACAAGATACATAAAATGGGACTCAACACATTTTTTTGTGTTGATGCAAACTAACTAGGTCAACAATTACATGTAATTTAAACAAAAGTAGTTTCAAGTAAAACCTTAGCCCACAAAGATGTCAATAAATCGATAGGAAATAAATCAATGTAACTCAATCTTAGTTCTAATGTTAATGTTAAAATTGGACTACCTTTCTGTCAATGCTTAAAATTTATAAGAAATCCAAAGAATCTCGGGTCTCTCTCTCTCTCTCTCTCTCTCTCTCTCTCTATCTATATATATATATATATATAGGTTTGAAAAGGCTATGCTATGCTCAATGACTTTCTAGTAACCCCATCCCATGCTTATTTTGAATATTAACTACTAATTTTTTTTGGTTAACTTCAATTAATAACTATTAATTATGACCTTATCTCCCCCCACTTGAATGCCAATAACTACCAATTACTATATATTTGTTGAAGAATCAAGGGCAATTAGGTGTAGTGTGATTCTTCTTGACTTGATAACAATTTGTGGAGTCTTTTTATTTTTCTTGTTAGCTTAATCTTATTCTTCTTATTATTAATGCATGTGTGTGTATTTCATCAAGATGCTACCAAAAACATAAGAACAAGAACACAAGTTGTTGGCTCTCTGCCAGGGCCAAAACCTCTCTTCTCTTGAGAGGAAAACCCTTTGGTAAATTTCTCTTATTGAAGCTTCTTATTGATCAGTACCAACCCCTAGACCCCTGACTAGAATGTCCTCCAAGCACAAGTCAAGTCCTTCCTCCTTTCTACACTTTGTTCCCCGACATTTAATCTTCCTTCTTTCAACACTTTGTTACTTGACACTTCGTCCTTCTCTCAATTTTTGTTAGACCTTGTTTATGTGAGCTCTAGATGAGATGCTTCTCTTCTATACTTACAGATATCCTTCACTTATATAGACACCTTCCTTCTTTCAACCAAATGAGATCCTTCTTGAGATGTAGGTGTAGACTAAAGTGATTGTACAGTAGCCCTAGATTCTCGCACATGTGGAAGGTAACCTTGCAAATTAAGGTCCTTTCACCTTCGCTTTGAGAGAGACTTACCTTCACTTGAGTAGGAGGCCTTATAGGCCTAAATTTCTAGCCCAACCAATGATGAACATGTGACTGTGACCTTATTGCTAATATAACCGCAAATTGTCCTTCCTTTTTCTCGCACATGTGACTGCCCTTGGAGACTCTTCTTTCATCCTTCAACTACCCTTTTCTTGCCTCCTTACTTCACAGATTTCAGAGATGTGAATGTGTTGTCTTTAGAGGAGTGGACAACCTCTATATATAGAGGTTTGTCCCTCCTTTAGATCGACTAGTTGTTTGTAGGCCAACTTGATGTCTTTGACTTAGATAGCTTCTTTGATGGTGCCTTTGCTTTGGAGGAGACTTGACTTTGCTTGGAGGGATATTCTTTGACTCTTATACAAACATATACATGGTGCAACATGCCCTTAAGGTCTTCAACATTTTCTTTTGACTATTTGACTCACCTATAGCACTTAAACATGTGCTAGACCTATTTCAATGAGCAAGAAAATCATTGACATATATTATAAAAATAATATTTCTTTTCTTGAATAAATATAAATATCAAAAGTATATTTATGAAGATCGAACCTAGTTACATTTCCTTCAACAATACTACCCGCTTATATCCTTAACAAAGTCCGATGCAATGACATGTTGAACAATGAAACATTTATTTCATTCCAAGAAGTATTTGAATGGCATGAAAGATATAAAATAATATTCCTAACTGGGTTGACACTTGAAAATGTATCAGACAATTATTTATCCTGGAATTAGAACATAGAATGTGAAATTTTTAAAACAATTGTCGTCAATCTAGTTATTATTCACCTATCTTTAATAGATTATTTGTCTTTTGTAAATTATATATGGCAAATATTGAATAAAACACTATTGCAACTTCACCAGATTTAAATCACAGGAACTAAGAAAATATCACATGCACAAAATAATAGAACCGATACTCTTGAACAAATTGTCCTTGGAAAAACCCCAATGTGGAAAAACCCAGTTTTGCAGATGAAGGTTTTATTATTCTTCAGCAAATCAAGGATTAGATCAACTACTTGCCTCTTACTAGCAAAGTTTCGGGAATAATTTTCCTTCACTTCTACTAGCCAAAACAAACTAGAAAATCCTTTGCAAATAAGCAAGTCACACTTCCTTCAGTGACTTGCACTGCACACCAGAAATGTGCATTGACTCTTCCTGAAGCTCGCACTACCTCTTAAAAATCAATTCAACGAATTTCACTACCTCCAACAACTCCAAAAACCCACTTTCTCTACCTCCAGGAAAATCGATTTGGAAACTACTAATAAAACAAGCCTCTGGAAACTCGCACTGGATAATTAGCAATTTGCGCTGGCTGATTTAGCCTCCCTCCTGTAGAATAATTCGGCCTCCTTCCTTCTCTCGGAAAACTGGAATCTTTGTGAAGCATTTCTCAGAAAATTCCTTCCTCAATTTCTCCTGCTAAAACCCTCCTGCTGGTGTCTCCCACGATAACACTATGCCCTTTCTATCACTGCAATTATGCTTGCTCGAATGTGTTCTCCAAATGCCCATCGATCTTCTCTTATAATATCTAATTGAGCAATCAATGACCACAATCTAACTCCAATCGATGGCTAAGATCATCTTGACTTCATTCAATCACTTTTCTAGAAGTCACTAGAGAAAAATCAAATTTTCCTAATTAATCCCGATCAATTAACCACTTTTCCTAAGTTAGACTCAAAAAATAATTAAACTAGCTAATTAAATCTAATTAAGATATCTTCCTTGGAAACATTTTATGGGTATTGAAGATAATTAATCCATCTATGTTTCTAGCCTCATAGATACTACTTGAGACTAGAACACTTGTCCGAGCTACACAAACTAACACTCTCTCTTAGCGAGGAAGGTGTTATTCATAATAACCAAATTATCTTTGAAGAAGATGAATCTCAGCTTCCCCAAGGTCTTCGTCAAAATGTCGGCTACCTCCTTATCTGTAGATATATATTATAACTAAACTATCTTATGATGTATACAATCCCTAATGAAGTGATACCTGGTGTCTATATGCTTAGACTTGTCATGAAACCCCAGATTCTCAGATAATATGATGCAACTTTGATTGTTGTAGTGTATCACTACCGTCTCTACCCTCTAACCGAACGAGGCTACCAGCAGCTTCTGAAGCCATATGGCCTCACATGTCACCATGGTAGCTGCCATGTATTTTGCCTCTGCAAAACTCAGTGTCGCGGACTTCTGCTCCCTATTATACCAAGAGACAACTCATGATCTCGTGTTGAAGCAACACCCTGAAGTACTTTTCTTGTCCATTGTACTACCTACCCAGTCTACACCAATATAGGCCACCAACCAGATACCATCATCTCGAGTATCTTTTATCTCATACTCAATTGTACCATACAAATGCTGCAACACATGCTTTCCCACTGTCCAATGCACTCTCTTCGGCTCAACCATGAACTAACTGAGAGAGTTTATTACAAAGGATATATTTGGCTTGGTGTTGACCAAAACATGAGAGAGCCAATCAACTATCTGTATAAGTTGCGGCCTACATCCTTCTCCCTGGATGCGTCTACCTTCCTCCAATTTGTGATCATAGGTGTAGACATGACTCTGCAATCCTCCATCCTAAACCTTCTCAGGATCTCGATGTAGTATTTCCCTTGACCAAGGAAAATCTCCCCATCCATCTACCAAACCTCCATGCCTAGAAAGTAGTGCGTAAGCCACAAATCCTTCATCTCAAACTCTGTTGCAAGGTCCCTCTTACACTCCTCTATGAGCCCCAATGAACCTGTTAGAAACAAGTCGTCCACATACAAAACAACAACGAGAACTTCACTCCCAACCACCAGGTAGTAGAGTTTTTCATCTACCTCACTCTTCACGAAGTCCATTCCCTACAAGTATCTATCAATGTGCTCATACAACGCCCTGGAAACCTGCTTGAGCCTATGCAAAGCTCTCTCCAATCTGCACACGTGGGTCTCATTGTTGTGTGATACAAAGCCCTCTGGTTACTCTATGTATACCTCCTCTTCTAACTCACCATTAAGGAACATCATCTTCACATCCATCTGATGGATCTGCCATCCCATCTGTGTTGCCAGTGAAATCACGACTTGTATAGAAGTATTAGTCATAGGAGCAAATGTCTCCTCATAATCTATTCCCTCTTTTTGAGAGAACCACTTGGCCATGAACCTTGCCTTGTATTTCTCGATGTTGTCATCTGCATCATGCTTGACCTTAAAGATCTAGTGTGATCTAGCACAAACTCCCCCACATTGTTCTACATGATTGAGCTATATTCCTCAACGATAGCATCTCGCCACACCTATTGTTGTGCAGCCTCCTCATAGTTAGAAGGTTCACTATCTACCAACTGACTAACTAATGCCATGTAGCCAGTGAACCTATCTGGTTGTCTCCATTATCTATTGCCTGTCCTAGGAGCTCCCACAAACTTCTGAGCATCCTAAGTGTATGTTGAACCTCATGGTTCCTCCTAACAATTGTAAAGGATGGAATGTCAACCTCCATGTCCTCCTGATGCAACTCTCAGATATGTTGCATCTGTTGCTCCATACTCTACAAGCTCTCAATAACTCCTACACCTTAAGCTCATATTGGGACTTGTACTCGTGCTCCGTTGCCCCTAATCTTGTTGCTCAATCCTTGAAGCTTCTACGAGTTGCTCACTCTAATCAATTGTTGGCAAGTCCTTGGACCTCATGTATGCCTTGTCCTCCATGAACTTGACATCACGCTTGACAATAATCCTCTTGGTCCCTGGAATAAATATTTGATATGCCTTTGAGGTCTCGTTGTACCCCACAAAGTAACCCCTCTGCAGTTTGATCCAACTTGGAACGTGTATCTCCTGGAATGTGACAATATGCTAAGCTGCCAAATACCCTGAAGTGACTGACATTTGACTTCTTCCCTATGAACGCCTCCTTTGGTGTCATATTTTCCAGTGCCTTATGTGGAACTATGTTCTGTATATATTGTTGTAATGCATGCCTCTATCCATATGTAACGTGGCATATCTTGGTCATACAATATAGCCCTTGTTGACTCTGATATTTAACAATTCTTCCTCTCAACAAACCCATTTTGCTACGAGTTGTAAGGAACCGTCCACTCTCTCTTGATTCCTACCTTGGTACAAAACTCCTAGAACTCTTTCCCTATGTACTCATCTCCATTGTCTGACCAAAGAACCTTCACCTTCCTACCTTTCACATTCTCCACTAGAGCTTTGGACCCTTGGAACCGACTGAAGACCCCATCCTTCGTCTTCAAGAACTATATCGAGGTCTTCCTGGAGAAATCATCAATAAAAGTAACATAGTACTTGTATCCTTTGAGAGACTTCATCAATGTCGGTCCACATATATCTGAATGTACTAGGTCAAGAAGACCCTTGGATTTAGTGTCACTCCTTGAAAAAGATGCTTTCGCAAACTTCACCAACACATTCCCTACATACATCATCATGTTATGTTCTCACCTCTAGAACACTTGTCATTGTCTCACGAAGCAATCTGAGAGCCCTATGGTGGATATGGTGCATCCTCCTATGCCATAGCTCCCCCTGATCTCTAGGATCATTGTTGCTCACCAATGTCTTAGGAGTATCTATCTATAACCTTGTTGTGGTAAAAACACAACCCCCCAATTATTGATGTGTTTACTTCAAATAATGGGGACCCTTCCTATAAAATTTTGGCTAAACACCTTTTTGGATTTTTATTTAGTTGATTGCCCTACGCTTTTGTTAATTTTTCATTTTCTTTGGATTCTTGTTTGGATTGCTTTGTTAAAATCGATTTTTTATAAGCTCCCCATTGACGCTTGTTTTGCTTCATTTGGTCAACTGGTTTGAAAATGACACTCTTTTGAAAGTCTGATCATTTATCTAGTCTGAGTTAAAAATGCTATTTTTATTATTTTTATTTTCGGAGGGGCTGTAGTTTAGATAATAAATAACTAACTTCATTAAAATAAAACCAACATAAAAAATTGATGTTCAATATTAAATTTTAAATTAATTAAATTAAAATTTAAAACATGAAATATATATAAAAAAATATATATATATATATATATATATATATATATATATATATATATATATATATATATATTTTTATCGCATCGGGGGATCGGGTCGGAAGTTTTGATCGGACATAGTTTAAACAACCCCGATACCTACCATACCCCGATGCCGATTACCGACACACCTCGACCACTCAATCCTCCCGATCATTAAATGACATAAAGTATTAAACCAACTTTCGTTATAAGCTTTGATCGCATCGGAGGTTTCATGTGTGACAAGTTTAACGAACCCCGGAGAACCTCCTTTCCCCGATCGCCGATGTGCGGTGGTTAAAAAGGACTTAAAGCATTAAGCTTAGTTTTCATATGACTTGTTTTTAAGTTTTAAAGATTTCCATCTAACGTGTGAGTGAACTGAATAAGAATGAGTTAAAATGTAATATGAAGTAAAGTAGTAGTGAAGGTAGGGTAAGGGTATTTAATATTAAAATTAATATTTTATAATAATAAATTTTATATTAATTAATTTAATTAATATTAAAATTTAATTAAGTTAATTAAATTAAAATTTAATTATTATTTAGATTAATTAGTTTATAAATAGTTAATTATATTTTAATTAGTTAGATTTATCTTAATTAATGACAATTTATTAAATAATTAGTTTAGTTTATAATTAACAATTAAATTAGAATTAATTATTAGATAACTAGAAATTCTAATTTAGGATTAAATTTTTAATTTACAATTTTGATTTTTAGCCCAGCAACAGAATTTCCAGATTTATGTCAAATTTGATCCATCAACTTTGGAAGCTCATAGATTGAGTTTTACTTGACCAAATGAGGCCCATGACAGCTCATTGGAAAGATAAAATCAAGGAGAACATTTCTAAGGAGGTTTCACTAACAGATTTGATCATTTATTGGGTCGAAAATCATGCAGAAGATCAAGCTCCGAATTTCTAAAACAAAATCAATTTTCTGAGTTATTTTCTGCATTTTCATTTGTCCAAGCCTCTTCTAATTGCAAATCCATTGATTAATAATATCCTTGGCCAATTAAACCATCTCAAACATCAATAGGGAACTTATATTTTATTTTCAATTATTTATTTAATTTAATTTGATTGGATTTATTTTAATGCCAAAAATAATATTTTGATTTTATTTGTTGCATCTTAATTCATTTTGATTTCTTTTTGCAGGAAAACAATAGAAGAAATTTGGAGAAAAAGATCTCAATCAATGAGAAGGCTCCAACAATTAAAAATTGGAATTTTGAACAAATAAAATTGGATTTAGCATATTTCTCTTCAACAAACTCTTCTCTCAAGAATTCATTCACAAATATTATAAATAACAGATTGCAGAATGTAATAAGAGGCTGCTCTCCTTTGCAATTTTAGACTTCTAAACACACTATTGTAATAGGAATTTAGAATTGTATGAGAGAGGAGAGAAAATCTCAGATCTGAGGATTATTGAGGATTTTCCCTTTGTATCTTGAATTATGCATGAAGGGCAAAGTTTGCACTATTGTGGCTTTAGCTTTGAAAGTAAAAGTTTAAGCAATGTAAAGAGTTGTTGGAGATCAAGGACAGAGAAATGGATGCAATAAATTGATATTTCTAATACTACTGTTTCAAATATCAGTTTCATTTTTATGATAACAGGAATGTCTCATTTTATTCATGTTTGTGCACTATTGTCAATATGAGTAATTTGTTTCAATGTTGTTATTATGTATCTCTGTTCTTATGGATTAATTTCTCATTTTTGAGTAACTACTTATTCAGAAATCTGTCTTATAAAACTGATTTATTGAATGGTAATGTGTTGTGAACTATTTCCACATATCATTATTCAATTATAGGATTTACTGATTTGATAATTAATATCATTTTTGTGAACTACTTCATGAATGTTGTTGGTTTATTATTTCAGTTAAGAGGTCTCAATATGATGTGTTTTGGTAACCATAATATCAGTTAATTGAACTACTTCATTAACTTGATATTCATTATAAACAAGACATATTTAAATCCCAATACTTTAATTATCTTGCTCTTAGTTGGGTTAGATCTATATCTGTCTAATTAAGATAGGATTTAGATTAGTTTCTTTTGCTTGCATCATAGAATAAGCTTGCATTTAGATTAAGTTATACATTCTTTTAAGTCCTCTTCTCAAAGAGGCAAAACTTTAGTTGTGTCTTCGCTGAACCCAATTTAGCTTAAGGGTCATTCTCTTGCCTGATTAGCAAGAAGAATTGATCTGATATCCCTGTCTATTGGTAGTTAAAGATATATAATAAACCAATAGCGATAGGGAGAAGGTAACTGGACCTAGTTAAACCAGTCGGAGCCACCACACCAAACGGAAAAGGAGCTGCTTTAAGGTCCGGACCGGGTGGTTATCCCCCACTGTTGTTGCAGCGATTTTCGAGGCATCAACAATTTTGGCGCTA
Source organism: Pinus tabuliformis (assembly GCA_031772625.1). Lineage (NCBI taxonomy): Eukaryota > Viridiplantae > Streptophyta > Pinopsida > Pinales > Pinaceae > Pinus > Pinus tabuliformis. The sequence goes on along the minus strand of CM062816.1, from coordinate 1,042,902,688 downwards.
CAAGGAGGGCCCGAGAGTTTTGTTTATTGGAGCCTTTTCAATTTTAATATTTTATTTATTGTGATGACTCCTCTTAAGCTTCCGATTTGGAGTTGCATCCATGGACGTGCGTCCTCCAATACTCCACCCGAAGTGGTAAGACTCTTGTCTCAGGTAAAGTTTAATGGTAAGGGAAATTCTTCTGCTTTTAATCATGTCCTTCAATTTATTCAAAACGTTTCAAATTATGATTTTCAAGGAATTGATAAAAGCATCTTATGCAGAAATTTTACTCTCACGTTTGCGGCAAAAGCCAAAAACTGGTGTAGAACTCTTCCAGTTGCCTCAATCCACAACTGGGATCAGTTCGTTACAATTTTCATTTGTAAATTTAACAGCTATGATTATGAACAGGTATGTGATGAAATTGAATATCTATGAAGGTTTGAAAATGAGTCTGTTAGAGATTTTAATATTCGATTTCATTTGAATTGTTTAAGATTCAAAATCGAAGATAAACCTACAGAAGAAGAATCACTAGATTGGTTTGAATATATTTGTTCTCTTCCTTCCATTTCCAATTTATATGAAATTAGTTCAAGCTTTGTTTCATCCCCTTCCAACATAAATGAGAATTCCAATTTGGATGTGCAAATAAATTGTGATGAAGTTGTTTCACAAAGCTTAGAAAATATTTCTAATCAAATGCAAGAAGACAACAACAGCAATTTCGGAGAAAGAGCTGCCTTGAAATCTGAAAATTACTCTGTGGTCAATTCACAAAATCAGATAAAAAATCAACAAATACAAGCAGTAATCAAAGTAAATAATAACACGCAACCTGTTGTACAAATTTCTGAATTTTTCCATGATGAGCAAATGCCGAAATCAGAGCAGCAAAGCAACCTTCTTCAAAAAAGCATGAGTACATAAAGGAATGATCTACAATCCGAAATCTACAATGAGCATAATGCACAAGAGTTCTCAAACAGAGACAGTTTTAATTGCATTATTTCAAATTCACATTTTTCCCTTTATCTTGATATTTTTAATGATGGTAAGTTTTCCTCTCTTGGTATTAATGATGTTTCAGAAGATAAAGAGGATGATCTAAATGACATACCAATTAATTTTTATCAAGATAGAGAAACAATGATTGATCATTCTTTTGCCATTAATGAACATGAAATTCTTGTTCCTCCTTGTTTTGGTATATTGGATGAGATCGAAGGGAATTCTAGAGAATCTTGTGAAGTCGTTTATGATAATTACTCTGACATTGAGGATGTTGATTTCTATTCTTCTCAAGAGAATCCTCATGATAAAATTCAGATAACATCTGAGAATGAGGAACATTTCAATTTAAAAATTATTCCAACCTATCCTCATTTTAGAGTAGCAAATTATCTTCATGATTTCACCATTCAAGAAAACATCCCAATTTATGATTCATATCATGATCAAGCTCTCATTCCTACTCATAATCATAATTCATTTTCTAATTCACAAGTTGGAATTCAAAATTACTCAAATTCCATAATTCTGGCCAATCCTTGTGAAAAAGAAATTATTTCAAAATGATCCCAATTGTGTTGTAACATTAGTTCTAAAAATAATGATTTCATTTTATTTTTGTTTCCTCACTTATGTTGTTTAAATTTAGATTTATTTTTTGATTTTATTTTTCAGAATTTTAACACTTTATGCTGCCATATTGAGCACTTTATTATCAAACACTCAATTGATAAATTGCCTTATTGGGAAATTGAAGTTTCTTATTATAACCATGAACATCAAAAGCTGTTAACATGTCAATGTCAATTGATGTTCATTTCTTATCAAAAGCTTCTATCTTCTCAAAGGCAATATCAACAAGAGAATGTACTTTTAGAAATCTGCCAGCAATCCAATTTAATTAATAATTTTCCGATTCATTTGAAAGATTTCTATCCATTTTTCATTGATTCATTTGAAAAATATTTGGAAATTCTTCTCTGAAAGGAGATTGTTAATAGCTTAACATTTGTACATAACACTAACAATTTTTTCCAGGCCTTTGAATTTGAAAACCCATATCCACAATTCGGCCTGTCATCTCCTCTTTTGAACGTTTCCCAATCATTAATGAAAATCCATCCAGACTTTTATGATCCAATTGGTATTGAATAGGAAAGCAAATTTCAAGAGGAGATTTTAATCAACTTGTTAACAATAACTGTACATTCTGATTTCATATCTAAATTTCTTAGTTTAATTAGATTTGTATTTTAATTATTAGAATTCGAACTGTACATACATGCAGCAATTAAAATGAGAAAATGGCTACACTGGAAATATGACTATATCTAAACATTTTCATGTATATGGTTAGAATAGGAGTAGAATTAATTTAATTAGTTTGTTTTGTATAGTTAATTTGTTTTTAACAGTTTTGTAGATTAAAAAATAAAACGAGGCAATCAGCCTTCTCATGCATGTTCACTGAAACATTTTCTCCTTATCAGAAAGATTTAATTCTTGCTTTCTTTTTAAAATTTCTTACAACAATACCTCCACTCTGCCTATTTTGAATAATGTCTTGATTAAATTCAGTTAAGGTTGCACTTGGCATCGATCGCCTCAATGCCACTTTTCTTCATTTCGAGATTCCCTTTTAAGGTTTTCTTTTGAAATTTATATGATAAAGGTTTTGAAGATATAAAAGCTTCATGATCCCATTATCTCATGAAATGTATGACTGTCTATGATAAGATTAATTCTAATTCAATCATTATTAGTCAGTCAAACCTTTCGCGGTAATCATATGAAGTTCATATTATCTTCCTCGGAATTTGCTAAGGATGTTTATTCTGTTGTGTGCACACATTCAAATCTGTTTTGACATTTTTCCTCAATTAGTGGCTTTATCCCATTCTGATCTTTAGTTTATTATTTGATGCTACAATACGCATCATATTTATGTACTGAAGGCATTATTAAACAATCACTATAACAATACAGATTTCTCTCAAGTTAATTCGAAATGAGCAGAGGTAATAAATTGTTGTTTCAATTCAAAAGGGAAGACTATTTTCATATTTATTTCTGGTAAATTTTATATTTCCTAAACATGAATAGACAGATTTTATTTAGACTGATTGCACACTCTGATTTAGAATAAATGATGAGATGATTTTGAACAAAGTCAAAATTTTGATAAATCCAAGGAAGGATTTGAAGATTCATGAGGTAAAATTTGCAGACAATTTCCTTCTGGGTATGCATTCACAAGCTCGTTCTCATCTCTTATTAGTTTCTCTTTTCCTTAGCTTATTTTTTACTCTTGTTCTGTTTCATTTGCAGGTTTTCATTTGCTATCAAAACTTGAAGTAAGCAGCAATCCCATTTCAAATTTACAATAGGTTCAGGGAAATTTATTTGTGATTCATTGGAATTTGAGCATTTTTAACTTTGCTTTCATTCATCATTTCAATTTGGTTTTCATATTACTGATACTACGGTGAATGCATATTCGCAATACTACCATCCCACTCATCTTCGTCAATAATTTCCTTCCAATTTCACATCATCCATTTCACAACCATTTGTAGCGAAATATTTCATCGAAAGAAGCCCTTAGCATTTTTTGATAACAAATTGTTCATAAAAGATCTCCGATGTATTACCTCGCTCATATGTCATATCGCATTCCGCATATCGGAGGTTTGCAGTTGAATATACTTCCATTATCGTGAATCGCCGATCTCCAATAAATGACTTTACCGATATTGCAATGACTACATAATTTTGCACCCAATATGAAATTCAAATCAAATTCATAAAAAAATATCGCGTCCGCTCAATCACAATAATGGTAGGAGCATAACTTTAAAAGGGCCGAGGTCTTGGATCCGATATGTTATTAAAATCCCATCATAAAGTTATCGAGTCCACTCCTCATCGCATATCGGCATATCAAGAAGTGTTACATCATGTGCTTAAAATTGCCGATCGCCGATTAGCCACGTCATTCATCGCATATCAGCATCGCAGGAATCATATTGTGTTACATCGGGTGCTTAAGATTGCCGATCGCTGATTAATTATGTCATCCATCGCATCGTCGATGTCGCAATCACTTCATCGCATTATTTATGGCCATATCATTATTCTGAATCTGCGATGCGCGATGTGCAAAGTACAAATCGCAAGATACGGTGTGCAATTTGTAACATAACTGTCCCCGATCCCTAATATAATATTTCTTTAATAATGTGATCGCTTCATTTCATTGCACATGTTCTCATCACATGTTCTTAATCGGCAATTTGCCATTGCAATCTCCGATGCGATAGCTTCTAATACATGCTTCTAAGCCATTAACATTTAATCAATATATGGCATAGCAACAAAGGTGAAGTCTTGCAAATTAAACTTGAAGCATGGTGAAGAAACAAGTTATGCGAATCATATGATACGGCAATATGTTATTTTAAAAGCGAGCTTCGATGGTAAGAGAACAGTTAATGACCAATTTGCAGCATATTTAAATCATTTTGATTTCTCACATATTTCAGTTTTAAATATATAATTCCATAATTAAAAAATGAATTCAAGACCTCTCTATCTTCATATTTAAATTTTATCATCTTGGATTTGACCTTAATTCTGAACAATTTATAAAATCATGGAGTGTATATGAAACTTATAATATTTTGAGAAATAGTCATTACTGCAAATTCTCATTCTCATTTCTGATGCATTTATTTAATTTCGATTCCCTTGAACACTAAGCATTCCATTTTTACATTTTACTGCTTTCTTTAGTGTAAATAAAATAAATAATGATTTTGGGTTATAGGATTTTGGTTAGTTTGATTTATTCATGTTTTTAATGTTAATTAAAAGAAGAAGTCAGCTAGTTTGGAGAAACTGATACCTTTCAGGTAAGATCAGAAGCAATTATCCAATGGTAAGATTCATGTACCCACTTTCATTAATTTCCATTTCGTTACTTTAGTTTCAGTTTTGTTTTTCTGATATATAAATCTGTTTTGCAGCTTTTCATAAAAAACTTTCAATCCTCTACCGGATCATATTTTCAAAGTCCTATACTCTTCTCTTGGCTTTATTTCAATAAGCAGCGATAATCTTCATCGAAACAGCGACACCAGGAAGTTTCTGAACCTTTAGTTTGTTTCTTTAAGCATTCCTTTTATTAGAAAATGATCAAGATAATGCTTTGAAACAAGAAGATTGATATCAGACAGAAAGTTTTCATTGTGACTGAATTTTATCGTCACTGCTATCAAAAAGGCCTAAAACACTTACAACCCTGCAAGGTATGAATTTTCTAAATCTCGACATAAGAAAGAATGATTACACGATTATTTTCTTCTCTTCATATTGTTGAGACATTGGTATAAACGTTCTTGTTTGAGTTTATCTTTCGAAACTTGGATTTTCTTTCACACTTTTAAAATTTCTTCATTTTTATTTTTGTTTGCTGATTTCTTTCTCATTTTAGCATAAGAATTCTTTTGTTTTGGTTTTCAGTTTTGATTTTGGTAACTTTGCCATGATTTATATGGAAGGCCTACTTGTTACCTAACAACTGTCAGCATACATGGAGAAAAATAATTAATAGTCACCTATTAGCTTTTTCTTAATTCTCTTGGTAAAGTTTGATTTTCTTATAATAAAGGTAGACATACTTAAGGAAGAGATTACCAATTTAGAGAAGTTGACAAAGTATTATAAAATCTGAAGAAATTCTTTTTCATCAAATTGTAATCATTTTGAGATTTCAAAATTTTATTAGGATCTTTCAAAGTTTTATTATCAGTCAAGAAAAGTTATTTATAACCAAGTAAAGACACTTTACAGCAAAGCACCTTTAACTATGAAATTGTCATTCTTAACTCTTAAGGAGTCAATGATTCTCCCTGTCCCAAAGAGTCTTATTTTTCTAGAGTATAATCCAGAAATATATTTAAACTTAAAAGATAAGAGGCCTCATCATGAACCTGCTTACCATGATCATAAGGGAAAAATAGGCTGACATTACCAACACCGCTAAACAAACCAGGGTAATGGCTTATGATTGCCAACAATTATAAGACAAGGGGTCTCATCACGAGCCAGCTTGTTCAGTGAAATAATAACCAGTGAATGGCAGTGTCAACTATCTGGCTACCAAACCAGGACAATGGCTTTTAAGAATAATAAAAATAAATAAATAAATAAACATATATAAATGGATTTATATCTAGATCAATAATTCTTAAACAGATGGGATTTTGAATCATTGATGATTAAAAGGTAAACCTGCCGAGACTATAGATGTTTGCTGGCAGCAGTGGCTCTACCTGTGACAAACGAGTATATTTTAAAAGCTAAGCTGTAAAGTGACTCCTGCTTTATCTCTACAACTAATTAAAAACTGATATAAAGTTTTGAAATATTTTAATTTATGAGGAATTTTAAGAAAAATTATAAGTTAGATGTTTTTGGTTTTTATTCAGAATAATAAACCTAGTCAAACATTCCAAAAAAATAATTTTCTCTTCTTTAATTATTTTTACTTTAATTTTAGGAAAATCTTATATCAAACAGAGATAACTGGTTCTTCTCCCGTGTGTTGCCACTGTTGTGGTAAAAACACAACCCCCCATTATTGATGTGTTTACTTCAAATAATGGGGACCCTTCCTATAAAATTTTGGTTAAACACCTTTTTGGATTTTTATTTAGTTGATTACCCTACGCTTTTGTTAATTTTTCATTTTCTTTGGATCCTTATTTGGATTGCTTTGTTAAAATCGATTTCTAATAAGCTTCCCATTGACGCTTGTTTCGCTTCATTTGGTCAACTGGTTTGAAAATGGCACTCCTTCGAAAGTCTGATCATTTATCTAGTCTGGGTTAAAAATGCTATTTTTATTATTTTTATTTTCGGAGTGGCTGTAGTTTAGATAATAAATAACTAACTTCATTAAAATAAAACCAACATAAAAAAATTGATGTTCAATATTAAATTTTAAATAATTAAATTAATTAATATTAAATATAATTAATTTAATTAAATTAAAATTTAAAACATAAAATATATATAAAATAAATAAATAAAAAATATAATATAAAAAATAATTTTTATCGCATCAGGGATCGGGTCGGATGTTTTGATCGGACATAATTTAAACAACCCCGATACCTACCATACCCCGATGTCAATTACTGACACGCCTCGACCACTCAATCCTCCCGATCATTAAATGACATAAAGTATTAAACCAACTTTTGTTATAAGCTTTGATCGCATCGAAGATTTCATGTGTGACAAGTTTAACGAACCCCGAGGACCTCCTTTCCCCGATCGCCGATGTGCGGTGGTTAAAAAGGACTTAAAGCATTAAGCTTAGTTTTCATATGACTTGTTTTTAAGTTTAAATAAGAATGAGTTAAAATGTAATATGAAGTAAAGTAGGAGTGAAGGTAGGGTAGGGTATTTAATATTAAAATTAATATTTTATAATAATAAATTTTATATTAATTAATTGAATTAGTATTAAAATTTAATTAAATTATTATTTAGATTAATTAGTTTATAAATAATTAATTATATTTTAATTAGTTAGATTTATATTAATTAATGACAGCTTAGTTTATAATTAACAATTAAATTAGAATTAATTATTAAATAACTAGAAATTCTAATTTATGATTAAAATTTTAATTTAAAATTCTGATTTTTAGCCCAGCAACAAAATTTCCAGATTTATGCCAGATTTGATCCATCAAATTTGGAAACTCGTAGATTGAGTTTTGCTTGACCAAATGAGGCCCAGGACAGCTCATTGGAAAGATAAAATCAAGGAGAACATTTCTGAAGAGGTTTCACTAACAGATTTGGTCATTTATTGAGTCGAAAATCATGCAGAAAATCAAGCTCCGAATTTCTAAAACAAAATCAATTTTCTGAGTTATTTTCTGCATTTTCATTTGTCCAAGCCTCTTCTAATTGCAGAGCCATTGGTTAATAATATTCTTGGCCAATTAAACCATCTCAAACATCAATAGAGAGCTTATATTTTATTTTCAATTATTTATTTAATTTAATTTGATTTAATGCCAGAAATAATATTTTGATTTTATTTGTTGCATCTTAATTCATTTTGATTTCTTTTTGCAGGAAAATAGTAGAAGAAATTTGGAGAAAATGATCTCAATCAATGAAAAGGCTCTAGCAATTAAAGATTGGAATTTTGAGCAAATAAAATTGGATTTAGCAGATTTCTCTTCAACAAACTCTTCTCTCAAGAATTCATTCACAAATATTATAAATAACAGATTGCAGAATGTAATAAGAGGCTGCTCTCCTCTGCAATTTTAGACTTCTAAACACACTACTATAATAGGAATTTAGAATTGTACGAAAGGAGAAAAAATCTCAGATCTGGGATTATTGAGGATTTTCCCTTTGTATCTTGAATTATGCATGAAAGGCAAAGTTTGCACTATTGTGGCTTTAGCTTTGAAAGTAGAAGTTCAAGCAATGTAAAGCGCTGTTGGAGATCAAAAACAGAGAAATGGATGCAATAAATTGATATTTCTAATACTACTGTTTCAAATATCAGTTTCATTTTTATGATAATAGGAATGTCTCATTTTATTCATGTTTGTGCACTATTGTCAATATGGGCAATTTGTTTCAATGTTGTTATTATGTATCTCTGTTCTTATGGATTAATTTCTCATTTTTGAGTAACTACTTATTCAAAAATCTGTCTTATAAAACTGATTTATTGAATGGTAATGTGTTGTGAACTATTTCCACATATCATTATTCAATTATTGGATTTACTGATTTGATAATTAATATCATTTTTGTGAACTACTTCCTGAATGTTGTTGGTTTATTATTTCAGTTAAGAGATCTCAATAGGATGTGTTTTGGTAACCATAATATCAATTAATTGAACTACTTCATTAACTTGATATTCATTATAAACAAGACATATTTAAATCCCAATACTTTAATTATCTTGCTCTTAGTTGGGTTAGATCTATATCTGCCTAATTAAGATAGGATTTAGATTAGTTTATTTTGCTTGCATCATAGAATAAGCTTGCATTTAGATTAAGTTCTACATTCTTTTAAGTCCTCTTCTCAAAGAAGCAAAACTTTAGTTGTGGCTTGGTTGAACCCAAATTAACTTAAGGGTCATTCTCTTGCCTGATCAGCAAGAAAAATTGATCTGATATCTCTGTCTATTGGTAGTTAAAGATATATAATAAACCAATAGCGATATGGAGAAGGTAACTGGACCTAGTTAAACCAGTCGGAGCCACCACACCAAACGGAAAAGGAGCTGCTTTAAGGTTCGGACCAGGTGGTTATCTCCCATTGTTGTTGCAGCGATTTTTGAGGCATCAACAAACCTATAAAGTCCGTCACTCCTAACAGCAATAGTTATGGGTGATTTCCAATCCTTATGTTTGATCAACACCTGTGCCCCACTAAAGAGTACAGTATACCCTTTATCTTGAAGGACATATATGGAAATCAAGTTCATGCCGAAGCTTGGCACATGCAACACATCATGAATGGAAATTGGCTAGCCAAACTCCCTCTGAAATAGAACAATCCATCTCCCCATTAGATTGCACTTGGACTTGTTCCTCATTTGAATTTAGAATCTAATGTACTCTTCGTTATAACTGAGAAGTACTTCTTAACTCTTGTCATGTGAAATAATGCACCACTATCTATATACCAAACACCCTATGAAGTTGAGCTAGTCAAGAAAGCTATGAGTGCAAACTCTCGTTCCATCCTGTTAGAGAGCTCATTTTCACTTGTTGAAGTTGTCATCTTCTTCTTGCCCTTCTTTACGTTTTTATTTCTTTGCGGGCAATTGTTGCCATAGTGGCCAAACTCAGGAAAATCGTAGCATTTCACCTTAGAAAGGTTCTTCTTCTTCTCACCTTTTGGGTTAGGTATTTTGCTAAACCCCTTCTTCACTTTTCCTTTTCCTGCTAGAGCCACATTTCCCTGTTCCACCTCACTTCTCTGAGTCTTATTGTTGTTCGCATTAGCAAGACTTCACCTAATCTCCTCCTAGGTGAAATCACTACACAACCAATCCCAACTCAATAAGGTGTCTCATCCATTGATGATTTGAACAAAGACGTCCAATTGCTTAGTAAACCCATTCAGGGCTATTCACACTAGCTCATCATCATTTGGTTTATCTCCAACAATCGTTAACTCGTCCTTGAGAAGTTGAATTCTAGTGAGCTAACTCACAACGTCTTCACGCTTATTCATTTGGTTGTTCCTGATCTCCTCTCTAAGAATCTGCTTCCTATTCGTGGTAGCATTCTGGTAAAAATTAAGAATGGCATCCCACATCTTTTTCGTTGTGTCCAACTTAGTGATATGTGGAACTATATGATCCTTAACACCATCAAGGATTATCCTCCATGCTTTGGCATCTTCTTTCTTGTATGTTGCAAGTTGTGTTGCATCTATTGGTACAACTATATCACTGGTTGCATACTCCTTGAGACCATTCTCTTTCAGCAAAAAAATAAGTATGGCTTTCCAAACACCAAAATTAGAGGCACCATCCAATTTGTCCCGATCTCTCAATCCCGCTGAAGCCATTTCTGGAAAACCCTCAGAAAATATAGCAAAACCCAAATAAATAGGAAGAAGTTGAATCGGGTTTTATAAACCCTCGATTTTCTCTTCCTATGCCTGTGTTAAGCCTCTTTTTCCCTCAAAATTTCTCTAATACCATGTGAAATTTTTAAAACTATTGTAGTTAATCTAGTTATTATTCACCTATCTTTAATAGATTATTTGTCTTTTGTAAATTATATATGGTAAATAGCGAATAAAAAAATATTGCAACTTCTCTAAAATTAAATCACAGGAACTAAGAAAATATCACACACACAAAAAAAATAGACACCGATATTTTTGGACAAATTTTCCTTAGAAAAAACATAGTGTGGATGCAAATGAGGGTTTTATTAGTCTTCAACAATTAAGGATTACATCAACTGCTTGCCTCTTACTGGCAAAGCTCTGGCAATATTTTTCCTTCATTTCTACTGGCCAAATCAAACTGGAAAAATCCTCTGCAAACAAACTCATCCCTCTCTATGTAATTCGCACTTTCTCCAACAACTGACACTGCACAATAGAAATGTGAACTAACTCTTCCTAAAGCTCACACTGCCTTTGAAAAATCAATTCAACAAATTTCTCTACCTCCAACAACCTCCAGAAACCTGTTAGAAAATCAGAAAGGAAAAAAGATTTTCTTTATATTGGTAATTACTTGTGATATTCTTATGTTTTCTTATGTTCGTCTTTTAACTTTAGTTCATCAAGCAATTACCAAAACAATAGCACAAAGATCACAAACACTAGATGTAGGGAGACAGCCAGGGCAAAACCCTTATCTAGGGAAAAACCCAGTCAACAACTATCCCTTAATAACTTCACAAGATAATCCAAGACTCTTAACCTAGACATAGACTTCCTCCACACCAAGTCAGTCATTTCTTCCTTCCGTAGATGATAACAACTTCAACTTAGTAGTAACAACGGGCAGCAACAACTTCAACCTACCTGTAGCAACTTCAACCCAGCAAAATTTCGATCCAGCAGTTAGCCCAACAACAACTTCGACCCAATAGTTAAATTCGATCTAGCAGCAACAACTTTGACCCATCAGTTAACTTCGATCCAGTAGTTGCACTTCAACCCTCTAGTAGAAGACCAAAAAATCCACACGTGTGAGAGAGAGATGACCCAAAAACATCAATCTTGATCTCTCGAGCACTTCTCCTTCTCTTCTTGGAATTTCGCACTTTTTCTGCCTCCTTCTCTTGTATATCGAACTTGTGAGTGAGATGTCTCCAAATGAATTCGATCTGCTTGTATATATAGGCTTCTAGTCAGGTCGAATTATCCAGTTTGAGGCCGACTTGGTGAGGAGGTGACAAATACCTTATTTGATTCAATAATAAATATTTGTACATGATTCAAAAGCCCAAGAAAGATCTCTTTAAATGGACAATGTCTCTAAATCCTAGAAGTCCTCAATGGGGAATTTGACCTAAAACATGATGACCCAAGCATGAAACCCATGCTTTAATAAGTCATAATAATAATATTAATAATTTATTTTTCATTCTTTCGATAGATACATTTCATTGTGACTCAAATACAATTTATGAAGACCGAACCTAGTTACATTCTTCAACACTTCCTCTTAACTAGGGAGGTATTCATACTTACATATACAAGTACATGGAAGATCTCAAAACATATGAACCATGAAGAGTTTAGGCACTTACCGTGCCACAGACTAGATTATTGACTAGGGCAATCTATTCGAGTGGGACTAAGATGGACTAAAGCTTGAAGCCAGTCTAGGTAAAGTGTTAACCATCAACCCAGGGATCTAGGTGCATATCCAAGGCCAGAGCTCCATGACCAATGCCACCCTCCCTCTTTGGGATCTAGACATCAACATATATGCCAACTGTATGTCCTCTCAAGCATTCTACAATGCCTCAACACATCAAATCTCTCTAACCTCAAGCATGCTTTTTCAAAAACTTTGAGAGATTTACCTGAACAGTCACAACCCCTTAATCAGTAACAACCTTTCAAATACTCATGAGTAAACACAAACCTTCGGGGTCTTCTGACTTCTTGATGCTACCTCACAATTCATCATAGTAGGACTTTGAGGCTTCCCAAACAAATCTTGACAAAGGTTTCCTCAATCATTCAACTTCCTTTCCTACTTCACATGCAGCAATTAAACCCTACTTTCCTTCTTTCAGCAGCACCTCAATATTCATTCTCCGATTTTCTTCTTCAAGGTATCCATCAGGACTATAATATGCCCTCCCTCTTAACTTGGGAGATATCCTTCTTAAGTTAAGGAGATCAACTTCTTTCTATGTCATCAGAGAATCTTTCATGGCTTCCATCCTTATTATCAGAGTCATCTAGATCATCATCGTTCATATAACTTTCTTCATCATGCGTATCAAACAACTTCACATCTGAACATCTTCAATATCTTGAACATTATGTACTTGCACAAATTAGATAGCAAGTACAACTAGATACATATAGAAGCATGAAGTTAACCATATAAGAATCATAGAAGCATTAGACTTTAGACATCAAATATCAAAACTTGGTTATGTTCATAATCAGCAAGAGACAACTTTTATACTTCGACTTATTTTGCTCAGGTTAGGTTATAACCCCTAGATCACATTAGTAACTCAATCAAGATATCAGTCTCATTATATCTAGGGCCTCAATATTTCTTCCAGATATATGACATATTATACTATAATATATTGCAAACCCTAGAAGAAATTCAAACAAGTACACTTAGAATGCATCTAACTTTAGAATTCATATGTTAGATTTCTACTAGAATTTAATGCAAACCCTAGATTCCATACATGAGACACTAAGTCTTAGATGTCAACAATCAAAACTAGTCATAACATAATCTAAGGTTTCAACGATATGACCAACTTCTACTAGTCTTTGTTGTAAACCCTAGATTTTATCATCATAATGGAAACAACATCACCATATCCTAGAATATCAAACTTCTACTAGGGCTTAAGTTACAAACCCTAGGACTTTATCAGCAATTTTGGTTAGCACATATATCTAGGATTTCATAATCATGCGCAAGCATATCACAACATATATAAGACAAATCCAAGACACAAATATCAATTCATTTAAAGTTAGACATATAATAATCTCGATTAGGTTAGGGTTTTGATCAGCCAGACAAAGATACACCTAGGGTTTAGGAGCTTACTTTTGATACATAAGAGTTTTACTCATAAACCATAATTTACCAAAACCTTAAGGTCTAGGAACACATTACCATCCAACCCTAAAGGACTAGGGTTTCCATAGCAATACTAAAACTCCAAACATGGCATTACCATCAAAACCCCAAACATCAAAAGAGTAGTATTTTTCTAGGTTTCATTAGTAACCCTAAGTAGACTAGGGTTTATCACATTAACATCGACATACCCTTAGGTTAGGGTTTTACAGAGAACCTATTAGGGTACCATAAACATAATGATTAATGAGGGTAGATTCAAACAAATGATTAATCTCCCAAACAAGAATCTGTATGATTCAAAAGTCCTAGACATAACACTTGTTAGTATTGTAAAGCAAATTCCTTAAAATGAATAAGTGTATCTTTATAACGAAGAGAAACCAAACTTATAGTCTAAGGGATACATTTGATTTTAAACAAACCTTATAGTACATCAATTCCAATGCTTTGTCTTGTAAGATCTTCTCCATGGCCCTTGAGCATATCAACAAACTTTTCCTAAACAAGGAAAATATAGAAGGAAATGTTATTAGCATCTAGTATAAACACATCTAGAAAAGAACGGGAAAAAAAAATATGCAGTTTAATACATGGAGTAAGATACTTATCTTTGGAAAATGGTGAGGGATCCCTCTTAATCCAATCTCAAGGGATACCTAAAACTTCAACAAAACAATTCAACAATGTTTTTCCAAAGAATGTTAAACCTATAAGTTCTAGAAATCAAAATCCAAAACAAATCAAAAACTTAGAGTAGAAGGATAGAGTCCCTAGCAAATAAGTCTTTGACTTCGGATTCTTCCTTCTTGTTCTTCTTTGGAGGTCCTTCATCAACAACATTTGCATATTCCCTTTCTCTCTTCTTGTATCTTGGATTTTCAGGACAATCGCTTTTATAGTGACCCATCTTGTGACAATTGTAGCATTCGCTTTTGGATGTGTATCTTCCTTCCATGCCCTTTAGACGTCTTGAATGATCCTTTGTTCTTGTGATGAGCAGAGTAGGCATTTGAAACTTTTTCTTCTTCATTCTCCTTGTTGCTTACTAGAGAAATTTTGACTTCTTCCTGACTCCATGCATTCCATAGTTGTTCGAATGTAGGAGTTTCCTTCCAGTTGTTGAGACCTAATGAGAAGGCACTCCACAATGTTAGTAAGCCTAGAAGTGTCATGATTACAATCTCTTTCTTCGGTACTATCTCATCAACTACCTAGAGTTCATCTCTTAATCTAGCTATTCTCACAAAAAAGGATGCCACAATGTCTTCCTTTGTCATCTTTATAGATCTTAGTTCATTTTTAAGGCTTGCTATTTGACGAAGATTCTTGATAGTGAATAATCTTGATAATGCCTCATACATCTCTTGAGCAGAGTCTGTGTTGGATATATAGGGGATGAGGTTATCCTTTATTCCATCCACCATTAGAGTCATGGCCAATATTTATGTTTCCCTAAATTTTAACTTTTTTGCATCACTTGACTCATTAGTAGGTTTCTTTACCTTTCCCTTGACTAGATCCAAAACATTATTCTTCTCGAGGATGAGGTCTATCTTCTTCTTCCATGTTATGTAGTTAGATGCTCCTTCTAGCTTGTTTTCTCCCTTCATTGAATTGGACATTGTCCTTGAAGATGATAGATTTGACTTCTTATATGTTCCTTTTGATGACCCTTATTCAAAGTTTTTTAAAACTCTTTATTCTTCTTTCAATAGATCTTAGATCAGATCTAAGACTTTTGTGATCCATAATGTAGATGTAAGTCTTTTTGTGATTAATCTGAAAGACTTATATTTAGATCTTAGATCTTTGAGCTTCCTTTTTCCTCTTTTATTCACCTTAGCTCTGAAACCATGTTAGAAAATCAGAAAGGCAGAAAGATTCTCTTTATATTGATAATTACTTTTGATATTCTTATGTTTTCTTATGTTCCTCTTTTAACTTCAGTTCATCAAGTAATTACCAAAACAATAGCACAAAGATCACAGACACCAGATGTACGCGGACAGCCAAGGAAAAACTCCTATCTAGGGGAAAACCCAATCGAAAACTCTTCCTTAATAACTTCACGAGATAATCCAAGATTCTTGACCTAGACACAGACTTTCTCCACACCAAGTCAACCCTTTCTTCCTTATGTTGTTGATTTGTGTAGCTTAAGAGGTACTCCAAGCCCTAGGGTTTAGGGTTTGGAGGACAAAGCACCACAAGGGTCACTTGTGGGCTTGGAACCCAAGCATGGGGTTTTGCACCCATCGGGATTTGGGTCAAAACTATAATGAATTTGAGCTTGAGAAAATTTGAGGTGATAGAGCTTGATGAATCGATCCCAATGCTCCAAAGATCACTCAAATCATAGCTCTAGAAATGAAGTTATGAATTTTTGAAGTTGGCAATTAATGTTTGGATAGTCAAGTCATGTAGGCTTGAGGAATTCTTCCAAAAGACATGTCTCTTCATCTAAATTCATGGAGCCCTTCTCTTTGGTATAAATAGAAGGTGATGTGAGGACATTTTCTGTTAGGTCCCTATACTACTAGTGTAACCCCTTATTGTTATTAGTACAACCCCCTTATTATATTGTTGTGCCCATGTAGTCCACATATTGTTATTATTTTGCCCTATAGAAGCCCATTATTGTTATTATTATGCCCTTACATTATTATTGTTATGTCGGCTCTGATTATATTATGACCCCTTAAACTCCTATATATAGAAAGGAAGTCTTTTCATTTGTATCATCCAAGAATTGTTCATTTGTGTAATGTAAAGGAGGTTGCCCCTCGAAAAGGCTTGTTTCTAAGGCGTTGATCTATCTTTTCTATCTTTTTGTGAGCTGGTTTCATAACATTTGGTATCAGAGCTTTGGATTCTAGGGTTTTGTTGCTCCAAACAGGTCATCGTGGAACTTTCATTATAAAAAAATTTCTACGACATTTCAGAAGCAAAAAAAAAAAACCATTTCAGAAGAAATCGCGTTGAACCTCGTGACCGAATTTCATATCTTGTCTCGCTATCTTTTTGGAGATATGATCCGAGGAAGTTAGGGTTTTTGCAAGCTCCATAATTTCATCTAAAATAGGTCATTGTGGAATGTTCGCTACTTTCTCTACAAAGTTTTAGAAGCTAACAAAAAAAACCCATTTGAGAAGAAATCGGTCTGAACCTCAGCGCTGAATTTCAGATCTTGTCTCACTATATTTTCCGAGATATAATTTGAGGAATTTAGGGCTTTTGCAGACCCCTGAATTACATTCCAAACGGGTCAGCTTGGGAAAATCGTGATAACTTTCACTCGGAGCATCAAATTAAATTTTCGTAAGAAGTTACAGAAAGAGGGCTTCCTATAGTTTTTGGTATATCAATTTCAGGTACTAAGGTCGAAACAGTGAGACGTGGCACGTCGTACAATTTCGATCTACTGAACTAGTCTATAATCAGGTCTCCGTGGGAGATTTGGCATAACTCTTTCTTGGATAATCAAATTCTAATCAGACTTGCAGGTTTAGAAAGAGAACTCAAAGAGCTACCATAGGAAGAAACTTCAAAACTCGGAGATATGAAATTCCAGAGTTACAGTCGTTTCAAGATCAAGCTCCTAAAATCAAGAAAAATAGAGATGAGGAAGTTTGATGGCAAGGATCCGATAAATTGGATACTACAGATGGAGAAATATTTTGATCTACATGGTGTACCACAGTTACAAAAGGGTATGTATTGCATCTTCATATTTAGAACAAGATCAATTTTTATGGTATAAAGGGCTTTGTTCTCGTAAACCACTTGTTATGTGGTCAATTTTCACGGAGGAAATTATAGCACATTATGAGGATACAAAGAGCAACACCTTCTTTAGAGCAACACCACAACAACCCCGGTTGGAAGCTCGGGGATGGGGGAGCTCAACTGCTGTTTAAAGGCCCGGATATCGTTGGAAGGCCCGGACGGATAGCATAAATATCTTCCCGAACCTAATTTTCACCCGGTAAGTAAGTTGAGTAAGTAGAGGTACGAGGTACGTTAAGTGACTCGCCCGACCTAATAAGGGCGAGGAGTCGTTCGTGAAACACTTCGTTTCAAGTCATAGGGCGAGGCATAATGACATATGCCCATAGCAAGAAGAATGACTGCTATAATGAATGACGTAATTACATATGCCCATATATGCATTGTCTGCTAAACCGTAATGACATATATAATGAATGAATGCATAATGACATATATAGTCGTTTTCGGGTGGTATTGAGTTATGTCGTAATGACATATATAATACCAACATGCAGAGGACCTTCTCAGAGAGGGGGGACGGGACGGGAAGAAAGAGAGAAATGGCAGAATCAGTGAATTAGAAGAAAAAAGAGCAAAAGGGCTTTCTTACAAAGTGGAAGGAAAAATTATGGCAACAAGGAAGTCTACCCCACAACTATAAAGATGGAAGTGTTGTTTCTCCTAGCCTTCCACAACCTACAAGGATTACACCACAATAATTGGAAGAAAAAATAGAAAAGGGGCTTTGTTAAAATTGTGATAAAAAATACATTAAAGGTCATAAGTGTGCTGAGAAGAAATTATTTTACATTGATTGTGGAGAGGAGGAAGAAAAAGATCAAGAAACGTCAAAAGAAGAGTATATACACCAGGAACCAACCCTAGAGAAAGAAGAAATGAATCCGACCACATCTTGTAAAGCATTGGAAATAATTACTACTCCTCAAACTCTTAAGATAGAAGGACATATCAAGAAGAAAAAGGTTCAAGAAGTGAAATACCACATCAAGAAAGAAGAAATGACTCCGACCATATCTTGTAATGCAATGGCCAGAATTACCACTCCTCAAACTATCAAGATAGAAGGACATATCAAGAAGAAAAATGTTCAAGAAGTGAAAGATCACATAAAGCATCAAGAAATGAATCCGACCATATCTTGTAATACACTGGAAGAAATTACCACTCCTCAAACTCTCAATATAGAAGGACATATCAAGAAGAAAAAGATTCAAACAATGAAAGATCACATCGAGCATCAACAAGTTCTCCAACTTTTAAAGGATAACGCCACTGGTGCAGAATCGAATGAAACAATAGGCAGATCAACATCGCAATGAAAGAAGTTTTGATGTAGGCGATTGGGTATTTTTATGGTTACATACATACAAACAAATGTTTGTCAAGAAAGTTGTTTATGAGAAGGAAATGTTGGCAATACTACACGCACTTAAGAAATGGCGGCCTTACCTAATGGGAAGACACTTCAAGGTAAAAACAGATCATGATAGTAGTAAATACTTTTTAGAACAAAGATTATCCTCTGAAGAGCAACAAAAATGGGTCACAAAGATGTTGTTGGGTTATGACTTTGAAATCATCTACAGAAAAGCAAAGCAAAATGTTGTGGCAGATGCACTCTCAAGAAAGGATGAGGATGTGGAAGCATTGTTGTGTGCCATTTCTATTATCCAACCAGATTGGATAAACGAAACAAGGTATGAATGGAAGAAGGACGAAGAAGTGTGGCCACTCATTCAAAAGTTGCAGAAGATCCCAATGCAAACAATATTGCCAGAACTTGACGAGGAAGGAAAAATCATATTGGAGCCTAGAGCAGTCACAGAAACAAGAACCCGACAGCTACAAAATCGATCAATTTCAGAGTATCTTATCAAGTGCAAGAACTTACCTGCTGAAGATTCCACATGGGAGGACAAGAATTTTATACAAGTGCATCAAGAACTACTCAAGCGTTGAGGACAACACTTTTTAAAGGAAAGGGGCATGTTAGGTTCCTATACTACTAGTGTAACCCCTTATTGTTATTAGTACAACCTCCTTATTAAATTGTTGTGCCCATGTAGTCCACATTATTATTATTGTGCCCCATAGTAGCCCACTATTGTTATTATTATGCCCTTACATTATTATTGTTATGTCGACTCTGATTATATTATGACCCCTTAGACTCCTATATATAGAAAGGGAGTCTTTTCATTTGTATCATCCAAGAATTGTTCATTTGTGTAATGTAAAGGAGGTTTCCCCCTCAAAGAGGCTTGTTTCTAAGGCGTTGATCTATCTTTTCTATCTTTTTGTGAGCTGGTTTCATAACATTTTCCTCATCCAAATGTGCATCTATCTCCAGTAAACACATTTGAGGCAACGAAGTTATGGAGGACTAGGCGTGGAGAAGATAGGGTTGGTTTGGCATCATTTTTTCTCTGTTACAGGTCCGAGTTCATCTTAGGTGGAGGCCGCAGACTTAAGTTGGCTTTGAGTGTTGTTTTAAGTGCGAATTGGTGAGGTTTATCTCTCCTTGCTAGGCTGCAGCCCTAGCTGTCAATTTTGAGTAGGTCGTAGGCCTGAAATGCTCCGTTCAAGAGGGCTAACGTTGTTGTTGTGAGTACAGTCAACCACAGAGGAAACAAGGAAGAAATATGGGCTTGTTTGAGGGTTGGTTCAAGCCCTATCCTACAACGAGTTGGACAACAAAGGTATGGAGGGAAGTCACATTTAATAAGAGGTTGTTTGGGCATGTTTGGTAGGGTTGTTGTAGACTGACAAGTGCCCTAACTAGGAGCAGCCAAGGCAGCAGATGTTACAACACTTCAGAAGAGGTATGCCAAGGATGTAATGTGTTTTGGGTGAGTAGATGTTAGTTGGATCGTGTTCTAGTGTGGACAGAATTATTGCAGCCTATAAGTGCCATGTATTCAGGTCAAGGTGGGTAGTTGGAGACCTTAATTAAAAGCAGAACTTATAGTGAAGGATTGGGTACCATTGATCTGATTGGAGGGTAGTGTGTTGGCTACCCAAAGTAGCCCTAGTGTAGCAGACAATAAGGACGTTATTGGTACGTGATTGGGTGAAGTTTGCAACCTAAAGAGTATCTATTTGATGGACGAAAGAGGCTACTAGAAGGCAGATTGGAGCTCAGGAATTAGGCCTACCCAGAGAGCAGATTGGATCAACCTGTGTACACTCTACAGAAGTGACTTGCAGTAGTGTTAGAGGGCAACCCTCCTGGAGTCTCAATGTGTACTGGCCTTGATGGACTAAGGCACTACTAGTGAGTAGTATGGAAGTGAAGGACCGACGGGACAAGATACGACATCGAAGTTGAATCAAATTTTGTCACTGTATCTTGTATACCATAGACTATTGTATTATTCATAATTGGTTTAACATAACGAAGATTGGTGATTGTACAATTTTGTTAAAAAGTGTGTATATATGTGCATATGTGATTTACGGCTTTATATTTCCGCTGTGCAAAGTAGTTTATGGTTGAGATTCTTGGTTTGATAGCATCAATGATTTTAAAACTCTAACCTAGACCCAAGTTTGTGGAAATTCAACATAGATGATAACAACTTCGATTTAGCAGCAACAACTTCGATGTAATATCCCCAATTTTGATTTTTCATTTAATAGGATTAACGGAGTTTATTGGGGAAGTGTTAAGCCTAACACAATTTTGTAATATTGACATTGGAGACATTTTCGGTACGTGGGACTTAGGAGAAATCCAAAATTCCAACCTTAGTGGAATGTGGGGGCCACCCCTCATGGAATACACACCCGTTGGAGGAAATGTCAATTGTGTGGGAAGGGGACCGAAATAGTTGGCTAAGGGGCCCACCAGGAAAAAGGAGGCAATAATAATAAATAGGTGGTTGAAAGCAGAACAGAGGACTTTTGATAATTTGTCATTTTACACATTATTGCTCACGTTGTTTAGCTTAGTCACAGGTGTTGTTTAGCACCAGAGGTTTCCAAGGGGAAATCTCACCTTCTTCTTTGGTGGACCATGAGTGCCACCCTAGGGAGGCAAATTATACTCTTCTTTGGTAGTTAGGAAGATGCCACGTAGTAGAACGGATACCTGGCACCAGTGGGACACGGAGAAAGGGGCTTCGCAGGGCTTGGAGAGGTATTGGGCCGGGATCCATTTTATAGCTAACAGGGGTAACTTGTCTTTTTGATAATGGTTATTTTCCTGTCCTAACTAACTGGTCAAATCTAGCCATTATCAGAATATAGTTGTTGGAGGTCTGCTCTATCTATTTAATTCGCTTTGCCTTATCTGTTCATTCAACTTGTCTTGACGATGAACCACACTGGGTGGTTCGAAACGCATCGACAAATGAAATATCATGTGATTTACGCCAAAGGATCTCTCATAAACTTGATATGGATCACAGAAGCCGCAATACACAAATTGATTTGTTGTTGTTGGGTTGTTGCTTTTCTCAGTAGAACGTATTGTGTGGTTGGGCCTGCAACTTTTTCCCCAGGACTACACAGAGGGTGGTGGAGCTATTTGTGGGGAGGCTCGGTGAGTGGGATTGGGGAGCAGGAATTGTTTGGGATTTGATTGGAGGGGAATTGGAGGATATTTCTTAGCCTTCGAGGAGCAGAAAACGCTCCCATTATCACAGATGACATTTTCCAGCAGCAAAAGATGGCCAAGCACTTTGGGGTCAATTTTGGAGCTTCAAAAATAGGGAAAACCCTTTCTGGGATTTTCTGGGTTTATTGAAGAGAGGCCAAGATTAATTTGGCAGAATTTTTGGGGCAAATTTGAAGGGTCAAACAGGGGTCCCAACTCAGCCAGCAGCTAGAGGAGCTAAGGAAAATTGGGATGAAATTCTGAGGTCAACATTTGGCCAATTCCTTCATGGGTTTTTGTGGGTTATTGGAGGAGAGCCTGGAGTTAATTTCCGGGATTTGTCTGAGCACCGGAGGAGGCCCTAGTAGCCATTTCTTTCCATCCAGCAGTGCAGATTTCAAGGGCAACACAGAGCATAGAGGAGAAGTCACTTCCCATCATCCGAGCACCTTGTTTTCTCACTTCGGATTTGTCTAATTTGCCTTTTGCAAGCCCAGGGGCACTTGTTCTTGCCTATTGTACTTCTACCATGAAATATAATAAAATGGCTCAGCTTTTTTGGGGATAAATTTTTAATGTGTTGTTATTTTGCAGTATTTTGATCTTTGGTTGCATTTAAGAAATTTATGGTTGTTATCACTTAATATTTCCATTAAGAATATTACAGTGGTATCAGAGCCATGATCTTGGCCAGTTGTGGGGCAGCCAACTAGTTTAGGGAAGATTTGTGCATGTATACATAGTGACGAGTTTAACCATAAACGTCCCATGGCTCAAGGGGGATTTAATATGTGCGAATTCTTGACCCAATTGATGAAGGTGTCGGACCAGATCTATCATCTTCCTTACAAAAGAGACACTAGAGTTCCACAGGTCGTGGGGGTGCAGCCATCTACACAGGATTGTGCGGAGCAAGTAGATACACCCAGTAATGACGCAAAGGTCACCCGTGTTGGAGACTTCCTTGATCGTACTGGTTGACATCTTCGTGGAGAGAGTGGAGCATACCTCAGTACTGTCATCTGTTGAGGTGGTGACTAGGGTTGTGTATGAGGTTGTGGGTGACAGCAGCACACAGCAGAATGGTGAGGTGCCAAGAGATGTATCCACCCTTGATGAGGTGTCAGGAGGTACAGAGGTATTGGATGATGGGCGCACACAGCTAAGTCATCAATTTAAGGTTAGCCTTCTAGCATTAAAAAGGAAGGCCATATTAGTAAGAGAGCCTATTCTGTTATAGAACGAGGAGCTGGAGGGCATGAGAGTGGTTTGTGCCGATTCAACAACCCAATTGGCTCATATTGGGGGACGGTTGGATTCCTTAATAGTACAATTAGAAGGCACATTGGAGAGTCAGAGGAGCCCTCTTTAGGCATACATAGACGGGGTTAGCAACATTGTTGGGTCACCTTTGCCCATTGGAGAGAGAGAGAGACGGAGCTACCTAGTCAGATCTCATGTGTTGACCTGGATAACAGGATGAGACGATCAAAGTTGCATAGGGTGCATCATCCGCATGTTGGGGTTGTTTTATGTGCGGGAGTTCGTGCATTCGATCCCTCTCTTGGGGTTAGATGGCGAGAGATTCTGAGTCGGTACCCAATGGAGTGGGCTATGGAGATGGTGGTGGACCTGGATGTAGCTCACCAAGAGCTTCTAGGCACTAGGGATATCGAAAGCCCATACTGGTATTGGGATATAGGTGGGACTACCTACCATTTCCCAGGTATGTCGGTTGATTACGACCTAGATGTTACAATTGACCTAGCAGTTGAACATGCACATTCGCTAGGGGAGTTTCGTTCAACACCAATGGCCAACCAGTTTATGGACAGACTCCTTGGGTTGTCTTGGTATGACGATTGTACACGGGATCACAGGGTGATCAACATACTCTGGCAGGAGTTTGTTGGAGGAGGTGGTATTGGCAAGCCACCAAACGGTGCCTTCTATGGAGCTAGGGATTCTTCACATTTGTGTGGGGCATAGAGGACACAAAGCAGTGGTAGGATCACTATTGACACATAGGGAGATTCACTTCTTGGATCCCTCAAGGAGGATTTGGAGTGGAGATCCATTCATCAGCGAGTATAGTGATGCGACAGTGGAGGTGATGATACCAATTGGGTGTGGGCCAATAGGTAGAGACATAGCTCTAGGCCATCACATCCAGGGATGTGTGGGAGCATCTAGCGTTGAGCCGTAGTCTACAGGTGGACATGGAGATGCATTGTCGTGTGAAGTAGCATGTTGGATTGTGTTGTGGAGTAGGAGTGTCCTACATCACATTGAGTACACGCCAGTGACTGGTGCCTTGACACAGACAGGGCACAAGACCATACAGGGTAGTATAGCAGTAGCTGAGGATATCCTATGGTGTACAGGGACAGGTTGCGGCATACAGTGGCATGTCGAGGAGTCTGGTAGTACTTGGTGCTATGCAGTAGCATATGGTGCAGCACGACAAGCCCTTGAAGTGTTGCCTCCAATGACACTTGTGGACAAGGACATTAGGTGTACCATTAGGTGCAACTCACCCGGGATTAACGAGGACGCGCTTGAGCTTCTGAGGACGCGCTTGAGCTCCTGAGGACGCGCTTGAGCTCCTAAGGACGCCATGTTCAGTAGAGACGGGTCTTTGACTAGTTTATCAATAGATCTGAGGCAGAGAGAGGGGCATCCATAGGGTTATTCTTCAGTACCCCTCATACCCTCAGGGACTTACCCACCCATGACTCTCCAGTTGAGATGTTTGATGGATGCACAGGTTGACAAATACAGGCTTAGGGACATCATGGTTTATTTCTGAGGTAGCATATGTTCCACTCCTAGGCTCGCACGTGGGGAGTCGATTGTGAGGGAACTGCATGATGCACTTCTGGCAAGACAGGTTGTCACAGGAGCCTGAGGGATGGTGGATAGTAGACTTCGTCTACAAGAGGGCACCCAAACTCCGAGCAATATCTAGGTGTATCATCAGGAGTTGGGATAGCATATTTCACTGCGTGTTCTGGCAAGAGTAGGGCAGGTTGGCATGTGTGGGACAAACTCCTGATAATTGGGGTCCACCCATGGGATACATATAGAAGTCAAATATGAGGGCCAGATGGGTTCAAGCAGGTAGCAGCGCTACGCAACGACATCCCGTGAGGAGTGGGAGTTATGAGCTCCCAGTATGGTTGGGGGATCCATGGATTCGGTTGGCGTGTGGATGACTCCACTTTATGACGAGCAGGGTCATGGCAGAGCGTGATCCAGTTCACGTTTGATTTGACATAAGGGGGATCATTGAGACCTCCACTGCATGGCAAGGCAGACTTATCCTGTTGTTGCTCAAGGTCGAGATTGGCAGTGGAGGGGTAGATATTGGCATCATGGAGATGCCCGAGCAGGATGAGCTTGGCCTTCACCGATTTTTCACCACTAGGCCCCAAGAGAGGAGGATACAGTGTGCGTGTTGGGGAGTATGTCATAGTCAAAGTAGCGCAACATCAGCATGGTAGCACCACTCTAAGAATGCGGGACCTGAGTATTAAAACTCTTCACAGCTCAATAACCTTTAGGGATGAGCTGGCTACTATAGATGAAGATCATGCAAATCTTCCATTGGGCTTTAGCGAGTCACTGATGGAGTCAGGGACTTCATTGGTATGGAAGATTGGTCAGCAGGATGATATTAGGATAAGCTCACGTGAGCGAGATGTTATCTCTACAAGGATTGGATGGTATCTTCGAGAGTATACTCTTGGAGTGCATGGGATGGCCTATGTCGTAGGACAACTTCACAAGGAGTTGGGCATAGTGCCACATTATCATGATCCCCTACTCATTGATGGTATGTAGGGGACTTATGGTACTTATATCGAAAAGGATAGTGAGTAGAGCAAGGGGAGCTTCAAGTTGGACAATATGGCTTGGGATCCTGGTATTGAGGGATTCATTCATGTCAAGACAGTGCAGAGGTCAAGGAAGATTCAGTGGCACATCTAGGAGCCTGGCACATTTTGTAGTGACAATGGGGGAGCAACAACTAGAGAGGATTCTTGTTTAGGCATTGCTTGACAAGAAATTTTTGGAGGGGAGGACTGTAATATCCCCAAAAAAAATTCATTTAATAAGATTAATGAAGTTTATTGGGGAAGTGTTAAGCCTAGCACACTTTTGTAATCTAGGCATTGGAGACATTTGGATACGTGGGACTTAGGAGAAATCCAAAATTCCAACCTTAGTGGAATGTGGGGGCCACCCCTCATGGAATACGCACCCCTTGGAGGAAAAGTCAATTGTGTCGGAAGGGGTTTGAAATAGTTGGCTAAGGGACCCACAAGGAAAAAGGAGGCAACAATTATAAATAGGGGGTTGAAGGCAACATAGAGGACTTTTGATAATTTTTCATTTTACACATTGTTGCTCACGTTGTTTAGCTGAGTCACAAGTGTTGTTTAGCACCAAAGGTTTCCAAGGGGAAATCTCACCCTCTTCTTCGGTGGACCACGAGTGCCACCCTAGGGAGGCAAATTCTACTCTTCTTTGGTAGTTGGGAGGATACCACGTAGTAGCACGAATTCCTGGCACCAATGAAATGCAGAGAAAGGGGCTACGTAGGGCTTGGAGAGGTATTGGGCCGGAGAGAAGACATTTGTTGTTATTGGGTTGTTTCATACAAATACTTGCCAGAAGGAGGGAATTTCAAGGAGTAGAGGTGTTTTTCTCAGCAGAACTAATTGGTGATGTTGGCCCTGCATCTTTTTCCCCAAGATTGCACAGAGGCTGGTGGATCTATTTGTGGGGAGGCTCGATGAGTGGGATTAAGGCGTTGGAATTGTTTGGGATTTGATTGGAGGAGAATTGGAGGAGAGTTCTTAGCCTTTGAGCAGCAGAAAACACTCCCACTATCACAGATGACATTTTCCAACAGCAGAAAAGGGTCCAATTTCTCCAAATGAATTTGAATTGCTTGTATATATAAGCTTGTGGTGAGGTTGAATTATGCAGTTTAAGGCCGACTTGGTGTGGCAGTGACAAATACCTTATTTGACTCAATAATAAATATTTTTACATGATTCAAAAGCCCAAAAAGGGTCTTTAAATGGAAAATGACTCTAATGAATCAGTGTAAATCCTAGAAGTCCTCAATGGGGGCTTTGACCTAAAACATGATGACCCAAGCATGAAACCCATGCTTTAATAAGTCATAACAATAATAATAATAATAATAATAAACTCTTTTTCATTATTTTGATAAATACATTTCATTGTGACTCAAATACAATTTATGAAGGCCGAACCTAGTTACATTCTTCAATTGATCTGGTAGTTGGGCAATAAAATCAAGCCTCTGGCAACTCGCACTGGATAAATTAGCGATTCGCACTGGCTCATTTGGCCTCCCTCTTGCCGAATAATTTGGCCTCCTTTCTCTCGGAAAACTGGAATCTCTATGAAGAATTTTTCTACAAATTCTTTCCTCAATTTCTCTTGTTGAAACCCCATTGTTGGTGTCTCCCACACTATCATTGTGCCCTTGCTATCACTGCAATTCTACTCGTTCAAATGTGTTCTCCAAATGCCCATCAATCTCCTCTTCTAATCTCTTGTTGAGTAATTAACTCCCACGATCTAACTCCAAGATCATCTTGACTTCATTTAATCACTTTTCTAGAAGTCACTAGAGAAAAATCAATGTCTCAATTAATCACCAATTGATTAACCATTGTTCTTAAGTTAGACTAGGGAAAATAATTAAACTAGCTAATTAAATCTAATTAAGACATTTTACTTAGAAACTTTTTTTGGGTATTAAAGATAATTAATCCATCAGTGTTTCTAGCCTCATAGATACCACCTGAGACTAGAACACTTGTCTGAGTTACACAAACCAACATAGAACGGGATAAAGTTTAAGCTCATTAAGTGCACATCTCAAATTGAATAATTGATCCATTAATGTATTATACCATCATGATTGTTTCACCATATTATTAAGGAAAATATTAGATACACAAACTAACATAGAACGGGATAAAGTTTAAGCTCATTAAGTGCACATCTCAAATTGAATAATTGTTCCAGTAATGTATTATACCATCATGATTGTTCCACCATATTATTAAGGAAAATATTATATGCATACGACGGTGCTTCTAAGACTCTTAGATTCCATGGTATTGAATTATGAGACAATATCAATTCCAACTTAACCGTAGGATAAAATCCCAAACAACATGTAGCTAATGATAAGATAAAACAGAATGTAACACACCTATCAATATAACTGTGGAATAGTTGGGCCAAATGGAATTTTTATGACAGTTTCATGCATATGGTACATATTTGACTTTTCGAAACTGAACTGATGCTACTTAGATGCACGTGCATGGGATATTGGCAACTAAATGCGCAAAATGGAATCTCTCTCAAATGGGTGTTAAATCAGAATCTATGTTGTACATACATCAACATCATCCATCTTCCAAATATATTACGGTCTTACCACAGAGCTGTGAGCTACAACTGAAATTTTTAAATTATGAGATACTAATGGAACTGAACTTAGAAATCACTAAAATGGAGAAGTACAAACTACATCATAGGTCTTCTTCCACTGAACTTATATATTGATTATAAATTTACAACAAACCCACTAATGTGAGAATTCAAAATAAGGGTGTATGTATACCTTCAACAACTTTTAATGGGGACTACAATAATTTAAATTAAAAAATGTCTAGCAGTGTGGCTTACCATCAGCTAAATCCACACCACAAAAATGAATTTAGGAACATATAGCTCAAGTATTGTCTATTAATAAATTCAATATCACAAGCTATAATTAGGAAAGAACGTCTACATATTAGATATGAGCTAGCCTAACTGCGTACACTCCATGGATACACTTGCATCTCCAGATGGTTTACTTGGTTACCACTAACATTATTAGACAACAGAAGCCAAACATCTAAGAGCATTAACTATACAAATAGAAATATTTAATTGCAGGGAAACAGTACACAAATAAGCACCCTTAGACCTCTAACCATGAAACATGCAGAATATAATTTAGAACTAACTGTTGCCCTGATATATTTTGGTTAAACAGCGGACAAGGACATATGAAGTTCCATTTAATATGGGAATACAGAGGCCATTAAAATGAACATATCCTTCTTAACAGTAACGAAAACTACTTCAAAGAATCTACTAAGTATAGAAGTGACCCAGGGAAGCTAAGGGTACAATTATAATAAAATAATAATCTAATTTAAAGTCACACCCCAGATAAATGTCAAGTCGATGTATCAGACCTCCTTCTTTGCAGGACAAGGAACCCCTTTAGCATAGCACTTTGGCTTCTTTATCTACAGAAGTGTACAAACCCAACCCACCTTTAGAGTCAAACTTAAGACCTCCAAGGAGGAAACAAGAGTTCTTAACTGTTAGGCCCACCACAAAGCTTGTTATGATCTAATTATCCAAAAGAGAATCACAACTAAATACAAGAATGTCACTCCTATGATATGTGAAATAAGATGTAAGTTCGAGGTGGGTAAACCTCCCAGTTACAATTGAGAAATCCATAACACAAAACAATGTTCCATGAGTCTTATTACCCTGTCGATAGGATTAAAATTTGGGCTAGGTATTCTTGTACTACCCCTCTAGGCCAATGTGCCTGGGACTAAGGAAAGGGTGCCCTGGTCCTGAGGGAGTCCTGGGTAGAACAACGAGAAAAGAAGAGGGAAGAATTACTATTAGGAGCAATGAAAAAAAAATGTGCATAACAGTTAGATACAGAACATAATAGCCACCATGTCTTCTATTGGATAATTGGGAAAGCAAATGTTCATAACATAATCTCATGTCATTGGTCAGCAAAGTGATTCAACAGTCTTTCCAAAAACTGATTCATTTCAATTCAAGTACAGCGCGTATAGAGGGAACACAACATGGAAGGAGATAAAATGGCAAGGGGGGCTATAGTTTTACAAGCCACGCAGCTTCTCACATGAGAGACTATAAATGGCGTTGAGGGTCCAAAAAATAGTAGAAATCTTAGAAATGCTCTCACACCATGTATGAAATATCCCCAATTTTGATTTTTTATTTGAGGGGATTAATGAAGTTTATTGGGGAGGTGCTAAGCATAGCACAATTTTGTAATTTGGGCATTGGAGGAATTTTTGGCGTATGGACCTTAGGAGAAATACAAAATTATAGCTCTAATGGAATGTGGGGGCCACAAGAGAAGGAAATTCGACCCAATGGAGCAATTCACACTAGTGAGAAGAGAGAGAAAGGAACGGGTGCGAATTAGTGGAAGGTGGGGGCCACCAAAGGAGAGAGGGCCAACAATTATAAATAGAACTTGGAGGTCTCCATTTGGTATGTCATGTCCCCATTTTCATTCTTCTTCATAGTACGGCCAGGGTGGATTTCCAGGGCAGGGGTTGGCTAGGTCAGTGGAACAAGTTTATGTCATCAAGGGTCCTGATGGAGTTTTGAGGAGATTTTATGGGATTTGTTGGCATTCACTTGGCATATTCCATCATCTGCACAATTCGCCTTTCGTTCAGTCGCATTTCGACAACTTTCAAAAATCAGCGTTATTATTGGGCATAACTTAATTAATTATGCTCGAGGTGGCATTCTGAGGAGATTAATTGATGGAAAACCTCAATGTAACAGCTCATTGGAACCGGAACGAGAAGATCTACGAGATGGGATGCTGAGAAGAGACTTCCAATTGCCAAAGAGAGTATGGTGGGTGATTTTCCATTTGCCTTAGTAAAAAAAATGACTTTAATTAGTCATTTAATTAAGGAAAAATAATTAATTGGAGAAAAAGGGCCAAAAGTGACTTAAGTGAAATAAAATAAAATTAAAAGGTCACTTGATAAAGTCAATGGAGGAGCTTCTAGAATAATAATAAATTAAGATGCTTCTAGAGGCTTGGAGATCTGTCCATGAGATCTATAAAAGAGTAGGAGAAGGTCATTTGGAGACATCTTGGATCTTGGATTTGTGTTTCTTCCTTGTGGAGAGGTTTGAGAATCCGGTTCTCTACTTCAGCAGTAGCCCCAGGACGGAAACCTTCGGGTGATTCAGTGAGATTGGGCGAGCACCCATCGCTTCCCTTGGTGAATCCATTCAGGGTTCACAGGTTGTAGTCTACTATAGATGAGCCCATTGGTTCTCATGAACCATCATATGAAGTTGTTGACAGCAAGCCATATTTATATTCGAGTGTGTATGGTGAGGAGTTAGTGGACCCTATGAGAGACATTCGAGATGATGGGTCATCAGTGATGATTCAACAGGAGCAGCATATG
The DNA here is from genome assembly GCA_031772625.1 of Pinus tabuliformis. Taxonomy (NCBI): domain Eukaryota; kingdom Viridiplantae; phylum Streptophyta; class Pinopsida; order Pinales; family Pinaceae; genus Pinus; species Pinus tabuliformis. The sequence continues at coordinate 1,042,871,097 of CM062816.1, read as the reverse complement.
GTGGAGCATGAGTCAGCTCAGGAGGATGATATGCATAGTATGCATGATGAGCCTTTTGGGGAGAGCCAGTTGGAGGTTCATGTTGAGCCCATGATGGAGGAGGATGAGCAACCATCCTTGGGGCCAGCCATTGATGAGGAGCAGATAGATGTGCAGACAGCTAACAGGGTGGCAGTATTTGCAGGCATATGTCTTCAAGAGGTGTTAGAGTATGACAGGATAGTGTTGCAGGAGATTGGTGGATTGGAGGAGCGTGGAGTTTCACATCAGACAAGGGAGGCGACAGTGCATCCATCTTTGGGTCTACCCATTGATGAGGTGCAAATAGATGTACTGGCAACCAACAAAGATGCAACATTTTCAGGCAACAACCCTCTTTAGGAGTACATAAACAGGGCTTGCAGCACAATTTGCCCAATTTTTCCCATTAGAGGGAGAGAGGCAGGATTTGTTGGACATGTTTTGATTGACTGGGTAGAGCATCAAAAATTGAGCGTGGACCAATATCAGCGTAACAGACGTATTCCTTGCACATGTGTCCATACATTAGATTGGCGAGAAATCATGAGTTGGTATCCTTTTGATGGAGTATCAACCTTAGTTCAGGTTACAGTACAGCAGGGGCACTTAGATGAGGGTGTTACTATATGTTTTCATGGGCAATGGATGTGGACCGATGGTTCATCAGTATTTCAGTAGCACTAGCCCGACATCAGCAGAGTGGGGTTGACCTCAATCTATGCCCAAGGTTGGATTGGAGAGAGGTGATGACTTGATACGCGGTGGATGGAGTAGCATTCATAGTTGGAGTTATAGCACAGCAGGAGCCTTCGAGCCTTGATACTTGTTCTTAGTGGCATTGAGATCGAGGAGGATTTGTTGATAACAGGTTCAGTCAGAGATTAGTCTAGGATCCAGGCATTGAGGGGTTTGTTCATGATGGGTTGACACAAGAGCAGAGTATCACGAAGTGGTTCATATGGTATCCGAGCATTGGGTCTCAGTTGCGTCGAGCCACCAAATTGGTCCATAGATTTGGATTGCTTGAGTGCAAGCAATCTTGGGGCGGGAGGACTGTCATGTCCCCATTTTTATTCTACTTCATAGTACAGCCAAGGTGGATTTCCAGGGCAGGGGATGGCTAGGTCAATGGAGCAAGTTTATGTCATCAGGGGTCTCGATTGAGTTTTGAGCCGATTTTTTGGGATTCGATGGCATTTTCTTGGCATATTCCATCATCCACACAGTTTGCCTTTCGTTCCGTTGCATTCCGACAACTTTCAAAAATTAGCGTTATTATTGGGCATAACTTAATTAATTATGCTAGAGGTGGCATTCCGAGGAGATTAATTGATGGAACATCTCAGTTTAATAGCTCGTTGGAACCAGAACGAGAAGATCTACAGGATGGGATGTTGAGAAGAGACTTTCAGTGGCCGAAGAGAGTATGGTGGGCGATTTTCCATTTTCCTTAGTAAAAATATGACTTTAAGTCATTTAATTAAAGGAAAAATAATTAATTAGAGGAAAATGGCCAAAAGTGACTTAAGTGAAATAAAATTAAATTAAAAGGTCACTTGATAAAGTCAATGGAGGATCTCATAGAATAATAATAAAACAAGATGCTTCTAGAGGCTTGGAGATCTATCCATGAGATCTATTAAAGAGTAGGAGAAGGTCATTTGGAGACATCTTGGATCTTGGATTTGTGTTTATTTCTTGTGGAGAGGTTTGAAAACTCAGTTCTCTACTTCAGCAGTAGCCCCAAGATGGAAACCCTTGGGTGATTCGTGAGAGTGGGTGAGCACCCATCTCTTCCCTTGGTGAATCCATTTAGGGTTCACAAGTTGCAGTGTATTGTTTTTCAGTTTGTTTTGGAGGCTGATTTGCGGCATTATTGTAGATCTATTTGAGGTTCGTTTATCTCAACTATATGGGTTGTATGTGCATGTAAACCCAGTTTATCTAATATAATAAAGCTGAGGATTTCTTGTTTAGTGTGTTATGGGATTGCATTGTTCTATTGGCTTAAATTTTACATGGCAATCTTCTGTTTATGAATAGAATTTTTATTTGAAGAAATTTTGAGTTAGAATTTGAAGAAAATTTTTACTTGTTCCAAATTTATTTCATTTGGGACATTACATGGTACTTTCGATCATTTGACATTTTACACTTTGTTGCTCAAGTTGTTCAGCTGAGTCACAGGTGTTGTTTAGCACTAGAGGTTTCCAAGGGGAAATCTCACCCTCTTCTTCGGTGGACCACGAGTGCCACCCTAGGGAGGCAAATTATACTCATTTTTGGAGTTGGAAGGAAGACCATGAAAGCAGCATGAATTCGGAGTTAGTTGGGACGCAGTTCAGGGAGCCACGCAGTGATTGGACGAGAGAAGAGTAGAAGTGAGGCATTATATTGTTGCTAGGCCACTCTTTGACAAATTTTCTGGCATAGGAGGGAGATTTGCAAGGACAAAAAGCATCACACAACAACCATTTGAATTCCTGGAGGAGGGCCTGTGTCATTCTGTCCATGGACTGCACAACTTGTGTTTGCGGGGTTTGAGGATTTGCGAAGGGGTTTGAGGATTTGGGGCTATTTGGAGTTGGTTTGGAGGGATTGTGGGGGATTTTTCAGCATTTTGGTGGAGCAGCAAACACAACATCTGCTATAGGTTACATTTTCTGCTTGTGGAGGAGGGCCAAGCATTTGGGGTCAATTTTGGAGCATCAAAACTAGGACAAACACTTTTTGGGTTTTTCTGGGTTTATTAAGGAGAGGCCAAGATTAATTTGGTAGAATTTTCTGGGCACATTTGAGGGGTCAAACAAGGATCCCAACTCAGCCAACAGCTAGAGGAGCCATAGCAACCATTTCTTGCAGCGAGCAGTGCAGATTTCAAAGGGACAGCGTAGAGCTTGGTTGGGGACAGCCACACTTGTGTCCAAGCAGTTGATTACACCACTTGGGCATTGTTAGCTTGCCTTGAGCAAGCCCAAGTGCATGCATTCTGATCTTATCTTGTACCCAACATTTATCTTAATAAAATGGCTAAGCTCAACATAGATTTTGGCATTTTCTGGGTGTTTAATGTGGTGTAATTTTATGTGTGTGTTTTTGCTATGTTTGCTTTGTTTATCATTGTAAATTTCCATTAGGAATATTATAGTGGTATCAGAGCTATGATCTTGGCCAACTGTGGGGCAGCCAACTAGATCAGGGAAGATTTGTGCATGTATACACGATGACAAGCTTAACCATAAACGACCCATGGCTCAAGGGGGATTTAATATGTGTGAATTCTTAACCTAGTTGATGAAGGTGTCGGACCAAATCTATCCTCTTCCTTACAGAAGAGACCCTAGAGTTGCACAGGTCGTGGGGGTGCAGCCATCTACACAGGTTTGTGGGGAGCAAATAGATAAACCCAGTATAACGCAAGGGTCACCCGTGTTGGCGACTTCCTCGACCGTGTTAGTTGACATCTTAGTGGAGAGAGTAGAGCATACCCCAGTAATGCCATCCATTGAGGTGGTGACCGGGGTCGTGTCCAAGTTTTTGGGTGTTAGCAGCACACAACAGATGGGTAAGGTGCTAGGAAATGTATCCACCCTTGATGAGGCGCCAAGAGTTACAGAGGTATTGGACAATGGTCGCACACAGCAGTGTCATTAGTTTCAGGCCGACCTTCTAGCATTAAAAAGGAAGGCCGCATCAATACGAGAGGTTATTCTAAGGTAGAACGAGAACTGGAGGGCATGAGAGTGGTTTGTGCCGCGTCAGCAGCCAAGTTGGATCACATTGGGAAACGACTGGATTCCCTATTCGAACAGTTAGAGGGCACATTGGAGAGTGAGAGCAACGTTCTTCAGGCATACATAGACAGTTCCAGCAACAATGTTGGGTCACCTTTTCCCATTGGAGAGAGAGAGACGGAGCTACCTAGTCAAATCCCATGTGTTGACCTGGATAGCGGGATAAGATGATTGAAGTTGCACAAGGTGCGGCATCTGCATGTTGGGGTTGTTCTATGTGTGGGAGTTCATGCATTCGACCCCTCTTTTAAGGTTGGATGGCGAGAGATTTTGATTTGGTACCCAGTGGAGTGGGCTATGGAGATGGTGGTGGACTCAAGTGTAGCTCAGCAAGAGCTTCCAGGCACTGGGAATACCAGAAGCCCAGACTAGCATTGGGATCCGGGTGGGACTACCTATCATTTACCAAGTATGTCGATTGATTACGACTTGGATGGTACAGTTGACCTAGCAGTTGAGCACCCACATTCGCTAGGGGAGTTTTGGTTAGCACCATTGACCAACCAGTTTATGGGCAGACTCCTTGGGTTGTCTTGGTATTACGATTGTACACGGGATCACAGGATGACCAACATACTCTAACAGGAGTTTGTTGGAGGAGGTGGCATTAGCAGGCCACCATACGTTGCCTTGTATGGAGTTGGTGATTCTTCACACTGGTGTGGGGCGCACAGAATGCAAAGGAGCAGAGCAGTGGTGGCATCACTACTGACACATGGGGAGATTCACTTCTTGGATCCCTCAGGGAGGATCTGGAGTAGAGATCCATTCATCAGTGACTATAGTGATGCGATAGTGGAGGTGATGATACTAATCAAGTGTGGGCCGACATGTAGAGACACATCTCTAGGCCATCACATCCAGGGTTGTGAGGGAGCATCTAGCATTATGCAGTGGCCTACAAGTGGACATGGAGATGCATGGTGGTATGTCATAGTGTGTTGGATTGCATTGTGTAGTAGGAGTGTCTTACATCACATTGAGTACACACAGGGAGCGACTGGTGCCTTGACACAGACAAGGCACGAGATAGTACAGGGTGGTATAGCAGTAGTCGGGGATATCCTGTGGTGTACAGGGACAGGCTGCGGCATACAGTGGCATCTCGAGGACTGTGGTGGTACTTGGTGCTATGCAGTGGCATATGGTGCGGCACGGCGGGCCCTTGGAGCATTACATCCAATGAGACTTATGGAAATGGACATTAGGTGTATTGTTAGGTGCAACTCACCCGGGATCGACGAGGACTTCGTTGAGCTCCTGAGGACACCATGTTCAGCGGAGACAGGTCTTCGACTAGTTTACCAGCAGATCCGAGGCAGAGAGAAGGGTATCCATAGGGTTATTCTTCAGTACCCTTGCAGACTCTTGATCATACCCTTGGGGACCTACCCACCCATGACTCTCTAGTTGAGACGTTTGGTGGAGGCACGGGCTGAGGTATACAGGCTTAGGGACAACGTGGTTTATTGTCGAGGTAGTATAGGTTCCACTCCTGGGCTCACACGTGGGGAGACAATTGCGTGGGAACTACATGATGGACTTCTGGCGAGACAATCCTAGGTGTCACATGAGCCTGAGGGACGGTGGATGGTAGACTTCGTCTACAGAAGGGCACCCAAACTCCGAGCAGTATCCAGGTGCATCATCAAGAGTGGGGATAGCAGATTTCACTGCGTGGTCTAGTAGGAGCAAGGCAAGTTGGCTTGCGTGGGACAGAGTCCTAATACTTGGGGTCCACCCATGGGATACATACAAGGGTCAGAGATGAGGGTCAGATGGGTTCTAACAGGTAGCAACGCTACGTAGCGAGATCTTGTGAGTGGGCGTTATGAGTTCCCAGTATGGTTGGGGGATCCATGGATCTGGTTGGCGAGTAGATCACTCCACTTTGTGATGAGCAGGGTCATGGTAGAGGGTGATCCAGTTCACCTTGGGTTTGACACATGAGGGATCACTAAGACCTCCATTACTTGGAGAGGCAGACTTATCTCGTTGTTGCTCAAGGTCGAGATTGGTAATGGACGGGTAGATATTGGCATCATGAAGACGTCCAGACAAGATGAGCTTGGCCTTCACCAATTTTTTGCCACTAGGCCCTGAGAGAGGAGGATACAGTCCGCGCACGATGGGGAGTATGTCATAGTCAAAGTAGTGCAGCATCAGCATGGTGGCACCACTCTGAGATTAGCTGGGGACCTGAGCATTACAGCTCTTCACAACTCAATAACCTTTAGGGATGAGCTGGCTACTACAGGGGGAGATCATGCATATCTTCTACTACAGGGGGAGATCATGCATATCTTCCATTGGGCTTTAGCAAGTCACTGATGGAGTGGGGGACTTCATCAGCATGGCAGGTTGGTCAGCAGGATGATATTAGGGGAAACTCACATGAGCGAGACATTATCTCTGCAGGGATTGAGTGGTACCTTTGAGAGTATACTCTTGGACTACATGGGATGGCCTACATGGTAGGACAACTTCACAAGGAGTTGGGCATAGTGCCACATCATCATGATCCCCTACTCATTGACGGTATGCAGGGGACTTCTGGTACTTATACCAGGCAAGATAGTGAGTGGAGCAAAAGGAGCTTCATGTTGGACAGGATGGTTTGGGATCCTGGTATTGAGGTATTCTTTCACGGCAAGACAGTGCAAAGGTCAGGGATGATTCAGTGGCGCATATGGGACCCTGGCACATTTTGCAGTAACAATGGGGAGCAACAACTAGAGAGGATGCTTGTTCAGGCATTACTTGAGGACAAGCAAGTTTTTGCGGGGAGCACTGTAATATCCCCGATTTGGATTTTTTATTTGAGGGGATTAATGGAGTTTATTGGGGAGGTGCTAAGCATAGCACAATTTTGTAATTTGGGCATTCGAGACATTTTTGGCGTATGGGACTTAGGAGAAATAGAAAATTATAGCTCTAGTGGAATGTGGGGGCCACAAGAGAAGGAAATTCAACCCAATGGAGCAATTCGCACTAATGAGAAGAGAGAGAGAGAGAAAGGGGTGTGAATTAGTCGAAGGTGGGGGGCACAAAAGGAGAGAGGGCCAACAATTACAAATAGAGCTTGGAGGTCTCCATTTGGTACTTTTGATCATTTGACATTTTACACTTTGTTGCTCAAGTTGTTCAACTAAGTCACAGGTGTTGTTTAGCACCAGAGGTTTCCAAGGGGAAATCTCACCCTCTTCTTCGGTGGACCACAAGTGCCACCCTAGGGAGGCAAATTCTACTCATTTTTGGAGTTGGAAGGAAGACCACGCAGGCAGCACGAATTCAAAGTTAGCTGGGACACAATTCAGGGAGCCACACAGTGATTGGAGGAGAGAAGAGCCGGAGTGAGGGGTTGTATTGTTGTTGGGGCACTCTTTGATCAATTTCTAGCACAGGAGGGAGATTTGCAGGGACAGAAAGCATCACACAACAACCATTTGAATTCCTAGAGGAGGGTCTGTGTCATTTTGTCCATGGACTATGCAGTCCTTTGTTGAGGCAACTTGTGGGGTGGCTTGCGAAGGGGTTTGAGGAGCTGGGGCTATTTGGAGTTGGATTGGAGGGGATTGTGGGGGATTTTCCAACATTTTGGTGGAGCAGCAAACACAACATCTACTACAGGTTACATTTCCCACATGTGGAGGAGGGCCAAGCATTTGGGGTCAATTTTGGAGCATCAAAACTAGGACAAACCCTTTCTGGGTTTTCTGGGTTTATTAAGGTGAGGCCAAAATTAATTTGGCAGAATTTTATGGGCAGATTTGAGAGTTCAAACAAGAATCCCAACTCAGCCAGCAGCTGGAGGAACTAGGGGAAATTGGGCCAAAATTCTAATGTCAACAATTGGCTAATTCCTTTGTGGGTCTTTGTGGGTTATTGGTGGAAAGACTGGGGTAATTTCTTGGAATTTTCTGAGCACCAGAGGAGGCCCTAGCTGCCATCTCTTGCAGCCAAGCAATGTAGATTTCAGAGGGACAGCGTAGAACTTGGTTGGGGACAACCACACTTGTGTCTGAACAGCTGATTTCACCACCTGGGCATTGTTAGTTTGCCTTGAGCAAGCCCAGGTGCATGCATTCTGATCTTATCTTGTACCCAACGTTTATCTTAATAAAATGGCTCAGCTAGCAGATTTTGGCATTTTCTGGGTGTTTAATATGTTGTAATTTTATGTGTGTTTTTTTGCTTTGTTTTTTTTTTATCATTGTAAATTTCCATTAGTAATATTACAATGTAGAAATTTTCTGCAAATGCTTAGAAATTTCACCTCAAACATAAGGTTTTCCAACTCTATTTGCTGTGAACTTTGAAACTTAGGGCTAATCTGAAACATTCAATTACAGCGCCAAATACTTCACTGCACTTCAACACAAATCAATAGGCAGCCCAAGAAAAATAGACACCTATCAAGTGTATTTCCACGCCAACAAGGTATAGCCCATACGACAATCTTTTTCAAGCATATATCAAATTTCAAATATCAAATAACTTTGTTAAAACAGATTATTACAGCTATAAATATGCTCCTGTATCTTCAAGGAGTGTGTTAGAATCACTTAACAATTTCAGCATAATGTTATGTCAGATTAGCAATGGAAACAGGTGCTGGTATCTAGCCAAACAAGAAGATAACACAAGCTAAACATCAAATCTGCAAGTACATAATATTGGGGTAACTGAAACATTTCAAATATATACAAGAGATAAAGTACATATACATAGCAACAACTAATCACGAGCTAGTATTAATCAGTCTCTCCAAACCCTATCTAATAAAAACATAGAAACCCTAACCTAGGTTACAAGTAACATGACGTTTAACAGTGTTATTCGAAAAAAGTTAAAACCTGTTACATAGAAAAAAACTGTTAAAACCCTCATTTTTGGCACACATTTGTTGTTTCTTGGTAAATAATGCATCTCTCAAGAAACCTCTTCCATTTCCAGCGAAATTTCTTAGAGAAACCATCTCCGTGACTAACTTTGTGTTCAACAAAACATGTTTGTTTCTTCCAACAAAACCTATATTGACTTGATTTAATGCTTACTATGTTTCTAAATCAATCAATCAATCAATTTATAGATATATAGAGGTCAATTGGGTGTATCTCGTATGGTTGGGATTCAGGAGGTGTGATTGCTATCTTCCCCGCCTAGGTTCAAGTTTTGCAAGTGACATGTTGAGCTTGATGTTGTCTGTAGCTTGAGCAGTGTTAAGGCATTTGAGTAAAATCTATTTTTGTAAGTTCACTATATCTAGTGAAAGTCTTTTAATGAAGTGTTAGAATCTAATAAATTTTATTTTAAATAACTAGTGATTTAAATTAAATCTCAACCATTGATCTCATCATGAGATTAGGGTTTCGGTATTCAAGGCAGGGCAAGGCAGAGGGTAAAGACATCCATTCTTCACAAAAGACAAATTGATCAAAAGGTGAAGCAATTCAGCAAAGAAAGAGTAAGAAGCAACGTAAAGGAGGAAGATAAGTTCGCAAGCAATTTGGCAGGCCAAGATCAAACATGCAGCGAACTCCACAATTGCATAGACTATTCTGTACAGTTCTGTATAGTTCCGTATGGCTCTGTACAGTCGTACGGACAGGACTGTAACACATATTTTCATATATGTTTCAGCAGAGGCTGAAAACGTCAGTTTCGAGGTGTCCTTGTAAGGGTCGGGTGCACACACCTCGCACCCCATGCACCGCAGACAGGGGGACGTTTGGGGGTACATTTCCCCATGCACCCGTTTTGGGGAGTCTTGGGGATACGCAAGGGGGTGTGTTTCCCCAGTGTGAGGGACACGACTCCCCAAAAGGGGTGCTTCTGAGCATCCCCTTTTGAGGGTGGGTGCATCCCCCTTCGAATTTGTCTAATAACACTTAATGTAGAGGACCAATCATTGAGATTGACTCCTTGATGTTGATTTTATTTTCAGTCCTCATTGTCCACTTTTACTTTTCAGTTTTAACTTTGTGTGACACTAGATGTTGATGACCTAATACCAATTATTGACTCCTCACTCTTAACTATTTTTGAGTTTGAGACTTTGAGTTATACCAATTTTGAATTCAGTAATTTACTATTTTAGTGTTCAAACTTCAGTATCTAGTATAAAGTAATATACTAGTCTGTTTTGTTTTTAAATTTTAATTTAGATTCTAGAATGATGAATTTGTTTTTAAATCAATGTAGATTATAGAATGATGAATGACATGGATCAATGTATTTGAATATTTCATTATTGAATTTTATTATTGAATCTTGTGGTATGGATGAATGATGAGTATATCATAGAATGACGTATGTATCAAAATGAATGATAAGGAGTGATCAATGTATTTAGTATTTACTATTACTATTAGTCTATTTATGCTCTCATTATTGAATATGAACTTGAATTTTCTATATATAAAATTAAAAATTATATACCCCAACATCCCCCCGCACCCCAAACATTTTCTCTAAAATTTGAGGGTACTCCCACACGTTCCTCTTGTGCATCTCCCCGCACCCGCGTCTTGGTGGAACATAGAGAATTTCATGTGTACTTGATAAATTATTGTTTCCCTTCCAGTTTTGATCATTAATGATGAGATGATTTGAAGGGCAGAATTTCATGTGTACTTGATAAATTATTGTTTTCCTTCCACTATATATTTTTCCAACTATATGTGTGAGTATTGCATGTTCAAAAATTAATTTTTGTTATTCAATAAATTCAAGATTTGATTTATTTAATTACAAAACATAGGGCAGCAGACACCTAGGGTTATGGAAAATTTTCAAAGGTCATATTTAGTATCTTGTTGTAATGGCTTCGAGCCTTGTTGTTGTACCACCTTGAGACCTAAATATTATCTTATCCTTGCCTATGGCCTGGACGGCGGGGTGCTTGGTTACATGGCATATATATATATATATATATATATATAAAGACATGGCATATATATATAGACCAAAACCCTAAACCTAGACTTCGTTGACAAGAAAACTCATTATATACCCATAATCTGTTGTCATTTCCTCTCCAACATCACATTGTACAATTGAATCTTGAGCATTTAAGCTTGGTGATCAAGTTGTTGAAGTTGAAGTAGTAATGCACCTTTGGAGTGTCAAGTTTTGCTACCATTTAGGACCAATTCTCGCATGGTACATTATACAGGTAATTTTCATGACAAAAATACTTTGAGTTGTGTTAAATTCGGTAACAGAGTTTTAGCTATTTTAAGGTGTGTGTTTGTATGTATATGTGTGTGTGTGTGTGTGACTAGAGGAATCAATATCTAGGCCAGTTTCATGCTCACCTAACACGGGGTAGATTCTAGTTGCTACCACTATAAACCCTGGTTGCTTACATATGCCCCTTCCGCAGACACAGGTAAATCGGGGGGATCTGAACCTCAAACCTCCTAGTACATAGCACTTCATTTCATGACCATTGCTAGATATTTTTATGTGTATATGTGTGTGTGTGTGTGTGTGTGACTCGAAACTCGTCAAATTCGTAATCACGTGACACGGGGTCGATTCCGACTGCTACCACTATAACCCCTAGGTACCTACGTATGCCCCTTCAGCAAGCACAGGTAAATCAACGGGATTTGAACCTCAAACCTCCCAGTACATAGAAATTCATTTCCAAGACCATCACCAATTCAATGGCCCCCCGAGGACTAAGATTTATAGGTATATATATGGAGAAATTTTAGTTACTCATTTTCTACTCAACAGCAATGAATAAAATCCCTCATTTTTACATTCTATGTTTTTATAATATAGAGCTTTATTTGTAATCATGTCAACATTAATAATGTATTTTTTTTGTTAGCAAAGATAATACAAAACAGAGTTGCATTTGCATGCTTGGCTTTGTTTATGAATATGAACATGATATCTCTTTGTTTAATTAAAAATAGAAATATTCTTTTATATTGGCGCCTAGAAAACACCTATTAAAGCCACATACTAGTCCCAAAAATGCCTAGAATGTGAAAACCAACGTGAAACAGGCTAGAAAAGAAACCAGTCATACCATAAAACATTTCCTTATTTGGAAATGTTGTACAATATGGTTAGCAATGTTTTCAAAGGCCATTTTGATAGAAAAATGCAACATTTCCACAAATCTTTTTTCTTGTGGGATAATCCAAGTGCCCCTTTAAGGGTGTTGAACATTGAATTTGGGATTCTTGGCCAACTTGATTATAGAAGTATTCACTTCTTTCTCCCGCAAGAATTCAAGAATTTTCGTAACCCACACAATCTCCTTTCTTTCTTTTGCAACTGTTGATTATTCAATAGGCCTTCTATACTGATAATTGTTTCTAATAATTTATTTATTTTCACATTCTTACCCATCATTTCATTATTAAACAATTACACAAAACACATCAACCATTTAACATTTATAACAATAGAATTATGAAGAGACACCCACACAAAGAAACACAATAGTTTACCCTGGGAAAAAACCCAACAACCTTTACAATAGATAAATCTTCAATTCAACAGAGATACATCTTAGCCAATAACTAGGTCAAACCTAGTTCATACTTCTGGACAAGTCAATTGGCCCAAGAAAACATGCTTTGTTCTGCCCTAGGACAAAATTTTGTCCTTCTTCCTTATTCATAATCTTATCCCTTCTTTGCATGCCAAAACATAAGAATATGCCTCAGAACATAATCTCATCCTTGCCTCAGAAAAATATGAACTTCTTGAACAAAACCGAATTGTGTCTTGGAGGGAGGTTGAATGCCTCATTTATATAGTAATCTAACAATCTAATAGGTGCGTCTTACACTAGGGACGACTTGTATATTTGGAGGGGCCGACTTGACTAGGAGACCAACTTCATCTTTTTGGAGCCAAAAATTCGGTTCTTACAAATTCAAATCTCTCTTTTTCAATCGACATGAAGAACATGTCTTTTGATATTTCTTTTTGTTTCTAGCATGAAGAACATGCTTACAAATACATTAATGACTCAATTATACATTATGAAGACCGACCATAGTTACAAAAATCAACACTCCCTCTTAACTAGGGAGGTATTCATAATGACTATCTAGATGTTCTCATGTTGACAAAATTTCTCTATGAAAAGGTTATAAAAAAATCATCATCAACCTTGTCAGCATCTCTGACATAAGGTAAATTATCAGCTTCATCTACTCATCATCTCTAACATCATCATCATCAATATCAGCGTCAACTAGTTGGAATCTTTGACATTGTCAGCATTAACTAGTAGACACAACTGGTCGGTACCACTAACCCATACTAGTCGGTACTCCTGACACATAGCACAACATTTAGCATCAACTAGTCAATGTAACTCTGGTCGGTACCACAGACCCACACTGGTCAGTACACTCCTATTCAATCCCTTTGAATCGTGGTGAAACTCCAAAGACCACACTCTATCTAAGCAACTAGGCCCAATGCTAAATGGTCTCCTCATCCAATCTAGAGACACTGAACCTGATGTTGAAAGCCACACACTCAACTGAGTGAATCTGAGCTTCTAGGACTATTCTTCCCAATTGGGCAACATCTTTGACACAGAAAGAATAATTGTCCTCTGCTGGACCATTCTCCCCAACTAGTCAACAACTTTGACACAAGCAGAATGATTGTCCATGATGTTGTCATATCAACACCTAACACAATCTTAGAAGATAAACAAGAGATCGGGGAGAAGACGAAAACCTAACACAATCTTAGAAGATAAACAAGAGATCGTGGAGAAGACAATCTTAAGTTGAGATGAGAGCTCATCGACTTTGAAATGAACAAAGTTCATTTGTTGAATATGAATAAGGTTCATTTATTAAATATCCAACATAAAAAGGAAAAAATCAATATAAGACAAGAAATAAATATATTAAATAATGAATGAGAAATAAGTTGATGATACAATACCAAGTGACAATGTACTTATAGAATTGACTAGTCACAATGGATGAGGGCTCATGTCCCTTGGTAGGCCATGTCCTTTAGATAGGATGTGTTGTTAAGAACAAACTCCATAATGAGTATAAGGATAGCAAGAATAAGAAATCCATGCCTTGATTATAATAAAATGCCAATGAATAAAGATCCACTTTGAGGGGGAAACCGCCCTTTACAATACATCTAATGCACAATTCAAGATGCCTATACAAAAGAAACTCCTTTATTATAAATAGAAGATTAAGTGAACATGATGTAACCTACCATTAAGCCGACCTAACCATAACTAATAAACTGATAATGAATGATTGTTAAGGCATTAGCATAGGGGCCTTAGGGGCCTTAACATAGCCCCCATTTTTTTAAAAATATTTTCCCTCAGAGCTTGTAATTAAGGTTGTCTCTTCATGAACTGCTCATTTTGCTTCTACAGACATATTCTTCCGCTTGATTAAGTACTCCATAATGGTTGTATTTCGAATACAAAAAATGTTGATTATAACTTTTCCTATTCAAGAATCAACTTCCCTTCTACATTTAATTCTGAAAGTTCTATTTGCACTAACATAATTCGTCCCAAAAGTTGACCCCTCATTGTCAAGCATCTTAGTTGGAGTGTTGGAAATGGCACACATATCAATATTTGGACTGATAAATTTTGTCCTCTGAGCCTTATTGGAGAACTTGAAGACCTCAGAGAGTCATCTCATTGGATGCAGGGAAATGGTTTCCGCAAGTTGAACAGTATCTCAAAATGGGATAATCATGGTCGTTGGAAGGGTTGGTTCAAACCTAAATTCCCTCCCTTAGAAAATAAATGGACAAAATTAATTCATGCTCTGAAAGGTATGGCTACCATTTCGATCAACCTGAAAGATCATCATAGATGGAGTATAAGTCTGTCAAAGTACTACTCTGTTAAATTGGGCTATACCTTGCTTATAAAGCGTTTTCCTCACACCCCTCCCAATAGGTTGTGGGTAAAAATATGGTGCAACGACGACATTTCAAAGGTCAATACATTCTATTGATCCCTAGTTCACGAGAAATCCTCACTGCCGAGAACCTCAAAAAGAGAAGCATTTCAGGCCATCAAGATGTGTTTTATGTTGCAATGATGAAGAAACTATACATCTTTTTTGGTTTTGCCCCTCCGCAATGGAGGTCTGGCAAATGGCTTTCAATATTATCTCTTGTATTCTCTCTATTCCAAGTTCATGGGAGGAAATGCAAGTCAATTGGAGGGTGAAATATTTGTGGCCCAAAAAAGCTTCTTCGGTGTCGATTCAACGCTGGAGTTTCTTGCCAAAGTTTCTTTGTTGGTCTACTTGGATAGATACAAATGTTAATTTTGCATTGTTCTATGTTGTTACAATTACTTTAGCCCAATCCTTAACTTCAATTAGGAATCAATTCAATTCTTCCAATAAACAATAGCAATTGTAGATAAAAAATTAAATGAGAATGAGCAATAAGAGAATCAAAAGCAATAACAAGAGACACCAGTATTGGTCAAAGACAAAGGAAAAACCTGTTGAAGAATGTAACTAGTGTCAGTCTCAATAGTTGTATTTTAGTCATGATGTAATGTATTTGTCAAAAAAAAGAAAAAGAAATTTTATTTTAAATAAAAATTGACTTATTAAAGCATGGGCTTCATGCTTGGGTCAACTGTTTATAGGTCAAAACCTCCATTGCAAGCTTCTAGGATTTATGTCAAATGTCCTTGTCCATGTCATATTGTAAAAGACCCTTCTTGGGATTTATTTGTCAAGAAAGAAATTTATTTTGGTGTTAAATAGGTCAATTAGGCCTTCTCCACCAAGTTGCCCTCAAGGAAGGACAAGTCAGCCTCAACAAGGGAATTCGACCTCACAGACTCACTATATATTGGAGCAACTCAGTTCATTTGGAACACACTCTCATAAGTTCGAATTGTAGAAGCTAGAAGCAGTAAAAGAGTGCAAAATTCAAGAAGGAAGAAGGAAAGGGTTAATGAAGCTGAAGGAGGTCGATATCTAGTTAAGGAAGTTGAAATTTTCTCTATCTTGTCTCACACGTGCGAAGGTACTGAAGTTGCAGGAGGGCCGAAATTGCAGTCTTGAAGTAGGGCTGAAATTTTGATGTAATGGGGTTGAAAATTTGTCCTTGATGCAGTAATAATGCAGTATTGAAGCAGTGTTGATGTAGTATTGTTGCAGTTGATCTTTGAAGGTTGGAAGAACAGTTTATGGGATGACATGGTGGAGGAGAAAGGTCTTTTGGGTCTAGGGTCTTGATCTGTCTCAATCTGAATTTACTGAAGGAAGAGTTCTGACTGGATTTTCCGCTATAAAGGGGTTTTAGCCCTGGTTAAGTGCCTACATTTGGTGTCCATTGATCTTTGTTTTTTTCTTTTGGTAATTGCTTGATGAAACAAACATAAAAGAACATAAAGAAGTTAATAAGAACACTAAGATTTCACAAGTAATTATCAACATAAGAAAATATTTTTGCCTTTCCGATTTTCTAACATGGTATTAGAGCTAAGGTGAAAGAAGGAAGAAAAAGGCAGCCTAAAGATCTATTGAAAGGAGAATAAGGAGTTTCAAGGTTAGATCACAAGGAATAGCAAATATTAATATGACGAAGTCAATGAAGGAAAAAAAAACAAATTACAAGGAGCCTCCAACTACAGGGGATGGAAGAAAAGGATAGATCTTATCCTCGAAAAGCACAGAGTATTGAATCTTGTTCAAGGGAAAGTCAAGAAATCAACTAATGAAGCAGAGAAAGAGAAGTTTAGAGAATCTGAAATTGTAGCCATGAACCTAATAGCGGATGGAGTTAAGGAAAACCTAATTCCATACATATCCAACATAAATTCCGCTCAAGAAATGTGTGAGGCTCTCTCCAAATTATTCACCATCAAGAACACTGGTCAAATAGCAAGCCTCAAGAATAAATTAAGGACTATTAGGATGACAAAAGACAATACAATATCATCCTACTTTATAAGAATATATAGAATCAGATATGAAGTCCGAGTAATAGATGAAGTTGTCCCAGAAAGGAGCTCGTAATTACTGCTCTTCTAGGACTACCAAAATTTTAGAGTACCTTTGCATTAGGACTTAACAGTTGGAAGGATACTCCAACATTTGAACAAATGTGGAATGCATGAAGTCAAGAAGAAGCATGAATATCATTAGTAATCAACAAGGAGGAGGATCAAGAATAAAATACCTCTAATGCCTATTCTACTCATCACAAGAAGGGAACCTTCAAGAAGTTCAAATGACCAAAGAAGAAAGTTGACCTATCAAAGATTGAATGTTACAATTGTCACAAGATGGGCCACTACAAAAATCAATGTCCTGAGAATCCAAGGAATAGGAAAAGAGAAAGAGAACATGTGAATATTGCCAATGAAGCTCCACCAAAGAAGAACAAGATGGAAGAATCCAAAGTCAAAGACTTATTTGCTAGGGGTTCTTAAGGACTCTATACCTTGCATATCCTTCTACTTTAAGTTTTGAATTGTTTTCCTTTATGTTTTGATTTCTAGAATTTGCAGGTCTAACATATCTTGTTAGAACATTTTTGGAATTACTTTGATCATTTACAGGTATCCATCGAGATTGGATTAAGAGGGAGCCCTCACTATTTACCAAAGATAAGTATCGTGTTCTTTGTCTCCTCTTTTATGTTTGGCTTTTCTCTCATATCAAGATTTGTTTGTATTATATGCTAATAACCTTTTTCTTTGTATTTTCCTTGGTAGGAAAAGATTGCAAAATACACAAAGGTTATGAAGGAGACTTCAAAGGATAGACTTGAAGCATGGAAGAAGTTTTGTTGCAAAGGAAGCCCGTCAAGAGCATATGTCTTACAAGGTTTGTTAAAGAACAACTCAAGGTATGTCTTAGACTATAAGCTTTGTTATAAAGTTCTCTTCATGTAAAAGGTACGATCATTCTTTTTTTGAAATTTGCTTTACATAACTGACATCATTATGTCTAGGGTTTTGAATCTCAAAGATTCTTGTTAGGGTGATTAATCATTAGATTGAAACTACCCTCATGATATTATCTGATCATTCTTATGTAACCTTAACTTTTAGCATTCACTACAAAGCCCTAGCCTCTTGTTGCTAAGGGTGTGTCAATATTGATTATGAAACCCTAGTCTACTCAAGGTTGTTGATGAAATCTAGAAATCTTTTTCTTTTGATGTTTAGGGTTTTGGTATCGTTATGATAGAAACCCTAGTTCTTTAGGGTTTTTTTAATGTCGTGGTTATATAATGAATCCCAAGATATTTAGGGTTTGGTAATTGAGAGGTTATAAAAAACAATTGTAATAGTCATAGTAAGATCCTAGGAATGAAACCCTAGGTGTATATTCATCTGTCTGATCAAAACCCTTGTCTAGTCAAAATTATTGTATATCTAACTTTGATGTATTAAAGTTTGTGTATTGGGTTTATCTAGTAGATATTGTTGTGAAATGCTAGTGCATGGTTATGAAATCCTAGATATATATGCTAACTCAATTGTTGACATTCATGTTTTGATTTGTAAAATCTAGGGTTTGTACCAAAACCCTAGTAGAAGATTAATATTCTAGGATATGATGATATTGTTTTCGATATGATTTTGTCTTGATGAAATCTAGGGTGTGCAACAAACCCTAGTAGAATCTAACATGTACATTCTGAAAATTGTTGAAACCTTGGATGTATAGTAGGATTGAATTGTTGATATCTAAGGCTTTGAGTCTCGAAGATGGAGTCTAAGGGTTTGTGATAAAAACTTAGCAAGAGGTTAAAATCTAGTATGTGTCTCTTGCTGATTATGAACCTAACTAGGTTAGGTATTTGATGTGTAAAGTATTTGATTGTTTTGATGCTTCCATTATATTGATATAACTTTGATATAGTTAACTACATGCTTTAGTATATGCATTTTGGTTGTACTTGCTATTAAAGTTTTTGCAGGTTTATAATCTTCAAGGTGATGAATATGCTCGGATGATATTAATAAGCGTGATGGAGGAAGTTATATGAATAGTGATGATCAAGGTGACCTTGATGTCGTAAGAAGGGATGGAGCCATGAAAGGTTCTCCAATATTATAGAAGAAAGAAGCGGTTGATCTCCCTAAGTTGAGAGGAAGGGCATATTATGACTGTGAATACCTTGAAGTAAGAAAAGGTACTATTGATGAATGTTCAGGAAGTTGCAAACAAAATACTTGAGGAAATCTGAAGATGTATTTGGTGTTGCTGAAGAAATAAAGAGAAAGCTTCCGACAAGTTGTAGATTGGATAATTTGATGATGATATAATCAGCATCCAAATAAATGAGGACCCCGAAGGTTTGTGTTTACTTGTATGTATACTTGAAATTTTATTATTGATTGGGGTTGTATTTGTACAGGTAAATTTCTCCATAAGAAGGTTGACCACTTTGGAAGCATGCTTGGACAAATGCATATATCTAGTTAGTTTATAAGGAGAGGTGAAGCATCTAATGGAAATATGCTTGGGAGGTCATCTGGTCGGCCTGTGTGTTGATGTCTAGATCCCAAAGAGGGAGGGTGGCGTTGGTCATGGAGCTCCGACCTTGGATACACACCTAGATTCCTAGGTTGATGGTAAGTAAGTAAGCCTAATGGTACCTAGAGTGGTTGAAAGCTTGAGTCCATCTTAGTCCCACCCGGATAGATTACCCTGGTCAAGTATCTAGTTTGTAGCACTAAGTGTGCTAGAACTCATCATAGTTCATTTTGAGATCTTCCATGTACCTCTATATATTTGTAATTATGAATACCTTGCTAGTTAAAAGGGAGTGTTGAAGAATGTAACTACTAACTAGTGTCGGTCTTCATAATTGTATTTAAGTCATGATGTAATGTATTTGTCAAAAGAAAGAAACAAAATTTATTTTAAACAAAAATTGACTTATTAAAGCAAGGGTTTCTTGCTTGGGTCAATTGTTTATAGGTCAAAGCCTCCATTGTAGGCTTCTAGGGTTTATGTCAAATGTCCTTGTCCATGTCATATTGTAAAAGACCCTTCTTGGGATTTATTTCTCAAGAAATAAATTTATTTTAGTGTTAAATAGGTCAATTAGGCCTCCTCCACCAAGTTGACCTCAAGGAAGGACAAGTCGGCCTCAACAAGGGAATTTGACCTCATAGACTCACTATATATTGGAGCAACTCAACTCGTTTGGAACACCCATTCAGAAGTTCGAATCGCAGAAGCTGGAAGCAGTAAAAGAGTGTGAAATTCAAGAAGGAAGAAGGAAAGGGCTAGCGAAGGTGAAGGAGGTCGATATCTAGATAAGGAAGTTTTCTCTATCTTGTCTCACATGTGGGAAGGTACTGAAGCTGCAGGAGGGCCGAAATTGTAGTCTTGAAGCTGGGCCAAAATTCTGATGCAGCAGGGTCGAAAATATGTCCTTGATGCAATATTGATGCAGTATTGAAGCAATGTTGATGCAGTATTGTTGCAGTCGATCTTTGAAGGTTGGAAGAATAGTTTAAGGGTTGACTTCGTGGAGGAGGAAGGGCTTTTGGGTCTATGGTCTTGGTCTACCTCAATTTGAATTCACTGAAGGAAGAGTTCTGATTGGATTTCCCCTATAAAGGGGTTTTAGCCCCGGATGAGTGCCTACATCTAGTGTCCATTGATCTTCGTGTTTTGCTTTTGGTAATTGCTTGATGAAACAAAGATAAAAGAAGAGCATAAAGAAGTTAATAAAAAACTAAGATTTCACAAGTAATTATCAACATAAGAAAATCTTACTGCCTTTCCGATTTTCTAACAAAACCCTGTGAAAATTTCTAACATAAAATTCTACTGCAGTAACTGATTTATTTCTCCTCCTTATTTTCCACAATAAGTTATTTACAAAACCCTTCAGTAAACATTATAATACATTCTACTGTAGTTGTCACATATGATATACAAGCACAAGAATCAATCACATCAACACAGTTATTTTTGGACAATTGTCGTCGGAAAAACCCAATGCGGGAAAACTGGTGCAGCAGATGAGGGTTTATTTATTAATCTTCAGCAACAATCTCTTTACAAGGAAAGATTCTACAAAATACTGAGACACTTCTGAGAGAAAACACCTGAGACAATTTTTCTCCTACTGGAGAAGTTATGACACCCTGGAGACCCTCTATCTTCCTCTGCATCACTCCTGCGTCACTTCTGCGTCAGCCTGCGTGAGAACTGCGTCTTCAGCGGCTTTGTCTCACTGATCTTCCCTCTGTGTTGTCTCTCAGATGCTCTGCATCACCTCTTCCTCAGTCTCTGACTGATGCTAATACCCTCCTCTTCCTTCACCCTACTACTCTCCCTCTGAAATCGAACTTCTTCTCCTTGAGAATCGATTTCCCTCGGGTTACTGAGTATTTGCCTGGTGTGTCTCCAAATGACTCTCAAGTCTTCTCTTATACTTTTCTTGTTGATGAATCAACGGCCGAGATTAAGTCTCTGATCAATAGCTAAGATTAAAATAGACTTTATCCTCGTCTCTTAAAAGCTTCTCACTCATATCTTTATTAATACCCATTAATATATTTATTTTCCAAAGTTTAGACTTAGGAACCCATTAAAAATATTAATTATTTTAATAACTCCTTATCCGGGTGGAATTTCTCTAAACGATTTCTGGGTCTTGGAGATCTCATGTGTTCTAGCCCCTCCACAAAATTTTGAAGCTAGAGCACATCCGATGCTACACAAAATCAACACTCCCTCTTAGCGAGAAACGTGCTCTAGCAATACTTACGAATAGAAGCATCACGTTGATCCACGGCATCGGTCCTCTGCATTGTTGATGCTCAACCTATTGCCCCTCATCTACTGTGCTGCTGCAACCTATACTGTTGCCCATGACACTGCAATTGTCACTGCTACATGTGTACTACAGCTCCCTCTGAATATGCTGCATCATGTTGCCCATAGCACTGCCACTTGTAACTATTGCACTGCAACTCCCTATACTATCCACTTCTGCTACTGAAACAGATTCTTCACCATCCCCATCATCCCCCTGAAATAAATAGACTTTGTTCTTCCTAGAGCCTTGGTGAGAATGTCTGCCACCTGTTCTCCTGTTGGGGTGTACCTCAACTGTACTGCCCCTTGTTGGACACAGTCTCTGATAAGGTGACACCAAATATCAATGTGCTTCAACCGATCATGAAAGACTGGATTCTCAGAGAGCTTGATGCAACTCTGATTATCAGACAAAATATTGGTCGCTTCCATCTTTCTCCTGAATAGATTCACAAGCAATTTCCTAAGCCATATGGCTTCTTACGAAGCTGTGCTAGCTACCATATATTCAGCTTTAGTTGAGCTCAGAGCCACGAATTTTTGTTTCCTACTACACCAGGAGGTCATTCCCGATCCAATGTTGAAACAGTACCTAGTGGTACTTTTTTGATCTACTGAACCTCCAACCCAATCTGCGTCAGTGAACCCACACAACCTGATGTCATTGCCTTGGGTGTACATTAGTCCATGCTCGACTGTTCCTCGTATATATCTGAGAACAGACTTGGTTGTTTCCCAGTGCGCCCTCTTTGGTTCCACCATGAACTGACTAAGGGTGTTGACAGCGTAACAAATGTTTGGCCTGGTATTGACCAGATACATCAGGGACCCTATGAGTTGCCTGTACAAGGTGGGATCGACTTCTTTATCTTTGGATGCATCAATCTTCTTCCAGTTGGTGATCATTGGAGTAGCCATAGGTCTACAGTCCTGCATTCTGAACCTTTTCAAAATCTCTGTAGCGTATCTCCCTTGTCCAAGGAAAATTTCACCCTTCTGCTACCAAACTTCCAACCCCAGGAAATAATGCATTTGTCCCAAATCCTTCATGTCGAATTTTGTGGCTAGGTTCTCCTTGCAATCTTTGATGAGCCTGGATGAGCCTGTCAGAAAAAGATCATCCACATATAACACCAAGATTAGAGGCTCATTCTCTACAACCAGATAGTAGAGGTTAGGATCTGCGTCACTCTTAACGAATCCCATCTTCTGCAAGTAGCCATTAAATCGACCGTACCATGCTCTAGGTGTCTGTTTAAGCCCATACAAGGCATTCTTCAACCTGCATACATGAGATTTCTCCTCTTGTGTCTCAAAACCCTCTGGGTGTTAAATGTATACCTCTTCTTCTATCACCACGTTCAAGAACGTTGTCTTGGCATCCATCTGGTGAATCTCCCACCCCATCTGTGCTGCAAGGGATATCACGGATCTAATAGAAGTATATCTGGCTACTGGGGCAAAGGTTTCTTCATAGTCTATCCCTTCCTTAAACACAAACCTTACAGCATACCCCTCAGCCACAAACCTAGCTTTGTATTTTTCCACACTGCCATCTGCAGCGTATTTGACTTTGTAGAGCCATCTTGAACCTACAATTGACCTATCTTGAGGTCTAGGTACAACTTCCCAGACATCATTGACCATTATGGAACTGTATTCCTCCACCATAGCATCTACCCATACTTGATGTTGAACGGCCCGCTGAAAACTAGAGGGTTCTCCAACCTGAGCCACCAAGGCTTGGTATCTATCTGGCTGTCTATGCTCCCTTTCCTCGTTCCTGAGTGCACCAACAAAATCCTTCGCATCTTGTAGTATCTGTCGAAGTTCCCGGCTCATTCTTCCACTGGTAGTGGGTATGTCTATCTACTCCTTTTCTTCCTGAGACTCCACCTGTCGTGATACCTCTGGAGTTTTGCCTTTAGGAGAAATATTGGTGCTAATTTCTATTGGTCGAATCAGTTGGACCAATGGATCATCCTTTGACTGCTCTTCGGAAGGCATTTCTCGGGATTTCCTGAAAGCTCTGTCCTCCATGAGCTTTACATCCCGTTGAATTACAATCTTCCTATTCCCCGGAAGATAGAATTTATATGCCTTAGCATGCTCGCTATATCTCACAAGGTATCCTTTCTCCGCAGTCAGATCCAATTTCTTCCTCTTTTCTTCAGGTATATGGCAATATGCCAAACTCCCAAATATCCTAAAATGACTCACTTCGGGCTTCTTACCGGTGAAGACACTCTCTGGAGTAATTTTACCTAATGCCCTGTGAGGAGTCTTGTTCTAGATATAAACAGTCGTGTTGCATGCTTCTGCCCATAGAAACTTGGGCATATCCTGATCATACAACATTGTCCTGGCTGCTTCAACAATAGCCTTGTTCTTCCTTTCTGCTACTCCATTCTGCTCCGGATTATAGGGAGTTGTCCACTCTCCTCTGATGCCTTGCACAAAAATCAGTGAAGTCCTTGTTGATGTATTCTCCACCATTGTTTGAGGGCAATATCTTTATCCTCTTTCCTGTCAGATTCTCAACTAGAGCCTTGAACTCTTTGAATCGATTAAAAACCTCATCCTTGGATTTTAGAAAGTAGATCCAAGTCTTTCTGGAATGGTCATCAATGAAGGTGACGAAGTATTTGGCACCACTAAGAGATTTTGTGGACATGGATCCGCATATATCTGAGTGTTTCAATCCTAGAACACTCTTAGCCCTATTGTTACTTCTGGAATATGCCACTTTAGCGTACTTGCCTAGAGCACACCCTCTACATACATCATCTCGTTTGATACTCAACTCTGGAACTCCTATTACAGTTCTTCCGAGAATTCTTAGAACCCATGGTGTAAGTGTCCCATCCTCCTGTGCCATAGTTCATTCAAATCTTTTTCCCCACTGCTACCTATTAGTGACATTGGAGATTCTAGTTGTAATTTATATAGTTTGTTACTTCTGACTCCTATCTGGGTCTTCTTTTTCCAACTCGGTTGTTTGACATATACTTTCTCCTTAATGAAGAAAACGTCATAGCTCTTGTTTTGAAGCTGAGATACAGAGAGTAAGTTCATCCCCAATCCTGGCACATGTAGCACATTGGTTGCTCGAACCCAATCCCCTGCTTTTGTTTGAAAGACTATAGTACCTCTTCCTATGGGGGTACATTTTGACTTATTTCCCATGGTTATCTGGAAGTTCATCCTTTCTTCCTGATAATTCGAAAAACATTCTCGTATTCCTGTGATATGCCAGGAAGCTCCATTATCTATATACCAAACCTTAGAGGAGGCAGAACTTGTTAGGCAAGCGACTTCTTCATCCAGTCTGGAAGCTAACATAGAATAATCATGATCCATGTTCTTCGTGCTCTCTTCTTTCTCTAGAGATTTGTGTGAGTCCCTCTGAGTTGATGCCCCCGACATCATGCTCCTGACTCATAGCAGATTCTTTCATTCTGTTGCTCGATCTCTGCTCTGATACCATGTGAAAATTTCTAACACGAAATTCTACTGCAGTAACTGATTTATTTCTCCTACTTATTTTCCACAATAAGTTATTTACAAAACCCTTCAGTAAACATCAAAATAAATTCTACTGCAGTTATCACATAATAGCATAGAGAAAATAACATTGAAATACAAGCACAAGAATCAATCACATCAACACAGTTATTTTTGGACAATTGTCCCCGGAAAAACCCAATGCGGGAAAACCGGTGCAGCAGATGAGGGTTTATTTATTAATCTTCAGCAACAATCTCTTTACAAGGAACGATTCTACATAATACTGAGACACTTCTGAGAGAAAACACCTGAGACAATTTTTCTCCTCCTCCTGGAGAAGTTATGACACCTTGGAGACCCTCTATCCTCCTCTGCGTCACTCCTGTGTCACATTTGCGTCAGCCTGCGTGAGAATTGTGTCTTCAACTGCGCTGTCTCACTGATCTTCCCTCTGCGCTCTCTCAAATGCTCTGCATCACCTCTTCATCAGTCTCTGACTGATGCTAATACCCTCCTCTTCCTTCACCCTACTACTCTCCCTCTGAAATCAAACTTCTTCTCCTTGAGAATCGATTTCCCTTAGGTTTCTGAGTATTTGTCTGGTGTGTCTCCAAATGCCTCTCAAGTCTTCTCTTACACTTTTCCTATTGATGAATCGATGGTCGAGATTAAGTCTCTAATCAGCGGCTAAGATTAAAACAGACTTGATCCTCGTCTCTTACAAGCTTCTCACCCATATCTTTATTAATACGCATTAATATTTTTATTTTCCTAAGTTTAGACTTAGGAACCCATTAAAAATATTAATTATTTTAATAACTCTTCATCCAAGTGGAATTTCTCCAAACGATTTCCGGGTCTTGGAGATCTCATGTGTTCTAGCCCCTGTACAAAATTTCGGAGCTAGAGCACAACCGATGCTACCCAAAATCAACAAACCCTAAGTGCCTACCAAGTCTTTACCCCGATTTGTTTACTACCAAAAGCAAATGGTCTCACTTCTTGCATATATACTACTCCAAAGCCTTGATGCATCACATTTGACAATAAATGTTTTACAAAAATCAAGTGTTGCCAATACTAGTGTAAAAGACATGGCATCCTTTAAAGGAGAGAATGGCATAATAGCCTCAACATTCCATACAAATTATTTTTTCTTCAAAAGGGATGTGAGTGAGCCTACAATAATTGCCTAATTCTTAAAAAAATTCCTGTAATATCAGGTAAGAACCAAAAATGCTCCAAGACTCTTGGTGTTCTTAGGAAGAGACCATTTTGTAATAGCTTGATCTTTCGAGGATCCACTTTAACCCCTTATTTTGAAACAATATGACCAAAATATTCTACTTCTTGTTTCCCTAAGGTACATTTCAATATTTTTTCACATAACAGATTGTTCTTGAGAATGTCTACGACTTTATCTACATCCTTAATGTCATCTTCCAAGGATTTGCAATAAATAAGTATATCATCAAAGAAAACTAGCATAAATTTTCTATGATGGGATCTATTACCGCTCAAACTAGCAGGGATCCTAGAGGGGCACTTGCTAGGTCAAGAGAAACAATGAAGCTAAAGCCCACTGTCACCACAGCTAAAGCTTCCTACTCTTTACGGACTTTAACCAATGGGAGGAGACCCAATATATACAGAATCACTTATGAAGGATAGATCAACTAAGATGGATGTGAAGTGATCTCAATGACCCTTTCCTTGGAGGGACTCAAGAGTGGGACTTGCTTGCTTTTTAAGTAAGGTACAAGGTTCTCTAGGATAAGGGGATAAAGATTTTAAGGCTAGGTTAAAGCAATATGATTTGCAAAGGAGCTTCCCAATCCCTAAAATCCTTGTGGAACTTGGCTTCCCGAGTTGTCTTTGAAGAGTTGACTTTGATTGAAATATGGGACCACACGGGACCAAGTGGACCCAAGTTAGGTCAAGAGGAGGGAATTTAGCAACCAATGATGAATTTGACCTAAACAAGGAGGAGAAGGGGATCAAAGAAAGAATTTTCACTTAAAAGTGCCAAAATGATCCCTATGAGGTACTAACCTACGGGATTACCCACCACTTCGTGGGATATCCCCAGGATAAATTTTTCTGCATGATAGACCTCAGTCGGAAGCCAGCAGCCCCTTACAACCTCTTGCTAGCTCATTGTGCCATTTCTCTACCACCTGAGCTAGCCATGTGGTCCCTCACCCACCTGTGTTGATCATATGTTTGAAGGTGGGCCTCCCGAGCCTAAAGGTATGTCTTGTCCTTTGGTAATTGAGTATTGGATTTACTTATCATGGATACTTCTGGGTATCGATTGTGTTAGCGCTTGAAATTTCACCTCAGGCTAAGAAAGGTAAATCTCAAGGCAACATCAAACCACTTAGCCTCGTAGCTAGCCCTACGGGGCGGGAGAGGGCTCTCTCCGGTCTATCTCGATAAAAATCTTCAATGGGCGAGATAACCAATAGGGTAACACTGATTTTAGGCTAGTAAACTGATCAAAAGAGTTGATTTGGGATTTTTAGGGTTTTTGGTGGCAAATTGAGGAGTGGCAATTTTGGGTGCGGGGATAGGACACAGTTTCTGCAGGGGGTTCTTTGGGGCGAGATAAGATACAGTATTGATGCCTTAGATTGAGGTGAATGGATGAGAAAGACAGGTGAGGAGCTAAGGAGAGCAAACAATAACTTTGAATTCTCCTTAAACAGCGGAAAACATTGAAATTAAACAAACTTAAAAGCAGAGCATGACAGTCATGAATTCTACTTTAACACTTCATTTGTTTAATGTGCAGAAGGAAAAGAAAGGAAATGATTCACATAACACACTTACAAGTACATAGAGAAACACACCATCAATACATGTAACCATAAGAATCCCAAAAAGGACTGCAAAACCCTGGTCTTCCTTAGCCAAAAATTGCAGAGATACAGTGAATAATACAATGATAGCTTTTTCCTCAAGAGTCCAACCATGAAAATGAGCAAGAAAGTACATAATATAGATCATCTAACCTCTTTCCCTGCCTCCATGGGTCGAGCTCACTATCCTAGGAGTTGTTTCAACCACTTCTAAACTAAGCACTACAAACTAGGCAGTCAAAACAACTTGCCTCTATAAGCTAGGAAACCAATTCATTCATTTAATTTTCACATTTTTCATGAATGAATCTTCTAGAAGAAGTACATAAGTGTAAAAGTGTCATAAAAGTACATTAATTACATCAAAGAGGATAATAATCCACCCCAAAAAGTCAAACAGGGTCAAACTGCGTTTTTCTGAGCTGTACACTGAAATTTGGAGAAATTTGCCTGACGGGTCGCGCGCCTCTGCCTGACGGGTCGTGCGCCTTTGGGACCACTTTTGGGGCACTTCCAGGTGTCCAAATTGAGCAAGAGTAGGCTTGTTGGAAAGGTCTATGAGTCTACTTTCCAACCCAACTGGAATTTCTGAATTTGGTGGTCATTTGCCCCTCCAAAATTGCAATCTCCCAAGACTGCTTTCTGTGTCTCAAAAATGTGGCAGAAAGTCATTTTTTGCTTGTTTTTTGACTTTCTGGAGGCCCAAAACTTCATAAAATCTCTTGGCCATGGATGAGCATATGTAACTTCTCATGACAAATCTGGAAATGCTGAGTTTTTGCAAAATGGAGTTGCCAGGATGAAGGGTCGCGCGGGGGGTGAGACCTGTTAATGGAGAAAACCTGTAAATTGCCTGAAAAAAACCAAAATTTACCCAAAATGCTCAAAATTTCTTGGGATTTGTGCTGTGGCTAAGCTATTTAGTGCCTTGGTCCTTCAGTGAAGCCTTGGCCAAGATATGGAGGGGATCGGGCCTCTTTCTCCTTTTTTGTGCCTTGGCCAACCGCCTTTGGAACATCTTCATCTTTGCCTTGCACACGTGCATTCTCGCCCAATAATGGTTCTTCATGTTTCTCAACAATTTTTTATCTTGGTTGGCCTTACCCAACAGCCTCTCCAAGTGAGCATTGAGCTGGATAAGAATGGACTCTCGCTCAGCGGGCAATAGATCACAGGGTCTTCTTCGATTCAAGTTGCGGTCACTACGAATCCTCCACAACTCATCAAGAGCTTGCTCATCCTCCAACTGTTTGTTACGCTGCTCTAGATATGAGATTGTCCATTGTGCCCCCTCTAATCTCC
The DNA here is from genome assembly GCA_031772625.1 of Pinus tabuliformis. Taxonomy (NCBI): domain Eukaryota; kingdom Viridiplantae; phylum Streptophyta; class Pinopsida; order Pinales; family Pinaceae; genus Pinus; species Pinus tabuliformis. Next base: position 1,042,841,802 of record CM062816.1, on the reverse strand, counting down.
TCTGCAATGCATCATTTTCAGCTCTAAGGTGCTGAATGATCTCCTTCGACTCTAGGCTAGGAGAACTGACATCAAGATCAATAAGCTCTATATCTGGAACACCTAATGGTCCCTCATCAATCTTGGGCTGCTTGCCCCTCTGTGCTGCCTGTGTTGCTGAAGAAAACGAGGCCCCTTCCACCTGATGTGGAGATAACACTCGCTCAGCTGATGAAGAAGGCGAGACCCCTTCCACCTGATGTGGAGAAAGTACTCGCTGAGCTGCTGCAAATAAGGCCCTCTGGCCTCTCTGATAAGTAACCAAAGGTGAGGAGCTGACATGTCTAGTGACGGGGATGTCATGCTGCTGTGATGGTCCTCCCTCCTCGTGAATAACCTCAGGATGTGGCGATGGTGGTGCTGTGAAAAGCTCACGAGAGATGAACTCCTCCCATGAGATGCCCTGCTGAGCCAACTGATGTAATACCACAAGCTGAATCAAACCATAATGGTAAAGGCTCCTATACTGCTGTGCCGGGCTCTTCCTCTGCATCATGGACACCATCCTCTCAATGTTCTGATAGAAGAAAACAGGGATGTTCATCATCCGTACCCGTGTGAAGTGCATCAATAGGCGAATATGGTCCGAATATACCTGTGAAAATCTGCCCTCACAGGTAAAATAGAGCATGAAGAGCCTCATCATGGGAGCATACTCACTCCTGAGAAATCTTAAGGGAAACACTCCTGTCAAGTGTCTCATGAGTGCTGGTCTAACGAAAGGCTCAAAATGAACACTGTCCAACACCTTGCGCTTATTCCATACCTCTCCGACATTAGGTATCCCTGTGGCCTGTGCAATCATCTCGGATGTCAATGCAAAGTCCACCCCGACAAGGTTGACATGTCCATCATGCAAGTGTAAAACAAATAGGCGAGCCAACTCTCTGTGGTGCTGAATCCGAGAGATCCTCTCGCAAAACTCATAGCAAGACATGTACTGGAAACATGAGACTGCCATAGGACAAGCTTGTAAATCTGTCAAAAAGGTGGGCTCCTCTCGCCTATGATGACCGCCCTTTCCACCCTTATGAGACCTCCTCTGTACCTCAATCTCTGAAGCTGATGCCTGGTCATCACTCTGCTCATAGGTTTCAGTTTCTGACATTGTTTAAGGAGCAGAGTGGCCAAAATGTATTGTTGTTTCTACCTTGTAAAATGTTGATTTATACGCTGTTTCAAGGGGACAAAGAGCACGAGGGGAATTTTAGGGGAGGGACACCTTTAAAGGGAAAATGGGAATAAATATACAAAACAGGGATTTAAGGGAAAAAACATTGCAAAAATCATTGCATATGCATCATTATATACATTGTTTACATGGGTATAATGAGAGGTAGGGTTAGGGCTTGATTTTTCATTTTTTAGGGAAAAGGGGTAGGGTTTAGGTTTTCTTTACAAATTTAAAAGGGAAATTTATATAGAAAGACAAGGAAAATGACATGGGAAACGGGAAAAATGATTTACAAGGGAAAAACCTTAAAACAGCATAAAACCCTAGGCATATTTTACAATTTTAAACCACAGCCATATAGAGCTTTTTCTCTTGCACAATGAGATCTTTAAAACATGTATTCATGATGTCTTTAACCATAACAAGCAGCAATTTGTAAGTTGGAGGGCCTACCTTAGGCAATTTAGCAATTTTGTTGGCTCCTTGGATGAATTTGCAGGTGATTTGGTAAGGAGGGCGCTGACGGGTCGCGCGCCTCACCCAACGGGTCGCGTGCCACTGACGGGTCGCGCCCGTTAGAAAATAACCCTGCTGGAAGGCGCTTGACGGGTCGCGCGCCTGGTCTGACGGGTCGCGCGCCTGGTCTGCTCACAATTTCGCTCCAACCCTCGCCCGATCTCTCTTGCCAGTGAGTTAGATGCACAATGAGGGTAAATGGAGGGAGATTGGGCTTTTATAACTTTGATTTGAAATAATTTCATGCCCAAACCCACTTTATAATGTTTTTCTTTGACACTTTATAAAATTGACCATTTTGGTTTCCTTTGTCCTGAAATTGACTCATTTAATGCTTTTGCTCGATACTTTTTGCAGGGATATCATCTAAGGGATCTTGGCAAGGGAGCCAGGGTTACATGCTGTCCTTGGAAGCTTTTTGAAATTTCATCACTTTTTACAAAAATTTGAAAAATGACCTTGGCTTTAAAAACAGGGTTTTTAAATCCAAGGTGAAAATTAACTGTACAAGATAGAAATTTGCGAAGAAACACCTTTAAAATCATCCCTCTGGCTTGCTGAGCACTTATTGACCTTCAGAGACATGACCTTGTAAACAAACTTGACCAAAACCCTAGACCTAGGAATTTGACCTCAAGCCAAGACAAGACAAGCTTGAAAGTGACTAAGGACTGAAATGACTTGATCCAGCAATGCCAAGAGGGGGACAAAGACACCAGCTCCTCCATCAGGGTTATGGCATGCCTAATGGGATGCAAAAATTGACACTGATGAGACACCTACTTATGCAAATGCAAAGAGCTTTGATCGCTGATGGAGGGCTACAAGACCGACTCTAACATTGGCTCCAATGGGGATGGTAGCTCCTTGGAGGTACCAAGAACCTCAGACCTCTGGGAGAGCAGACCAGTGCTTTCAACCATTGGGCGATGGAGTCCTTATTTAACAAACAATACAAGACCTTGACTCATTTATTGACTGAAACTTGATTCAAACCGACTCAATTATGAAACCTACATGGCTGAAAACTGACTCACAAATGACTCATGACTGACTTAATTAAAACAAAAACTTACAAAGCTTATTTAAGGGCAGCAGTACATCAAGATTTGAAATCATGATGACAACCACCTGTGTTTCTTACAAGACAATATACCATCAAACTATATCAAAATGCCAATGCAACCAATCAAGCAAATGCCTTCTTGATTGATTCTCCTGATCAGATCTTCTGGTCAACAGTACAAACCTATCACTGGGCATCCAAAAACATAGTTGACCATATTCTCCTTCATCATTGAATACTGCAATAATCACCTTCACTGCTGGCTGCAACAAACTTGCTAGAGGATCGTAAAAAACATGAAGATTTGCCATTGCCACCTCCTGCTGAAAAATCAAGGTGTCCTTTGTTTCAATTTCTGATCTGCCTTCACCATGTACTTCAGTAAAAGTATGCTCATGGGCTTCAAAAAACTCCGAACAAATGGATGAGCAGATCTCTTCTTGGAAAAACATTTCAGGACATGAAACATATGAAGAATCTGAAAGGTAATCCTGTATGCTCTGATCTTCTGTAGTTTGACAATATGGTAGGTCATCTTCAAATGATATGACAGCCGGATTATCATCTTTGTGAAGGAAAACATTATCTATTTGCTGATCTACAAGACAGTCATCTTTTTCAACAGAGGAAGAAGTTTTCCCAACACTTTCCTGACTATGTGTGCACTGCAAATCTGCTGTAGCTTGGGCTGTAACAAGACCTTTCAAAAGCTGATCTATCTCCTCTTCAGACAAAGGAGACAATGCCTTTTGTTTTCTTCTGCTTGAACAGTAATTATCTTCATACGATAGGGCACTCAAACTATCATTTATTACTGAGCTATTGAAAGGAGATTCATCACTTACTTGCACAAAGGTCTCACCTTGCTGTTCATGAACATCTGAATCCAAAACTCTGTCTATGATCTCAACAGCAGAGCTCTCTTTGATGGGCTTCAGCACAAGATATTCCTGGTCATCATAATCTAAATGTTGTTCTGAAGTAGTTGTCCTAACATTATCACATTCTGCAATCTGGTCTTCTTCTGTGGGCAGATCTGAAATAGAACCCTCTCTTTCATCATTTTCAGCCATATTATCTTCAACCTGTTGATCTTGATTCTGCTGCAAAATGTCTTGATCACCTTGATGGGAATTCTCTAAGTTTTCTTTATGCGGCTGAAATGGATTCTCATACAGAGCCTCCATGATCTCAACATCCATAAAATTATCATCTTCATAATATTTCTCAAGGCTTTCAATAAAACTATAAGCATGCTTGCAACAGTCTTGAACTAAATTTAATGATGGATAAGAGTCCTTATATCTTTCAATGAACATAGCATGAAAATCCTTTAAATAGTAAATACAAGCAGGCGGCAAACTTTCATACCATGATTGGGCTTTACCTTTCAGAGTGGCCAAGAATATCTTCATCAAGCAATCTTCAGGAAAATCCACCTTCAACTTGCGAATATGCATATGAAATCTAACTAGATGTAAAGCAGCATCCTTCTTACCATCATCTTTAAATGTAGGCAGATTCCTTGACCAATCTACCTTTGGAATTTTATTTGGAAAACCAGGGATGTGATCTCGGCTCAAGGGAGCATATCTTCTTGCGATCCAATCCATCTTGAAAAGCTCAAAGCTACTGATCTCTCTACATTGAAGTCACCATGAAGCATTGATCTCTGGAGTTTTCAGTGAAGGAGTCGCCAGTGAATGATTTCAAGTTTCAACCTTTCAAGTGTCTGATCGTTGTCCACTATCAACAATCAGATCTGAACTTGATATATGTACTGGGGTAAAATGCAATCGAAGTGGCCGTATTCACAAGCTCACGGAGATTGACTGAAGCAGCGTTTATCTACTTCCGCTTATGCAAAGAAAAAGCGTTTCGAAGGCTACCTGGCGTAACTTCAGGCTCCGTCTAAGACTTATGAAACAAACACATCAATCCACAAACAAGTTTGTTCTCCCCAGTATGGTCGCCAATATGTTAGCGCTTGAAATTTCACCTCAGGCTGACAAAGGTAAACCTCAAGGCAACATCAAACCACTTAGCCTCGTAGCTAGCCCTACGGGGCGGGAGAGGGCTCTCTCCGGTCTATCTCGATAAAAATCTTCAATGGGCGAGATAACCAATAGGGTAACACTGATTTTAGGCTAGTAAACTGATCAAAAGGGTTGATTTGGGATTTTTAGGGTTTTTGGTGGCAAATTGAGGAGTGGCAATTTTGGGTGCGGGGATAGGACACAGTTTCTGCAAGGGGTTCTTTGGGGCGAGATAGGATACAGTATTGATGCCTTAGATTGAGGTGAATGGATGAGAAAGACAGGTGAGGAGCTAAGGAGAGCAAACAATAACTTTGAATTCTCCTTAAACAGCGGAAAACATTGAAATTAAACAAACTTAAAAGCAGAGCATGACAGTCATGAATTCTACTTTAACACTTCATTTGTTTAATGTGCAGAAGGAAAAGAAAGGAAATGATTCACATAACACACTTACAAGTACATAGAGAAACACACCATCAATACATGTAACCACAAGAATCCCAAAAAGGACTGCAAAACTCTGGTCTTCCTTAGCCAAAAATTG